>OY720044.1:9512931-9709423 GCA_963082485.1 Eudonia mercurella | reverse complement strand
GACATGAAAAAATTCATTAAAATTTTGTGAGATGACAGCTGAAAGCAGATGGTTTCTTTATTTATATATTTATTTATTTATTAGGTACATACACAAAACAGATAGAAATAAAAAAATAACAAAAAAGCATGATAATTGATGATGATTGATGTATAAGAGCTAAATTCCTATCTAAAACATGTGTATACACAACACGGTAAGTAAATAATAAGCGGCCATTTTAAAGTTTACCTAATTTAAAACTCCGATTAAAAACGAATTATAAACATAGAATTGTGAATAATAAAAATATAACAAATTGAAAACTTATTCTAGGTTAATGTTGACAACTTTATGAAGTTTTCTTAATAAGTGGGAGATGCTGAGCCGAGAATTTCCCAGCCATTTTTTTTTGTAATCATCTTTTTTCATGGAAAATATGTCGATGTTGTTATTAAGTGCAACCAGTTTATTGTACTATACCTAATCATAATATAAGTCACTGCGTTTTTAACTGTTGGAAAGATGGTTCTTTCTTTACATTTATCTACCAGTTATTAATGTACACCTAATATATTAAGTGGCTCTAATAAAAATCATGTCACAACACTTTTTAAAGAGTCGGAAAAAAATATAAAGTTAAACTTGATAAAAAGGTAATGTTTTTTTTCTTATGTCAAAATGTCCTTAAGCTCTTTTAACGCCATCGTAGGCTCAGGCATGTGTCATCAACCTTTTATTTGAAGCTTTTCGTCGGATCCTTCTGAATGCTTTTTTCAATTTCCTTTACATTCATACTAAAATCTTTTCTTACATTCGAGTCGCTTTGAGCATCAGAATACACACCTGGCATTTTTTTTCAATCTCAATAGAATTTTTCCGAATTTAAAGTTGAATCGAAACTTATTTATGTAGTTCTGGTATGATACCTCATACTATTTATATTTAGGTATAGGGCATTTTCCAATATTTTTGACGCTGTAAGTGAGAAAAGAGCTGGACACTTGCTGAGTTTCTTGCCGGTTCTTCTCAGTACAAGATCTCCCGCCCAGAGTAGACTTACGAACCGATGGCATAGTGACATTCATAAGAGCTACTTGTAGCCTAAACTGAATAAATAATTTTGAATTTTGAAGTTTTTGAATTAGGTAATTTGACTTTTTTTTAATTGTATCATTTTGTTTTGTTTTCTTTTGTTTCGGTGACAACGTGGAAAGGCGCTCTGTCTGATACCCTGGGTTCAATTCCAAGCTGCAACAAAGTATATTCTAGATTTTTCAATTTATAACCCCGGTTTGGATCACCGAACCGCATTATTTTGGCTACCGTTGTGATTAAGACAATGCCCATAAATTGTAGCGATGACTTGATCTAAATGATAGAGGTTTTTGCTCGGCAAAGGGACAGAAAACAGTTTTTTTCTATACTTTTATTTTACTATTGAATTTACTCAAAGGAAAATAATTACAAAATACCCTGAAACAATAAATATCACAAATAACAATGCCCATTTTAGGTTAAAATGAGTTTTGAGGTGGATGATTGGTGGACAGGCACGAGTAGGATGGTTCATGCAGCATATAACCAATAAAATAAGTTTTTCTTACTTAAAAAAACAAAGATCATGTTATATTTAAAAATTAAATAGGTTTATTTCGTTTGGTAACATAATAATACGTTTTTGGTTATCATTATAGCAGTGTGACGGTCAATATTGTTCGCATTCTATAATGTTAAATACATATTTATACATACATAGGTATGTTGCTTTTGTGTAAACATATATTTTCTCTTCGTTATTTAAGTATTAAATGTATCATAGTACCTATCTACATAGGTACTAAAGGTAGAAGGTAGATAGGTTAGAAATAAAAAGATTTCAACTCTTTTCTGTTACCTATTTGTGTTAAAATATATAAGACAGATTAACATGTGGTTTTTAATTAAAATGTGCAATTAATTAAATGTGTAAAATATTTTGCATAGAAGGAGAATTTAAGGTAAGTAAAAGTTTACTTTAGTTGTAGCGCCACCTAGCGGTGAGTAGCTTGCAACTCGTTAAAGTATTGATGGCGGCTGAGCTTTTATTGATACAAGATTGTATTTAATTATTTACACATGTGATATATTTGGTTTTAATTAAGAATTGACTTGAAGGCTTTTTTTTTTTTGCATTATTTTATTGCATTTTTTATTAGCAATGCGCAGTGGTTACCGCGCTCGGTCTATGATTGCTGAAGTTAAGCAACTTTGGCGAGGGCCGGTCATCAGATGGGTAACCAAAAATGTTTCATCTTGAGCTCCTTCGTGCTTTTGAAGGCACATAAAGTCGTTGGTCCTGCGCGCGGGTGCATTAGCAGTCGTTAACAATCACCAATCCGCACTGGGCGCGCGTGGTGGTTTATGGCCCGAAGGCTCGTGCCCCAGCAGTGGGGTGGGGACACACAATGAGCTGGTGATGATGGTGATGAATTTGAAATGTTGTTGTTCACTAATGCTTTACCAGTGTTCGTTTGTACTTCTCATTTTTGTTTTTCATTTATAACATCTTTCCGCTCGCTTTCTATACACCGAGAGATTTTAGTGGTTGTTTCCCCGCAGGTGGTTAGATCAGACCAGGAAACTGAAGAACTTTCCCCATGAAACAGGTCAAAAAACGAGATAATTTTTTAACTTTTCCATACAAACCATGCTCGGCTTTTTATACTTTCTTTAGTACTTATTAAAATAGACTCTACAAGGCCCACACAAGACCTTATTAGTCGACGCCAGACGTTTCTAGAACATTATTTTTTATCACAGGTGTTGGCTGTCGGGAATAAAAACAGCAATTAATTAGTAATACAGTATACAATTAGTTATACGGTCTATAATTAATTAAACGATCTATATATCGACTAGAAGAAAAAATGTAGTACGAATCTGGCTGTTGGTTCAGACGCTTGGACATCAACCTATCTAAGGCTTTCAAATTTCCCCAATATACATATATTTTTTTTTTATTTTAACGGGTAAGCACCGTGCCTTGATCTCACCTGATGTTAAGTGATGATAAGGCCAATGATGGAAGCGCACTTCACCCGGGATCCTCAACTAGTGAGGCACTGGCTATCTTATCTCTGCCTGCCGGAACACAACAATGCTACAAACATTGATGTTATGGCGACATATTTAGATAAGATGGTGGTAGCTAGCCAGGCGGACAAACAAGCCCTACCACCAACCAAACTGTACACAAACATGTCCCCCCGCTGGGAATCGAACCCGGAACCTCTGGGTCTAAATCGGTGGTCTAAGCCACTAGACCACAGAGGCGGTCGTGGGCAAAGGCCTCCGTAATTAAAATCAAGTCATTACTACAATTGATGGGTAATGACGTAATCACCACGCCACGCTTGCCAAATGAAAAATCCGAAACACACTTTTAACCAGGGAAAGGTCAAAGTCAGTCATTTTTATTTAAATAAACTTAAGAAAAGTACTAGGAAAATAATGGGACTCCTGGGGTCGGCCTATCCGAAACCGGAGGACTTCAGGCTCTTCGCTATTAAGGACGATGCCAAACTTATTCCATCTATCTTTACAGAGGAGGAAGAGTTAAAGGATGGGGTTGCACAAAAGTTCCCTATGGGTCGAAGTGTTACTGGGAGAGGGAAACCTCAGCAGGCCCCACTAAGATAAGATAAGATAAGAAGAAAAGTGCTTTTAAATCGTCCAAACATTTTTTTACCTACATACCCATTCAGGACGTCTATTTTTTAGCTGTGGAGATTGCTTGGTATGGGGCCAAGCGCTTTGCTAATAGGTCATCGAGGCGTTTTTTTATTAGTCAGCAAGAAATTGTCACTTTAACTACAAGTACAGCGATCTGTTTAATATACACCTATTAATTATTTGCTATTAACAAAGATAGTGTCCATGATATGTATTCAACCCACGGACGTTCAATGTGTACGCATGAAAGAATGCGTTTATAGTAGCAGATACATAATAGGAGTATGTCAAAGAGGTAACGTTCATTAATATAATCAGCTGCTTCTGTATAAGCACGTGACTTCGAAGAATGCCATTTCCATGACTAAATTATAATAGCAAAACCATTTCTAAATTTATTTCTCTTTTCTTTTCTAATTCGTTTAAGCGTCATATTAAAAATGATGTTTTTAAAGGTAGGGTTCTGTAATTGGCATTACCATAAGTATAATGCAATAACTTAATTTATAAAGTGCTGTTAATTCTATGTTAACATATATATATACATATTTTTTATAAAAGAAGGAGGCAACCGAGCAGGCGGGTCACCTGATGGAGAGTAATCACCGCCGCCCATGGACACCCGCAAAACCAGAGGAATCGCAGACGCGTTGCCGGCCTTTAAGGAAGGAATAGGCTCGTTTCTTGAAGATTCCGAGGTCGTAACGGTCCGGAAATACCGCCGCCGAGAGCTGGTTCCACAACACTGTAGTTTGAAAAACGCACAGTAGCAGACTGCCATCCATCAAGGTGATGTGGATAGAACGACAGTCGATTGCGTGTAGTGCGGTGAAGGAAAGCAGCGGTAGGGATCAAGCCGAACAATTCCTCAGAACACTCCCCATGATATATGCGGTACAATATACAGAGAGACGCAACGTCTCTCCGAAGAGATGTAAATAAATGACTAAAATCATCTTAGTGGTGTAATGGTAGTCAGTATTAGACCTATAGATCTATAGACTAGACTGTAGGGTTTGATTCCGATTGGTATCACATCACCAGCTCATTATATGTCCTAACTGCTGAGGCACGAGCCTTTCTTATGGATGGATAGGGAGAACGGGCCATAAACCACCACGCGGGCCCAGTGCGGGTTGGTGGTTGTTAACGACTGCTAATGCAGCCAGGACTAACGGCTTTGCGTGCCTTCCGAAGGACGGAGGGACCCGAGATGTTATATTTTTGGTCACTCATCAGATGACAAGCCTTTGCGAAAGTTGCTTCGTCAGCAATCTCAGACCGGGCGTATGAAAATAATAAACAAATCTACGCATAGTGAGTATTGATTGTAATGCTTTATCGCTTTATCCTGTTGAAGATAAGCACTTACATTGCCAAATTCAAATACGCACCCTCGACGGAGGGAAATATTCAATAATTTGTAACATCTCCAACCACAATGCCGCGCGGTAAGTAATACAATCTTTGAATCGCTACTAACAAGCAACTTTGTCGAAGTGAATCTCCAACGAGTTACCGCTTATTTTGGTTGAGAATTTCAAATTTTGTTGCTACGACAAGGTAGTAGCGTGTCTTTAGGGTGGTTCAGATCGGATAATAAGTGCGTCTTTAAAGAGCGCGATCGGGAAAAATTCGGTTATGAAAATTAGACTTTTGAGCGAGGGGAGGAGCGGCCGATCTAAGCTCACTGTTCTTTAAATTGTGGGCGCTTTTGCGTCACTTTAGTTACCGATTGAGTTATCGTTTTTCTTAATTAATCGCCTCGGCGGACGAGTAGCAAAACACTTGGCCCGATATCCAGAGTTCCTGGGTTCAATTCCCGGGTCGTACAAAGAGTGTTATAAAATTATCGATTCACAGTCAAGATTTGAGTTTGACTAAGTCAATAGTAATCTATTATAGCGATGACTTGAGTTCAATGATGGAGGCCTTTGCCCAGCAGTGGGACATGCATACTTACCGCCTTCGAGTCTCCGAGTCTGTAAAGATATGGAGGTGGTTACACCACCAGTACGGTGGTCTCAGAACTAGAGGTCCCATTTTCGATTCCTAGCGAGGGATACCTACCTACATGTTGTAGACTTGTTTAGTTGAATGTAAGACTGGTCCGTAACTTCACTATCTTAGTTTTTTTTAATTTGCACGGTCTGCGATTGCCAAAATTAAGCAACTTTCGTAAAAGTTGGTAATTTGATGGGTGACCAAAAACATACCATGTCGAGCAGCTCGTCCATGTTTCGGAAGCGTACGTAACGCCGTTGGTCCCGGCCGCATTAGCAGTTGTTAATAACCACCATCTGCACTATGGTTTCTGGCCCGTTCTCCCTATCCATTCATAGAGAGCTCGTGCCTCTTCACAGCCCTCCAGGTTAAAGGCAATCTTTTAGAAAGACAAGGCCAGCCCCGGATCTTCCGTAAGGTTGAATCTGCGTGCAGATTTTCCTCCTGGGTCAACACAAAAAAACTCTGCAGTCATCATCATCACTTAGTGCCATCTTCATATACAAAATATCGGTCATCGGATGGGTGACCAAAACTTTATCATCTCGAGCTCCTCCGTGCTTCGGAAGGCGCGTTAAGCTGTTGGTCCCGGCTGCATTAGCAGTCGTTAGCAACCACCAATCTGCACTGGGTTCGCGTGGTGGTTTATGGCCCATTCTCCCTATCCATCCATAGGGAAGGCTCGTGCTCCAACTGTAGGGGCATAATGAGCTGATGATGATACGAAATATTACTGCCTCAACAGTAGCTTGAGATGTAATTTTTATAGTGAGCCTTCGAGAAAGACTCATGGGTGGCAATTTAATTGACTTATTTAATTACACAGTTCACATAAATCTTATTTCTATCGTGTAAAGTCTATTTTAGTACTTCCTAATTGAAGTTAAGTTAGTAAAACAATCAAATTTAGAGAATAAGCCTGTTAAAGAATGGTAGTGTGTTATTAGTGGAATAAAAGTATTTTGTATTTTATTTATAGTAGAAACTCGGATTCCTTTTAGATTTTTAGACTGTGGAGATGAAATGAAGTAAGTATGTTTTTTTTGACACGGTCTTTCGCGTTCATTGTTAAATATTTTAAATATTAATTGGTTTCTTACTTTGCTTGGAATATTTCAGATTTTTTTATATGCAGGTAGTACATACAGGCGTACGTACACATCAACCTAATATCTAAAACTGTCAAATTTCTTTAATATATTTTCAATCATATGCGCCTAAGACAAAGTTCAAAGTCAATTGAGGATATTTTTTTTTAAATTTTATATTTACGAGTAAGCACAGTGCCTTGATCTCACCTGATGTTAAGTGATGATAAAGCCATTTGGTGGAAGCGTACTTCACCCGGGATCCTCAAGGCAGGCAGTGAGGCACTGGCTATTTTATCTCTAGCTGCCGGAATACAACAATGCTACAAACATTGATGTTATGGCGACATATTTAGATAAGATGGTGGTAGCTAGCCAGGCGTACAAACAAGTCCTACCACCAACCAAACCGAGTACCTACACAAAGATGTACCCCCCGCTGGGAATCGAACCCGGGATCGAACCCTGGGTCTAAACCGGTGGTCTTAACCACTAGACCACAGAGGCGGTTTGACACTTTGTCGTAGGGTTTGGTAATCCGATGTAGGTACAGGCTTGTGTGTGTGTGTGTGTATGTATGTGTTTGTTTTAAGTACCATACGAGGACGTAGGCCTGAATACACAAGGAACATCCGAGGACGTTTTCAATCCGAGGACTTTTTTGTGAGTCCTCGGTTTGACTTGACTACTGCATCGTACTCTACGTGCGATTTTGAACCTTTCTATATACTTAATAAAGAAAAGTCAAGAAATCCTCGGATTGGTCTTGGAAATTTCTGTACACACCCCGACAGAGTGTGAACACCAGGCGGCGCCACTATCGATTTATACACACTTGCTATACACATGAGTCATGTATGTTGTACTGTCTGAGGACTAATGTGTAAATTTTACACTCAAGACCTCGGATTAGTATCAGTATCTGACAAAGTGTATTTAGGCCCTCATATGGATAGATTTTCACGTCGTTATCAAAGAGTGTTGTTTTTCCGTCCTTGTTTTGTAAGAACAAGGAATGTAAGCAAAGTAAGTATTTTTTAAATAGATGATCATAACTTTTAATGCATCCTTCCTTATCAAATACCTCCCTATTCGAGTGGCTCGCACGCCGTTTTCTGATGTCACCATCTCCGAGGTCATCATATAGAAAAACGGACTTTTTCTATATTGTCCTGGATCTAGGTTGTTGTGATACCGTCGTTGTTCCTGATTTTCATAACACAATTTAGGAGGTTATCAATTCGGTTGTACCTATGTTTTTTTTAATGTATTTGTTCACGCATATCTCCGTCATTTATGCACCGATTTGGATGATTTTTTTTTGATCGATAGATATTTTTCCCGAGATGGTCCATTTTTACAAGCTTTTATTTAGTTTCATTCACCTGTCCCGGTGTCTGTAATCAAACCTGCTAGTTAAATATTATCCACTTCCCGGTTACCGATTGAGCTAAAATTTTGCATGCATGTATAAATCGGATGATAATGCAAAATTATTAATACATGAAGCTGATCTGATGATGAAATCGGAAGGTGGCCATAGGAACTTGGTTGTTAAATGACACAACCCCATCCAGTTTGGACTCGTTTGATCAGTCTTGACGAGAACTTTGGTGCTAAATGGTAACTAGGGTCTGATGATGGAGCTGGAAGATGGCCATAGGAACTCGGTAATTAAACGACACAACCCCATCGAGTTTGGGCTCGTTTGATTCGTCTTGACGAGTACTTTGGTGCTAGATGGTAACCAGGGTTTGATGATGGAACCGAAAGGTAGCCATAGGAACTCGGTAGTTAAACGACACAACCCCATCGAGTTTGGACTCGTTTGATCCGTCTTGACGAATACTTTGGTGCTAGATAGTAACCAGGGCGTGATGATGGAGCTGGAAGATGGCCAAAGGAACTCGGTAATTAAACGACACAACCCCATCGAGTTTGGGCTCGTATGGTTCGTCTTGACGAGTACTTTGGTGCTAGATTGTAACCAGGGTCTGATGATGGAGCTAGAAGATAGACACAGGAACTCGGTAATTAAACGACACAACCCCATCGAGTTTGGGCTCGTATGATTCGTCTTGACGAGTACTTTGGTGCTAGATGGTAACCAGGGTATGATGATGGAGCTGGAAGATGACCATAGGAACTCGAGAAAATAAGTTCGTATGTTCGTTCGTTCCGTTTCTTATGAATGTGGAATCTGTCTTTGATTAGATGCTCCTTTGCTCCTTTCAGAGTAAAAATCTCCGGTCCTCAAATAATCATCTCCATTTCTGTCCCTCTCATACATCTGGTTTTGTTCATTCTTTCTTTCAATCCATTCTCCTGTAGAACGCGCTGCCTTACGAAATCAGGATGGCTACATAAAGAAAGTCCGCGAGCTCTTGTTTGATAGATACATGGCAGAATCATCTTAATAACGTCCTATTAGAACTACTTATGTATTTTATGTATGTTTATGTATTGTTGTTTACGTATTTACAATACACGTAATTATATGTTTATGTATATACAATATTTATGCATGTGTTATATACTTACATTCAAATTATTTATAATATATCTTAGGTACCAATCAGTGGACAAAAGATCGTGGATTACTGAAATACCCCATAAAACTCTTCAGTGATATACAGTACACATATTCTGGTTAGTTATTGTATTGATTACGAAAGAAAATAGCTGGTTAGGTACCTATCAGTAGACAAAAGATCGTGAACTACAGAGATACTCTATGGAACTCCTCAATAAAGAACAGTACACATAATATTATGATTAGTTATTGTATTGAATACGACGTAAAATTATATGTAAAGAATCATAAATATAGCTTGCCCAGTTCTTAACTGATCTTTCAATATTTGTAAAAATATTAAGATCGGATGTTGATGACGTAGTTGTCGACATTGAATAGAGCTCATTGAACAGAGAGTCATGGGGTACGGGTTCGAATCCCACTTTTAATTATTTATTTAAATGTAACTGCATATAAAAGAAGAAATAAAGAATATAAGTTGCAAACCCCCCCCCCCCCCCCCGATCCTCTATATGCCACTACACATTTCCAGAATACACTAAACATGCACACTAGCTTAGGCCCAAGACACCGTATTCGTAGAACAAGGGTACGACGAGCCGGTTCACACGCGCTCTATACCAGGTACAGACATGTACCTGGGCGCTTCTCCCCACCACCACGACCCGGTCAACCCGAGCCCAGGTCCAAGCCTTTAGAGGCGCCCTCGAAGAATCTAGTAGGGCACGGGGACACGCACTAGTGAGGATCTCTATCACACACAAACCGCTCAACAGATTTTGATTAAATTTTCTTTGTTAGAAAGCATAATTATCTATAAAAATACGGTGTTACATCTAAATCAGTTGGGTCAGATCATATAGACACAGCTTGACTTCTCTGTGGTATTGTGTTCTCACACCACCACCATTCATAGTGGTGTATACGAACTTCTTATGGTAAAAAAAATATTTAATATCCTTTATAATAATTTTTATAGCTCTTACGAACGGAGTCACGGGCAAATTTTAATTATCCATAAGTGACTTTTTTTTAGAAGTAGCCATTACTTACAGTAACTACTAACTAACTACCTACCAGAACCTACCAGAACTTCTAACTGCCGGAACACAACAATGTTGATAACATGGTTGTTACGGCGACATATTTAGATAAGATGGTGGTAGCTAGTCAGGCGGAATTAGAACAAGCCCTAGCACCGACCAAACCGAGCACAAGTTGTACCCCCGCTGGGAATCGAACCAGGGACCTCTGGGTTTGAGTTCTTACCACTAGACCACAGGTGCGGTAAAAATTCTTAAATATGTTAATATTTTTTATGACAATTCTACCACCAGTTTTACCGCCTCTGTGGTCTAGTGATAAGACCACCGGTCTCAGACCCAGAAATCTTGGTTTGATTCCCAGCGGGGGTACAATTTATCGCGGTGGCGCATTCTTAATTTAATACCATAAATATAAATAAGATAATTTATAATAAAGCTTCCACGTAATATTTAAAAAAAATATATTACAATCACTGAAGTCAGAGATTGTGCATTTCGCCTCTTTAAGACGATCAAATATTTTGGTCTCAATACGAAAATAGCAGTTCACATATACCCCAACACGAGTTATTGTAAACTTCGCCTCGCCAAGTCGAAACTACTTAATCCTTACAATTACAAGTCCTGACTAGGTATGACTAATCCCTACTTCCATAAATAGATCAGAGAAAATAAATCTAAGCTTTTTACTATTAAATGTTACATTGTTATTACAATGTTAACTGTATTATAATATTTTTAATAAAAAATCATATATTACGTAAGTGAAATAGGAATCATAATAAGTTATCACAAGACTGCTGTAATACGTCCGCACCGTATTGGATTCTTGTGTGCAATCTGCGGCTACTGCGATGCGTGCGACTTTAGTCACAAGCATCGCTAGGTTTCTTTGATAAACAAAGGCCTACACTTCCACGCAACAAATTATTCGCGATTGGTCATTTTGTCAGCCAATAGTGAAAATACTGTGTTAGAGCATTAAAAAATAAATGTTCTCAGATGGTACTTCAAATATGTTATTTTTACACATTAGTGGTCCTCGTATTGTATACGCGGGACTCGGGAAAACGTCCTCACATAGTTTGTGTAAAGTCTAACACAAGGTCCTCGCACTGTACTGGGCTCAAGAGAAAGTGTGTGAAATGAGGCCTCGGATTGTCATGTCTAGTCCGGCGATTGGGTCCTCGAAAGGTTAACACAAACGTCCTCGGAAAGATGTCTTCACAAGCGTTGGCAGTGTATTTTAGGTCCCCGCATTGGTCAACGAAAGTTAATAAACAAAATGCTGCGATAACGCCACAAGAATAGACCTGTCAATTAGCAATGTATGTTCTGTTTCTTTCCATCGTATTAAAAAAGCAATACAACGTCATTAACATAGTTTTTGAGAGAGTCCTCGGATGGGTGATATAAAACCATAGTCCTCGAAAGGCCGTCTGTACAAACAGGGGTGTGTGTGTGTGTGTGTGTGTGTGTGTGTGTGTGTGTGTGTGTGTGTGTGTGTGTGTGTGTGTGTGTGTGTGTGTGTACCTACATAATCGAATAGTCTTCCTATAATTATTCCCTGTTAAAAAAATGGGGCGTCTATGACAGGTTTTTACCATTTGTTGTAACAACAATATTCTTAGTAAATAAATATTCTGTTTTATCCAGTTTAATATTAGTTTTTTTTCTGTTTCAATCAAACTTTTTTCCATGGTTTCTAAGCAGACAGGTGAGTTTAGATACCAATCTTATTTATTATTCCGGAAAATCTTTACGGATATAAGAAAGGATTTTACGGAAATCACACCCTAAGGAAGGAGGCCAAAGAGGGGGTGAAAGTTTGTATGAAAGTCCATTAGTATTGAATACACAAAAATTGGTATATGGGTTCTTGAAAAGAAATAAAGATTGACTTGGCTTAGGAATTTTGTTTATTTCCCTTTAAAGGAGTAAAAAAGGGAAGAAGATTTTTTGGAGAAATCGTTATTTTTAAAAAATCATTTTTATCGATCTAAAGATTTTTCAATAAAAATAAAGAATGACGTGTTTTTGCATGTTTCGAAAAAAATTCCCTACAGGGGTGAAATAAGGGAAATCTGTCATTCCTTAAATTTTGGTTTTTTTTTTTGGATTTTTGGAAAAAGATCCCTTAAGTAGGGATGTCCATTTGTACAGGAGGTTTCAAAACGGATCAAAATTACTTATACAGAATGATCTTTATTACGTTGTTTTGTGTTAGACGCTTTTTACTAATTCTAGCTCGCATGGATGGGCTTTTTAATGATACAAAATGAAAAACTTAATGTTGAAATGACGTGACATGTTTTGTTGTTTTTGGCTTTTATTACGAATAAACCCAAGTCCCACGTGAGCAAACCCGTGAGAAAAAGCTAGAATGTATATAGATTTCAATGTGTTCTATCTACCTATGTTGACGTATTACAACTGACATTTTTCTTCACTTAGTGTTGCCAAAACTACTAAGAAAATACTTTTTTAGACTTTTAGATTTTGGCTAAATAAGTAATAAGTTATTTTGTTATTGTATCAAATGTCTGTACAGTACAGAACCCTTGTCATCCAAAATGAAACCCACGCTTACTCAAAGATGATACCTAATTATAATCATGATCGAGAAAAAATGAGTTATCGCTTAAAATGACATATGGATGAGCAATGAAACTATAAAAATAACTACGCCCGAGAAACGATCATTCACGACGAGTTCTAGTTGTGAAAGCTGGCAATTAACTCAATGCTACGAATATTTTTACATAATAACACTATAGTTAAGTTTTTTCTTGCTTTTAACACTAGCTAACATAGAGTAGAACAACTTCAATCTTTAAAGTTCATTTGCAGAGGGCTCGTTGGTTAAATTAAGTTGCAAGTTGAGTTGCAGAGAACGGTGAAATGGTTTTCTCAGTAATTTTCATATCGTATTATTTCTTTTGCAAAAGATTGCTACCTAGTACCAGGCTTGCTCAGTCACTGACTACCCCGTGATACAGTCTCTATTCTCTCTATTCTCTCTTGGTCTACATCCAGAATGTGACCGTTATAGGTCGCATAATAATTCTACAAAATATATAGAAACTCTAGTTGCTAAGTCTTGTGTACACTTCTTGGCGGGAAAGTGAAGAGTCATGTTTGCGGTTTTGTTTTATTTTCTAAAATTTGTGTTATGTCAAATATTAATGTGAAATAATGGTGGATTATTAACCGTTAAGTGTTCGTGAGTGTGCATCATTGTTGGCAAATAAAACAAAACAGTGCAACGTCACTTTTCAAATTCTCTTAAGAAGTCTGCCCGAGGACTTAGTAAAGCCCCACATCTTTACTGAGATACTCGAGGGGTTGGGGGTATATCATTTCTCACTTCTCATTTCTATTATCATTCATCATCATCATACAGAAAATAAATATTGTTTATTTATGTATTACTTGTTAGAAAAATTACTTTGACACTGGCTAAATGTGCTAATCGCACAAAGCCATCAACAAAAAGAAAAAAGTCTTGTGTAAAATTAAAGGTGAATTTTCTCTGTGCCATTTCAGATGCGAAGAGGTTTTTTACTATTTATTCTATTTTAATTCTGGCAACATATGCGACTGCGTAAAGAGTTTGGTCGAACCTTTTTATAGGACAATCTTTTTTCTGCATTCATTTGTTTATTCCTAAGAAATATGTGCTTACGCATGACGCATGTCTTTTTCACAATATTCATGGTAGCTAAACACGTGTTAAGTCAGAGCTGAGTCGTGGCGGTCTCCACGCTTCGCTGCCCCTCTGTGGGCCCTCAAGATCATAGGGCAAGCCAACTCTAGTGGGCGAAGAATCGCTCGAGCACAGGCAGGCATTGGATGTGTATGAGAATACCGCGAAGCACCTATTAGCTAGGCTGACATTTATAACGAGTGAGTCTAGTGCATAGTATGTTTTACATTACATTGATATAAAACACTTTCGTCGTTGCAAATGTATAACTTTTTATGTGGAATATTAATATTTAAAAAAATTTTTTTTTGCTGGAATGTATTGCCACAATGCAATCTATACTAATTTTATAAAGAGGAAACCTTTGTATTTTTGTATGTTTGTATGTTTGCAACGAATAAACTCAAAAACTATTGGACAGATTTAAAAAAATCTTTCACCATTAGAATGCTACATTAGCGATGAGTAACATAGGCTATATTAAAAAAAAATACTAAAAACGAAAATTTTATTTTCCAATATAAAATGATTTTCTTTTTGTTGTCATGGAAACCATTGATATATATTTAACTCAATGATGGAAACTGTCAAAGCGGTACGAAGTCCGCCGGGTCAGCTAGTAATAAATAAAGAGGAGCTCGATGGCGCAGCGGTTGACGCGCCCGGTCTGCGAGTGCTGAGGTTAAGCAATTTTCGCAAAGGCCGGTCATCGGATGGGTGACTAAATGTATCATCTCGAGCTCCTCCGTGCTTCAGAAGGCACGTAAAGCCGTTGGTCCCGGCTGCATTAGCAGTTGTTGATAACCACCAACTCGCACTGGGCCCGCGTGGTGGTTTATGGCCCGTTCTCCCTATCCATCCATAGGGAAGGCTCGTGCCCCAGCAGTGGGGACATAAAAATGAGCTGATGATGATGAATGAAATAATAGCAATGCTACAAGCATTGCAAACTAGTGTCAAGTTTTTGTTTTTTTGAAATATGAAGTTTTGTTCTGAAATAAAAACATAATTCTCTTAAGTTTATGATATCAATTAACGGGAATTAATTACAAAACTTGATTGTTATATGCACTTTAGTGTTTTTGTCTAGCTAGTAGTCCGAATTTGCATAAATATCTTACTAGTTAGTTTTGGTTAAAAAAATTACTTCTAGTTAATATATAAGTCAGACAACCGATGACCATCAGAGCTTCAATATTCCCATTTTAAAAAGTCCACATCTCACGTCAGTGGTCTGATTTAGACAATTTTCTTATAGTTATGAGTATTTTTCTATTAATTTTTTTAGTAACAAAATATCGATCTCATTTATCTGGAAATTTTAATTTTAATTTAATTTAGTTTATAGTTTCCATGTCATCCGGCTATCAACACACTATTGACACGTTATTTCAATAACAAACTTGAGGCTCAAGCCCACCTGCTCGTTTGCCTACTTTCTTCAGCCTGCCGCCACCTAATGCTGAGTGCCTCTCCCTTTGCACGCCATCTCTCTCTGTTGGTAGCCATTCCAAACCAGAGGGCCTACCACGAACCACGTTCGGCGTGTTGCCTCTCTGTCGCACTTGTAATATCGTGCGTAAGTGTGACAGGGAGGCAACACGTCGAACGTGGTTCGTGGTAGGCCCTCAGATCTTTCCAGCGAGTCTATCTACATCGTCTCTCCATCGAGCCGGTTGCCGTTCTAAGTCTCTGCTTGGTCGCCATGTTAGGACCTTATGTGACCATCGTCCGACGTTACGTCTGCAGACATGTCCCGCCTACACCACTTCAGGATGCTTACGCGCTTTGCTATGTCGGATAGTCTTGTACGCCTGCTGATCTCGGCATTTCTTATTCGGTTCTGAAGAGATTTCCCTAGTATCGCGCTTTCCATGGCTCTTTGTGTCACCTGCAAGTGATGTAAGTAGGTACTGATGCCTACTTTAGTCAATAATAAACCGGCCCAGTGCGAGTCGGACTTGCGCACGAAGGGTTCCGTACTTTATGACGTATTAATAAAACGACTTTCTAGATCTCGTTCAAACCAATTTTCGGTGGAAGTTTGCATGGTACTATCATATATTTTTTTTAGTTTTGTCATTCTCTTATTTTAGAAGTTACAGGGGGACACACATTTTACCACTTTGAAAGTGTCTCTCGCGTAAACTATTCAGTTTAGAAAAAAATGATATTAGAAACCTCAATATCATTTTTGAAGACCTATTGATAGATATCCCCACACGTATGGGTTTGATGAAAAAAATATTTTTGAGTTACAGTTCTAAGTATGGGGAACCCCAAAAATTTATTGTTTTTTTTTCTATTTTTGTGTGAAAATCTTAATGCGGTTCACAGAATACATCTGCTTACCAAGTTTCAACAGTATAGTTCTTATAGTTTCGGAAAAAAGTGGCTGTGACACACGTACGGACAGACATGACGAGTCCATAAGGGTTCCGTTTTTTACCATTTGGCTACGGAACCCTAATAAAATGGGAGATTTTAAAGTCGCACGACGTTACACAGATCTACTCGCCATTATTTCACATTATTATTTTTGACGTTGCGAACCTTTTGCCGGGTCAGTAGTCATAGGGAGTGTGGAGGATGGCCGAAATTATACATATAACAGTCTGTTAGATATTTTGTTGATCACAGTTCGTTTTTTTCTTTCTTTTTAAATTGATACCTACTTATTTCGTATAAAAAGTTTAACTAAAAAGACAGGTCTCAATACCTAGTTAAAAATATAGCGTTTAATTGATTGATTTATTATAAGGTACCTATACATGTACGCTTACTGCAAAACATACAAATATTACGCAGATAAAACATGCACACTTTTAGACATAACAATATAGGTAGGTACCTCAGCCAATTTTTATATTATTCAAACCACCATTCTAAGCAAAGCCTGGACTTATGATAAATTTTGTCTAGGTAGGTAGGCAGCCTATCTCGTATTTTGCAAGCATGATATGTAATTGTAGCGATAACTTTATTTTAATGTTGAAGGCCTTTGCCCAACGATGGGATAAGATATACCTAGGTAGGCTCATTACTAGTGTTACAACATCTACCAACTACCTACTGTCATTGTCTGAATGACATGTAAACTATATTGTAAAGTTTGATGCTGCGTTTAATGATAATTCAAATATTATTTATTGCTAATAATAGATTATTAAGAGTTAAAAATAATGACACAGTTTATCTTGTCAATAAATAAACAACTGATATTATATTCTTATTTTTGAGCGTGAGTACCCTAATTGACCATCGCGTTGGACGTTGCAACGTTTAGGAATAAGCGCCATCTATCAACGAGTGGCGTTAACTTAAAGTGTGTGAGAATTCGTATCACTTAAATTTTTTATTTGAATAAAGAACGCCAGCGTCTTCTTTTATTTATCTTTAATTTTGATTAAACATTATTGATTTAATTTTACCTAAAATTGTATTCCGGAAAAGAATATTGTAAGCTAATAATAACTATCTAGTTATTTTTTTTTCTGCAACAGAATTACCCGTGAGCTTTTTCTACGCTAGGTGATTAAGAAGGTATATAGGTGATGTGAACACCTTACGAGTTCATAGACATCCTCAAAACTCTAAACGTTCCGTAAAACTTGTATGCCGACATAACAACTTGGCGCCACCATAATCACAAAAAAAATCGTCAAAGAATTTGCCGTTCCGATTCAAAATTCCACTACACTGTCAACTTCATCAGGTCAATAAAAAAAAGGAGTCGTAACCGAAGAGTTTCGGCATGTTCCAAGCCCGCCTATGCCTTACTTTCAAATTAGACATCTAAAACGCGGATAAAAAACAATCTATTCGATACAAATATTGCACACGACGATGGCGAGGAAACAAGCAAAAATAAAATGCATTCTATTTTTCTCAGGAAAGGAGCCTGCGCGCGCTTTGTGCGGCGACTCGACTGCGCGAGCGCAAAACGAACAAAATCAACGAGCTGGCGCGAGAGAGACGCGTGTACCAAGAACGTGTAGCCCGAGCGAGACGGATATACCATGGGCGTTCCGTCGTCGAATTTCGCATCCAATTATTGCTCAGTGGGCTTCGAAGTGGGCGGGGCGCTGCGGATCTACGCTAATAGGGATCGAGCTAAAATGATCTATAGATCTGCGCACCGGCACGGCGGCACTGCACACGCCGTATTGTTATCATTAATATCGTGGATTATTTATTTTATATCTACGTTTGATGGTAGAATAAATTTCCATGTGCGGATTTCATAAATTTATAAATCGATTTTTGGATTAGGGAGGTCGTGTCGTCAGATATGGTCAGGTAGGCATTTCTTTTTGCTCTGCAAAACCGATCTAAAGCTAATCGCATACAATGATAAATCTTTTAGTTAGGCGTGCAGTCTGTTTGGATTGTATTCAAGTTTATTAACTTCAACGCAATAATTGAACATTTTTTCTTCTTTTGTGAGGACCCAAACGGTCGTTTCATTATTTTACTTATTTAATACAAGCGGATAGGTTTCATTATATATTTTTACGAGAACGTCCCTTTTCAATAAAAAAACCTTGTTGGTTTTCATAACTTAATAGGAAGCTAAAATTTCAATTAATTATTTTATAAGTACAAATGATACATTTTGCTTTTTATGTTTAACTTTGGGGTTTAGTTTAAAATATGTATTTTTTTGTTGACAAGATCTACAAAATGACAATTAATTTAAATAAAAATAAAATAAAATCAAAACTTAAATTTTAACAAACTATAAACAGCTGACTAATTGTCTGACCACAAAATCTCACAAACTAAGAATGCTACAAACTTGACAAATAGGATTCTTGCAAGCTAAGAAAAATTTTTGAAGGATTCCCCATAAGTATTTTTGAATTAGCAGGCAGACCACTGATTAATATGTAGATTTAGTATTGTATCTATCAAAAACATCAACGACCAGTGCTCCACATGTTACCAAAACAGAGATGACGTCATCAATTACATAAAAAACACCGAATCCATTCAGAAAAATTAAAGGAAAAATCAACCAAAATCTTTCACCATTTTCGTTGCTAAGAATTTTTATAGCTACATCGAGACTAAACGCTATAAAGTTGCAGATAGGTACCTACCTTTACTTTCTACGTTTATGCCTATTTGGCTTCATAAGATAGCATTTGCAGAAACCCACCAACCCGCAATGAGCCTCATCACAAGCTCATTGTACGTCGCCACTGCTGGGGCACGAACCTTCCCTATGGATGGATAGGGAAGCCGTAAACGACGACGCGGGCCCAGTGCGGATTTGTGGTTGTTAACGACTGATAATGCAGTCACCCAATAGCTTTACGTGCCTTCCGAAGCACGGAGGAGCTCGAAATGATACATTTTCTGATACATTTTTGAGCTCCTCCAAAACAAATGGTTGATCTGATCCTTGATCTGAGTTATGCTTCCAAAACGTATTCATGGATGCACTATATAGGTAGATATGATAAACTTTATTCCGAATATGAATTTCGCGAATTTCAAAATCCCGAAATGTAAAAAATAGCTTTACTCGCTCTTTTGCTAACCTAATCTAACCGGAAGCTGAAGTGAAAAAAAACTTCGATGACGAATCCTATTAATAAACTCAAAATTTTATTTAATCGAAATTATTAAGATCGGATTTTAAAAAATCAGAATATCAAAATTTGGAATAAAACATTTCGTCATATGTACTTACAAACCTATCCAAAACTGTCAAATTTCTTCAATACATTTTCAACCTTAGGTATGTTTCAGATATAAAGTTCAACGCCTATCGTAACCTCCACGTAATTCATTACTCCACGAAGAGTGTCAAATTACCCTAATTATCTAACACCGGGCACCGGAACGACAGTTGTTTCGAACAAACAATATTAACCAAAAAACCACATATTCCTTAACTATATAACAGTAAAGATCAAATTCCATTAACAAATTCAGCCATTTCTGATGAAATCCGATGAGATTCCCTTCTGCTCACATATGCTCAGTCTATTGTGATTGTGTAAAGAATGAAGAGACAATTACTTACATTAACAATCCGTATGCAGCTGCTGACTTCACAGTCGACGTACTAATTAATGCTGCAGTGTAGAAATCTTTATAGAATGACTAGCTATTAAGAAGTCACCTTTATTGGTAGTTTCACTTACTATTTAGTTGATGAGAAGAATGCTGCTTGTGACGTGCTTGACGACGATGATGCGTTATCGTCATTGTGAGTGAGTGACTTTCAAGAGTGGCGTCAAGTTTACTGAAATGAAATGAAATGAAATAAAATGAAATGAAATGAAATGAAATGAAATAAAATGAAATTAAATGAAATTAAATTAAATATATTTAATTTGCGCTTGATTAAGGTACATTTTTACACAACAATGTAGCATGCAAATAACTTTTACCTTTATTGCACAATTTAATGTGTTAAGAGTTTACTGAGCTACTGCGGACCCCTGATACACTGGCTACGGACCCGTAAGGGGTCCGTGGACCCCACTTTAAGAAACCCTGTGTTATACTCTTGCCATAGCATTATGCTGACTGACGGCTGGCAAGCATGTAATCGGCGAAACAAAATACGAATTTAAGTTTTAGTTATAGTTTTAAAAATGTAGTGTTCATTACCATCACTGCTCATTTTATCTCACAATATTTTGTATCATCATCAGCTCATTATGTAAGAGTAAGACCCAGGTCATTAGGTAAAGACCCAATATTTTGTATCAGCTCATTATGTCCCCATCCCCACTGCAGTGGAGTACGAGCCTTTCCTATGGATGGACAGCTAGAACGGGCTATAAACCACCAAGCGGGCCCAGTGCGGATTGGTGGTTGTCGGATTGGTGATTGTTGAATCCTCAATTACTTATCTTCAATGTCAGAAAACAACAAATAAAGCCACTCCAGCACGCTCTATGATATACAGTATAGGTGTATCGCGACTACCAATAGTGAGTAGTGACCGATCCGATGACCCCTAGGAGAATCTAGTGGAGAAAGGGGACACGCTAGCGTGATGCCATTCCCTCTAGAAACCCTCTGACGGTGTGACTTCTGAACCCTTTTAGTTTCTCGCTGCCTCCAAAAAGTCTGATGACGCTGAAAACGCCGATTAAGGCTATCAGCAAACTCTCTTTCTATAAAAACAAAGGTTGTGTGATTATCTTTACGCTAAAAAGAAAACCCAGATAGAAAGAACCACACCGTAACAAAGCATCCAGCTAACCAACGCGTTTGCTGCCTGACAAAGCAAAACCTTAGTGACCCTAAGGGTCTTTCTAATATGAGGCAGGATGAGGGTGCCTGATGCTGCCTGATACTCCGTCTCCATTTAACATCAGGTGGAGTGGAGTCTAGGTCTAGGTACTTATAAAAAAAAATTTAGAACCCATGAAAAATCGAAGTTCTCCTTGCCCGCAACCCTGGCCTAGTGTTGCCGCTTGATAATCGATTATCAAAAATACTAATGTATTTTTGGGAATTCAAACGATAGTAAATTTCATACAAACAAATTATCAAAAGTCCTGTTTCTTTTCCTAGTCCAAAATGTGATTCAAAAAATAGTTATTTGCTAAATTAAGAGTGGTTTAAAACTCGCCGTCTTAACTTTGTTAGTAACTAAAAGCAAATAGATTATTAGGTTTAGTAGCAGCGCTTATATAAGCACTTTCCAACGACCAAATTATGACCACTTACTACCTAATATAACTTACTTTTATACATAAAATATAACCATCGCTGTTGATTTTTCTACCAGTAAGACATTGTAGGTAATCTACATTGTGAACACATCTGAAGTTCTTTCAATATACCTGTGAAAAAAAGCCTCCTTAGCCATTTGACGCTAATGCCAATTTAAATAAGAAAAGAACAACAACTCCAGACACACGATACTCAGTACTGCCTTCGCCGCCCGAAACACAATCCAGGATAACACAATACCGCCCCACACTCGGTGAAGCCCTAAAATATGAATAATCCCCACCGTGACATATCCCGAAGGTTCTATTCTAAGAAACACCCTAGTCTATGGACACATCGGAATAAAGTTGAAAATGTGATCGGAACTTTTTGGAACACCGAATCGGTGAAAAAAGTTTGTATTTCGAAATGCTATTGTCGAAGTGACAATACGGCCATTGAGTGTCGACAGATGGTGAATTTTACGAGAATCTGTGTCGATAAATAAAAAAGTAATAAACCTAAGTATAGAGGTAGTGTTGTATTCATTTTGTGTTACGTAAAAAGTGAATTTGTCTGTCGTCGTTGTTGTCGATGTCTCCGTTGATTTGACAAACCGCAAGTGCTTGAATGTTGTACATAAATCTTTTGCTGGTGGTTTTTTATGGTTTCCTGTGTGCCAGTTGGATTACGAGCTGATTATTTGAACGTTATATTGTCAATGAATTAAGGAAGTTTAAATGTCTATGAAGTAGCTCGATGACGTAGCGCGTTCGGGTTACTATCTGGAATGTTAAGCAGCTTTCGTAATGCCTTGTCACGGCTGGGTGACCAAATTAAAGTAAATTGAGCTCCTCCTTGCTTCGAAAGCCGGAGTCCCGGTTGTTGTCGCAAGTCATTGCAACTCACCAATCAGCATTGGGCCGTCTAGGTGGGTTATTAGCCCAACCTCTCATGTGAGATGCTTGAGCCCATCTGTGGGATGTTTAAAGGATGATGATGATAATGAATGTCTGTAAAGCATTGCGAGTATTATTTTGATTAAAATTTTATTCTAAATATATGTAGGGTAGAGACTAGAGGTACTAAATAGTGATCGACGCTTTTTTCCTTTCATCATCATCATCATCATCATCATCAGCTCATTTATGTCCCCACTGCTGGGGCACGAGCCTTCCCTATGGATGGATAGGGAGAACGGGCCATGAACCACCACGCGGGCCCAGTGCGGATTGGTGGTTGTTAACGATTGCTAATGCAGCCGGGACCAACGGCTTAACGTGCCTTCCGAAGCACGGAGGAGCTCGAGATGATAAATTTTTGGTCACTCATCCGATGACCGGCCTTTGCGAAAGTTGCTTAACCTCAGCACTCGCAGACCGGGCGCTTTAACCACTGCGCCATCGAGCTCCTCCTTTTTTCCTTTAATGACTAGAAATAGGGGTCAGTAACTGATTTGTCACTTTAGCAACAATTCAATACAGATCCTGCATCATCATGCTTCCTAGATGTCATCAGTAAAATTTTAATTAAATTCAATATTACTTTTTGGCGACGAAAGCTGGTTTCGAACTTGCAATGTCGATCATTGTGGTGTAACTATGATACATACTTAGTTCCATTCTAAGAAAATTTTACTTTTATTATTCTATTCAAAGCAGCTGATCGGGTAACTACTCCACTTAACAATTCTTAATTAGTCATAATAATGGTAACTTAGCTTCTTGGCGGGAAAGTGAAGAGTCATATGTTTGCGGTTTTGTTTTATTTTCTAAAATTTGTGTTATGTCGAATATTAATGTGAAATAATGGTGGGTGTTGGCAAATGAAACAAAACAGTGCGACGTCACTTTTCAAATTCTCTCAAGAAGTCCGCGTGAGGACTTTACTGAGATACTCGAGGGGTTGGAGGGTATATTATTTTTCACTTCTCATCATCATCATCATCATCATCGTCATACTAGAAGGAAATATTGTTTATTTATGTATTACTTGTAAAAAAAATACTTTGACACTGGCTAAATGTGCTAATCGCACGAAGCCATCAAATAACGGAAGAAAAAAAAAGATAACTTATCTTAATTATCTAGATAATTGCTCACCAAACACGGATCGTTTTAAATTGATCCGATATTCAATTAAAGGTTTTATTTTTATTTATTTTTTAAAGTTAATTTTCACTAGGTAAGTTACCTTTTGGTGTCTAGTGACAAAGCGCACGGCCCGTTATACAGAGGTTGAGTTCAGACAATGTGTGACGTGTTTTTCGACGAATAATCCAAGTTTGTGATTACCGACCTGGTAGGCTACTCTTGACGCAAACTCAATCTCAATACAATTCCAATCCCAAATCTAAAAAATTCAAATGGCACTCTTAAAGGCGATAATAGCGCTACATTGGAAATAAATTGCGTGCAAATTGAGTGAACAATTTATTTCTTTTTTAATTTTGAACAATTTAGTTTGCGTCAAGAGTAGCCTACCAGGTAGGCTACTCTTGACGCAAACTCAATCTCAATACAATTCCAATGCGATTATTATGTATCGATATTGGGATAAGTTTCGCAATTTCGGAACGCCCCATCTCGATAATAATTTGTTCACTCAATTTCCACGCAATTTAATTCCAATGTAGCTCTATTATCGCTCTATTATCATAGTAGTTCTATTATCGCTTTTAATAGTGCCATTTGAATTTTTTAGATTTGGGATTGGAATTGTATTGAGATTGAGTTTGCGTCAAGAGTAGCCTACCTGCATTTGACAAGCATGGTGATTCAACCAATACTCATAAATTTTAGTGATGACTTGATTTCGATGATGTAAGTATTACTAAAACTTTAAAAAAACTTTACAATAGGTACATATTGTAGTGGCATCAGTGCTAGGAAGCAGGTAGTTTGTATAAATTTGTTGCTGAAGACTAAGATCAGTAGCTGATCTTATTTTTATATTAAAAGGAGGCAAACGAGCAGGCGGGTCACCTGATGAAAAGTAATCGTCGCCGCCCATAGACACCCGCAAAACCAAAGTGATGCGTTGCCGGCCTTGAGGAAGGAGTTGGATCTTGAGGAGGAAGTAGGAATTGGGAGGGGGAGAGGTGAGCGATGATAGAAGAGATTGAATTTTTTCTTTAATTATTAAAAATAAGGGTCAGCAAATATTTTTAGTCATTATCAAATCAAATCAAATCAAATCAAATTACTTTCTTTTTTTTATATATTTACGGGTAAGCACAGTGCCTTGATCTCACCTGATGTTAAGTGATGATAAAGCCAATGATGGAAGCGCACTTCACCCGGGACCCTCAACTAGTGAGGTACTGGCTATCTTATCTCTAACTGCCGGAACACAACAATGCTACAAACATTGATGTTATGGCGACATATTTAGATAAGATGGTGGTAGCTAGCCAGGCGGACAAATAAGTCCTACCACCAACCAAACCGAGTACACAAAGATGTACCCCCCGCTGGGAATCGAACCCGGGCCCTCTGGGTCTAAACCGGTGGTCTTAACCACTAGACCACAGAGGCGATTGAAGATGGCGATGAAATTTGCAAAATATGGGTACAAAATTAGCAGCAACAATTTAACACAGACCTGCTTCCCAGCTTTCATCCCGCCAATAAAAGTTTATATTCGACGATAAGTGATGTCGAATCTTGGGCTTATAATAAAAAATACATAATTATAGGTTTTAAATAGGTACGGTATTTTAAATACTTAAGGATTGAAATCGGAAGCAATCGTTTTACTCCATTGAAGGTTCCATTCATAATTTCCCTTTACTTATAAATTAAAGTTATGGGTGTTCTGATTTTTGCAGAAAAAAGGGTTGAATGCATTTTTTTAGCCGTGCATGTTTTATAGTTAGCTCTACTAAAAAAGTCGACGATCGCGGGAATAGACCAAAAAACCATTTCTCAAAAGAAAAACACACGTCAAAAATCGCGTCCGAAAACCGCAACTGTCAAAACATCGGAATCGATTAAAACACGATGCGCCTTCCTGCCCTTACAAATTGACAGCAGCTTCGAGAAAGAAAAAAAAACAAATTAACTACCTACCTACCCACCTACGTAGAACCGAAACTTTTTGAAATACACATCGAACAATAGGGAAGGAAGTGGAGACCGCAAGACGGCAAAATTGCTCCGGCACAACCCTAATTATACGATTTTACTATAATTTTGTGGCGGACACTGCTCCCGTGGGGCACTTAGAATCACCACCTTATCAGTAACGGTAGGGATATTACAAATCAAACAATATTTAAAGGCGAACGGCCCTTTGTGCGTGGCAGGCTTGTTAAAAACGGCGTTTCTTTCTTGTTAAAAATTGTGAAGCCGAATTGAAAAGTCATAAATTATCGTGAAAGTAGCTTGCAGCGTGGCAACCTTGTCTCCGAGTATAGAGTCCTGGTTCGGACAAGTTTTTTTGTACAATTGACACGAGATAATAATTTATTCTCTTTGATAGCCTTATTTGGTGGTTATGAACGGAAAATAATGAGAGGACGACTGGCTGATAATATCTGGTTCTCATTCACTTATTATTGGATTTTGGGACAAACAGGCTAGTTTGCTTTGTGAACTGTATTGCCTGTTCATGTGGTTGAAGTATATGAACTCCTTTGTGTATGTATAGCTTAAGAGATTGTCCTGTGCAACAGTCGATCAGCGTTTAAGAGTTCATAATATTGCCGTTTTGCATTTTAACTAAATAAACAAAAGAGAGTTAAAGATCAATTAATTTTTGTTACGGCAAATTATGAAAACCACATTGTCTTGTCTTTTTAGATCTGCAGCAGGTACTTCTCTCAGAATAAAAAGCTAGAGAACAATACTTAAATCTAGTTATTTTTCTGAGACACTTCTCCCCATATTCATGAAGACAAACGCATAAAAACAGAACCTCTTTAGCCGTTGAAGTTCTTTGCCTCTTAATTTTACATTAAATTTCAAATTTAAACAAAAACAAATAGAAACAATCAATTCAGCGTTTTGGCGAAATAGAATCAAGGAATCTAATATTCTGCCTAGGCAGTTTTTTTTTTATTGTAAGCGCGGCAAATTAATTTACTCCACCACATGGTAATGGAGTCAAAACGCGAAGAGAACTGGTGCAGCGTGAAAACAACGCAGCATCCCCCTCACTCTGGCGACCCAGAAGGTGTTTTTGGAGAGAGTTTGCTGAGAGCATCAGATGGTCTTTTCAATATACTGGACTTTAGGCCCAAAAGTTGTGTCTTCACGCCTCGTTTGAAAAACCCCTTAATAAGATAGGAAGAAGAGAAAACGTATGTTGGTAGACTTTCATATTTTGCAGGTGCGACAAAGAAATAGTCTTAAAAGTGATTTTTAGTCAATCCACATCTTGATTTCAAATACCAGTCTACATTACAAAAACCCAAAGATCTTGACATCGATTCCGTCGTTGCTAACTCGATGATGTGAGGAATTTTAAATTAATATCTTCGGAACGTTAAAAGTATTCGGTCACGGGCAGTGGGGGTAGGAGCCGTAGGAGGGACATGGGGAGGTTAGCCGATCGTCAATTAATATTAAGTTGGAATCCGTGGATTCTGCGTCAGTGGCCGAATTTTATAGCGGCGGGCGCCACCCAAGCCGAAGAACAAGAAATCTGTAGAGTAGCTAAATCAAATCAAATGAAATGTATTTGCAGAATCGTGGTATTTATTATAGTAGTAGGTAAAGCAGTTATATTTTGTTTTCAAGCTGTCTGTCTCTGGTTTGTTGTTTTTTGGTGTCCTGTTCTAAAGGTTTCCACAGAAAATTTTCTGATCACAAAAGGTACTTACAAAATTATATTATCTATGAGAGACTGATGCCTGAAGTAGGTTTCAGATCGGCGTGACAAATGTTGAGATACCTTTTCTGTGTCAATTTGCATTCTATTTATTTTTTATTTGATGTTATCGTTCTTTGGTGGAGTTGACTGCGAGTTGAGTGTACAAATTTATATTTATTTTTTGGTTATTTTAGTTAAAATACAAAATTAAATTCAAAATTAAATCTGTTTTATTTAATTTTGACTACAATAATTGCGCTCTCTTAAGTATATAGCCTGTGACTGTCCCACTTTTGGGCAAATGCCTCCATAATTGAAATCAAGCCATAGAAGACTGAAACTGGCAAAAGTAAACAAAAATAAATGTGTGAAGCGACTCCACGGGCGCGCTGTGCCGACCGCGGCGCCTAGGCCACAGCGAGCGGCGCGTTCTGCCGGCCATACTCCATTATTTATACGCGAGCCTCTCCGGCGCACAACATCATATTAACACGGCCTTTTTTGTGTACGTACGCGCGCATTCCTCCGCTATACACGGTGAATTGTTGTTGGGTTTAGACCGGCAAAATGTGATACTAAAATATAAAACTTGGAGATCCAAGACGACATACGAACTACGAACTAAAACTAGGACCATATACAATATTGAGCTAACTTGGACTTTGACGGACCTGTCTGTCAATCCGATCCGAACTCCTCAAAGAATCTAGTAGGGAACGTAGTACACAGGCCTGCCCGTCAACCTACCACAAACTGTCAAATTTCCTCAATAGACTTTGAACTTTAAGGCTTTATGATATGATTGAAAATGTATTGAAGAAATTTGACAGGTTTGGATAGGAAGATGTGCAGGCGTCTGTACACGCAATAGCGCGTGATGCCATTCCCTCTAGAAAACATCTGACGGTGTTTTTATCACATACTTTGAAAATGCTTCAAGTTTCTCGCCGCCCCCAAAAAAATTCCGGTGACGCTGGAAATGCCGTCTGAGCCAATTTTGGTGATTGGCTCTCCAAAAATACAAGACATGTCCACTATCTTAGTAAACATATTAGTCAATAGATAAAGATCAAATTCAAATTCAAATTCAAAATCATTTATTCAGTTTAGGCTACAAATAGCTCTTATGAACGTCATTATGCCATCGCTTCGTAAGTCTACTCTGGGCGGGAGACCTTGTACTGAGAAGAACCGGCAAGAAACTCAGCAAGTGTCAAGCTCTTTTTTCTCCCTTACAGCGTCAAAAATATTGGAAAATGCCCTATCATAAAAGAACACTTTCCATCACAAACAAACACAAAAAAAGGACAATCGCAACACCCAAAAATACAACAAAATAAAAATAAAAAAAATTTAAGTTAGCAAAAATTACATCAGGTACCTACCAATTTCAATTTTCACAATGTCATACAGTACTAATAGAAATCAAAAATTATCTAAGAAAACAAAGTTAAAGTATACGAGTATAATAATAATAAAAATAAGATAAGTAAGCAAGAGCAGACCTGCCTCCACAGGAGGCACCCGTTCACAAGTATGACATACGAGTATAAATCAGCCATCGCTTCACTCAACCATATCTTAGGGAATGTAACGACCCGACGCAAATGCCACCACCGCAGAGACAATAAAGAGAGCATGCCACACTTCATAAGGAAGTAGAGTAAACATTGCTAGTGTAGTTATGGGTGGGTATTGGTGAATCATTGGTAGACCGTTCCCAGGGTGTTTACCCTGGGAACGGTCCTAGCGGTCCCGGATCAACCTGGTGGTAAAAGGGGACGAAGTCCTGAATTTTTTAGACGCTAAGCCTACCTAACCTTCCCGTCGAAGTTCTTCGGGACTGAGTAGGGCGTGATGAGACGAGAGGAAAGTCCCACACAACCATCTGCGTCTGCCTTGGCGGCGCACAAAGTGTATTCTTCTTTCATATTAAAACTACATACTTACATACATACACTATCTCAGGTCCTTCTCCCAAAAGGAGGTAGACATAGACAGAGCATCAAAATCAGCAATTTTGAGTAAACTCGCCGTTAGTCATCTCGACACCACATTTAGCATAGCCAAAATATAGTTCCGAGGTAGAGTAAATAAAATCAGTGACCGTTTGCTAGACGATCGCCTGGTGTGCGAGCATCTTGGATCTTGAAACTCTTGTTCCTTAGTCGGCTCTAACAGGAAGTAAGGCAGGCGGGGGTAATCTAAAACTATGAGCTATATATTTAGCGCGACAGCCCTTTCCTTGCCATTCTCTGTGCAGGCACAAAAAAGAATACTGCAGAAGGTAACTTCATACATGACGCGCTCGGTTTTTTTGTTGGAGTGAATTGCTGATTGCTTCAGACGGCATTTTCAGAGTCACCGGACTTTATAAGGGGCGGCGAGAAACTTAAAAGGGTCCTCAAGCCGTGTGATCAAAACACCGTCAGAGGTTTTATAGAGAGAACGGCATCACACACTACTGGATGAATAAGTGGGATGAATGCGGAAACACCCGTGCACGCTCCTAGATTCTCCGTAGGGTTCGGAAGCGGCACAATCTGAGGCCGCCTCTTAAGGCTAGGATCTCAGCTCGGGTTGACCGGGTCGTGGAGGTGGAGAGAAGCTTTTTTATCACCGTCCAAAACTTTTGAGATGACTCCCTTGATACAAACGAACAACTCTTACTATTGGACCAACTCTATAACTCGAAAATAAAATTCAGCTGTTCCATACATTTTGGTCGAAATTGATGTTTTGTAAAGTGACCCTGTAGAGCGCGTGTGAACTGGGTAGTCGTATCCTTGTTCTACGAATACGTTTTCTTGGGCCTATGTTAGTGTGCATGTTTAGTGTATATGTGAAGTGTAGTGGCATTTGAAGATCTTTTCTTTTTTTTTGGAGAGAGATTGCTGATTGCCTCCGACGGCATTTTCAGCTTCACCGGGTTTGTTCGGGGGCGGCGAGAAACTTAAAGGGTTCCTCAAGCCGTATGAAACGAATCACCTTCGGAGGTTTCCTAGAGGGAACGGCATCACGCACTAGTGCGCGTCCCCGTGCCCTACTAGATTCTCCGAATGGTTCGGCTCGGATCGCGGAGCGGAACCACCCGAGGGCGCATCTAAAGGCTCACCTCGGCTCGAGTAGACCGGGCCGTGGAGGAGGAGAGAAGCGCCCAGGTACATGTCTGTATAGAGCGCATGTGAACCGGTTCTTCGTACCCTTTCTTCTACGAGTGAGAAATAAGCCTCCGGTACTTTCACTCACCGGACGAAACACAACAGCAACGAGTGCCATTGTTTCACGCCGATATTCTGTGAGAGGGTGGTATTACACCGGGTGAGCCGGCCCATTTCGTGCTGCAACGCAGCGGGGCTCTACCACTCAGACATGCAGTGTCACTCATTTAGCATCGGGGTCACGTGTAGGGTCTCAAAGGTAAACCTACTTAATTTTGCCATACAAATTCTCGTTTTCGGTAACGTAATTGAATGGTGAATGTAACTCGCCCTAAGCACCATGAGCTCGGACTCTTGCGAATACGAGCAGCTTACCTTCTCTGTAGTCTCCTTATTATGTGGTACAGGTGAGTTAGTTCATGTGTGATAGCTCCATATCTACCTGCTAATTAGACACCATCCTTACACGGTGGCCGGGCAAGCGTGAACCGGCTAATTATTGTACGGCTATTGTTAGTTCACTTTTGAAGTGAACCGTCGTCGACGCCATTATTCGACTCGTCTGTAATTGTACTGTTGAATACGCAGTGAGAAGGTATCGTGGTGTGCTGCCAATATTTTGTTAAGTTAGCTAGGTAGACCTGATTGAATTTTTTTTAATATATAAGATAAGATAAGATAATAAATAGACAATAAAAATAATTAATTCTAGATAATTAAACGTAGGTATACTCGTTAATGACATCACGTAACAGTTCGTTATGACATTATAATCTATTTTTTATTTGACCTTAGAGTGTGCCGCAGTCAGTCAGTAAGTGACAAGTGTCAAATATTATATTTGAAATGTCTTCGTCCATATTTATTTGATGCCGCGGGGTCATACTAATTTGTATGGGGAATTTAAAGTGTTAATTTGAAAAATAATAATTTTAAAAACTGCTTGATAAATCGAAAATGAGACAGACGATTTATAGTTAAGACATTGGTGATTGTTTAGACATAATTAGAGGTATAATTAGGTTTAGGTAAACTATAAGATATCAACTAAACGCCGCCACTCGTTTTCATGATTCTTGCGCAACTTTAGAATTAGAATTAGAAATAGAATTAGAATTATTAGAATTTTAATTTGCTTATTACCATGTAGGTACATAGATTGTGGATAATAAATCAATTAAATGGAATCAATAGTATTATACCTTATAAATGTAGGCATGCAAATATTTTATAATAACAAATCATTAGCACAATAAATTTATGGTACAGTCAATATGTCAATTTTGATTAATTAATTACTTATTTATGTCATTAAAAATGTAGTACTTAATAACAATTTTACACTAAGTATCTACTTTTACTCTGTAAGCCAAAGGAGCCCTATTCAATGTCGACAACTACGTCATCAGCATCCGATCTTCATATTTTTACAAATATTGGAAGATCAGTTAAGAATTAGGCAAGCTATATTTATGATTACTTATTTACATATAATTTTACGCAAATATTGTTGCGAACAAATTACAATTACAATTTGTTCGCAACAATATCAGCGTAAAATTATATGTAAACAATCATAAAGAAAAATATTTTTGTTACTGCCACACAATGGTTGGGATACAGTAGAAAGTAAATAAGTAAATATACAAGCGATGCACAAAGCGGAAGATAAAATTTTATTAGAAAAATTCAACCAGCCTCAGGAAGCTCGAGTGGGACCCGAACCCACGACCTTTGGTTTAAATGGTCCAATGCTCCGACTGCTGAGCTACCGAGGCCCCTTTATAATTGGCCCCAAAGCGGAACCTTTATAATTTCACTCCTGTGTCTGTCTTCCTGTTATAAGCATTTTTTTCTCAATTAAGTACTTTATTTATAGACTTGAAATTTGGCACAGGGTTTGCTTAAATAATACTTGAATGTCATTTTGCGTATTTGTCATTTCGTGTATATGTCATTTCGCGTATATGTCATTGCGCGTGGCCGAAATATGTCATTATGCGAGTCACCCACCAAATTGCATCAACACACACAAACCTTTTTTCAAGTAGAGGAAAAAGGGGTGTTTATAATTAATTTTAAACGTTTATTTATAAGTGAATATTTTTTACTTACTCTCCTAAGACAGAGAACAGTGAGTTATTCTAAACAAAGCGTCGTTGTATCAAGATGAGCCTGCAACAAGTAAGCGATAGCGACTAATCGTGACAAAAAAGGTTGTCATGCATAACCTCATTGGAACAAAAAAGTTAATAAAAACTCATGTCGAGCGACAGTGATAGCCCGCGTCGACGTGACCGCTTTACAAGGCTGACAAATAGTGTAACGCGATAACTGGCTGGAAACATTAGATTCGACCTCGAATGATGGAAATTAAAAAACTAAAATTATCCATTGGCGCGTGAATCTGACAGCTCGGCGGCGGCAAAAAAGAAAAAGTGTTGTGCGTTCGGAGTTTGAAACGATCGTGTTCTTTTTTTTTGTTTCTTGTCTTTATTAGGTATTAGGTTGTAGCTATCATGTTCAATCAAGTAGATATGTGGAGATATCCCACGTTTCCATCAGATAAGATTACTTATATGGATTAGTCTGAACGAGATATATCCGCTGTGTGAAATGGTTGCGTTTGAATTGCTTATTTAAGACTTTATTTGTACTATTTATGTAGTTACTTACCACTTTTTTAATATTGTTGGATCAATGAGTCTGATCAGATCAATGAGTATTACGTGACATTGTGTTTATTTTTATATTTGTTAAGTAGGTAGGTTTCACTAATTAAAATGTCGGTAATTTCAATATAAATTACCTATTTTTGATATGATCAGATTTTAGCGTCTTACCAAATTAGCTCACAATATATAAAAAAAATATTTTTATTTGTATTTTTTTTACCAAATTAATTCTACTGTTATTTTTATTTTTAATGCGGAAATGTTATTTCTACTCTAGGTATGGCTGCAAGACTTAAAGTAGCGTCCACCTATAAAAATTCAACCCGGGGTACATAAATATCGATAAGCCCAACCAATAGCAACGTGACGCAGTTACACAAATAACATTATCTAGGTGTTAAATTTAACACCTCTATTGACCAACCGAAAACCAACCCACCTCCCCGTTAATAATGTTTAATATCGTTTGCACTGAAACAGAGCTTTCGTATAATAAAAGCTTCGAGCGTATTAAGCGAATATGGACTTTAAAAAGTATACATTACGGTTCGTTCACGTTGCTGCGTTATCTGCCTTGTGTGCCGAATAGAGGCGTCAATTTTCACACCTGTCCCGCCATAGGATTTTCAACCGTACCGTGCTATGTTAGACTGTAGTTCGGCTTGCGAGTGTGGCAGATGTTATGTCAATTTGGTAATGAAACAAGTGAAGGTGTCGGGTTTCACGCCTCGGGTGTAAAGGGTCGCATAACTCGATCCTGATTGGTGGAAGCTCCCGACTGGCAATGGTGAGGTGTTGATTACTGGTTTGCGGCTGCAGATAAGACAAGTAAGTACACCAGACCCAATAAAAAGAAAAGTTGACTTTTTTATATACTTACTTACCTTTTTTTTTGTTTGTGTGGAGAGCTTGAAGTTTGTGTCACAAGCTGACATTGCCGCTTTTCAATTTTGTAGTCTTGTAGTTATTATAAATATGAGTTTGTCACACATTTTACGTTTTTGTTGAGAACAGATAGTATTTCTCACAAAGCTAAAAAATATTCAGCGCTTCTTTTAAATGATACTTTCAGGTTTGTTCCAAATTTTTTTGTTATGTTACTGAGCCGGCAAACGAATACCTAGACGGCCTACTTGATGGAAACCTGTCAGTCCATGGATGCTAGCGTCACCAAGAGGGACTCAAGCACTCACCCTTAAACTTTATTTGTTATGTAATTTCACTGTTAATTACAGCTCATCACCATATTGATCACTCATCCTATGCCCGGCCTATGCAAAAGTTGCTTAATCCTAGCCATCGCAGACCGGATGATTTAACCACTGCCCCATCGAGCTGGATCTAGTACTCTTGAAATCCATACACAGCTATGCTAAACCAGGCAAAAATAAGTACCAAGTTGGGCGCCATTAATTTAAGCAGAATCATATCTATTAATAAATCACCATGTACCATGCAAAACTGGAAAGAATCAACTGAGAATGATTATTGTTAATGTAATCGCTGGTCTGAAACCTATGACGGATAAGTTAGTTATATAACAAGTGCAACTGTCAGAAACATCTGTCAATAATCTGCAGTGGCATTATAAAAAAAAACAAAGTCATCTCATTATAAAGCAAAGTAAAAAAAAAGTCATCTACGCCATGCACAAAGCTTTATTTCTTACGCCTGCTCATTTATAGACGCTGGCTAGACAAAAAGTGAACAAACGCGGGCCACGTATTTACAGTAAAGTCGTGTACACAAGTATTGCATTTAAAATAGTAAGTTCGCCTTCTCAGAAACATTCCCGCGATAAATCTCCACGCGTATCTACATCTGTGTGTCTATCACGTTTTGTTCGCATCACGACGCGACGCTGTGTTTGTAGTGTTGGGACAGGAGTGCAGTCGAGATGGTTTCGATTTAATTGTAATGAAATTTAATGAAATGAAATGAAACTGAAATGAAATGAAATGAAAAGAAATGAAATGAAAGGAAATGAAAGAAAATTAAATTGAAATTGAAATGAAATTGTACTAAGTAAGTTTCGTTTTTGAATTAACATACCTACTCAAAAAGTTTTTTATGTTAAGTGTTTATATAGTATGCAAAAATAGTTTAATTTGAAAAACGAATCGCTACTTTACATAGTTAAATTGCTGATGCTCGTTGCTCTCAGTACAAAATATCTAAAACGAGTGGGTGCTATCATCTTTCTTGAGTGTCATCATAACGTTAAAAATTCTTATCTGTATAACTTTTGAAAAAAATCGGTTTTGTAAATAGTATGGGAACTTTTAGCACATATTTAAATTTTAGTGATTTGTAATGTGTTTCAATGTATTTTATTGGTAATAAATTAAAAAGAATCTGAATTCTTTTTCATATAATTAAACAGTGCTGTGGTGTATACTTTTATGACTAAGTACTCGCTTTTGGTAGTAATATATAGTTTGAAGGCGATTTTTTATCGGTACCTAACTAATTCTCACTCTATGATATGAATTACCTATGAGTGTTCCTTTTCTCTTATTCAAAGTCACTGAAAAATCTCAACGGTATGTATCCTTAAAAATCAAATTATAAATGCAAAAAACATTATATTTTACTTTTAATTTAGTCAAAGTCAAAGCCAATTTTTTTAATTCAAATGAACTTAGAAAAGTGCTTTTGAATCGTCCTTACATTTTTTACCTAAACCCATTCAGGACGTCTATTTTTTAGCTGTAGGGAGAATGGGCGCAAGAAACTCCACACCACCGTCCACCACCGACCGTTTAGATTCGAAAATCGTTTCCAGTTTGTACTCAGCTATGAAACCGCCTTGCCCCATCACTAAGGGGCGAGAGACACGGGTGAGACACAAGCATTACGCGGAACACTCGAAATAGGCGCCGCCGCGGCCATCTTGCGGCACGTTCGTAAATCTAGCGTGACGGTGAAAAATTGCCGAGTTGGGTGCGCTGGGTCGTCGGGACTACAATATGATGTGAGCGATTGATTTTGCGCCAGAGCCCAGATGACGAACGGAAGGGTGTCGACCATAGACTTTTTTTTTCTTTAGTTGATGGCTTTGTGCGTTTAGCTCATTTAACCAGTGTCAAAGTAATTTTTTTTTCAGTAATACATAAATAAAGAATATATAAAATGTTTAAATAATTTTTAACGCAAATTTTGTTGCGAACAAATTACAAAAACACAAATGTTGAAAAAATTATATATATTAAAAGAATATATATTTCCTGTATGATGATGATGCATGATAAAAGAAATGAGAAGAGAGTAATGATATATATATAACCCTTCGAGTATCTCAGTAAGATGTGGGGCTTCACTAAGTCCTAACGCGGACACTTCTTGAGAGAATTTGAAAAGTGACGTTGCACTGTTTTGTTTCATTTGCCAACTTATGCACGTTTACGAACAGTTAACGGTTAATAGTCCACCATTATTTCACATTAATGTTCAACATAACACAAACTTTAGAAAATAAAACAAAACCGCCGTTATGACGGCGCATGACTCTTTACTTTCCCGCCAATAAGTCCTGTGCAATGACATTAGCAACTTAAAGCTACCTACGTACAATCACGAGCCTAACATGTATACCTAGATTTTTTACTATTTTTGACTCTTATTCCATTGTATTAAGAACTTTTTACATGCGCACTGTTTTTAGGGTATCGTAGAACATAGCCTTCAAAAACATTGGATAGCAATAACAACTTCATCTTACTATGAACCTTAAGTGTTAAAAATAAAGATTAAATTAAGGTTGCAAAATATTTTTACTTAATACCTATTTACTGTCATCGCCACAAACTTCAGTGTGGCTCCGTAGCCACAAAATCGCTCACCGTTTTTCAAGCGCTCATCGAGAATCTGTACCATAATTGATTAAAGAACTTAGCATATGCGTCTGTCTGTCACACACATGTAGATAGGAGAGCTAATGATGCTCGATGGTGCACGGGTTACCACTTTCAAGTTGCAATCTAGTAAGTTAAGCAACACTCGCAATACTGGATCACAGCGTTAATGCAGTGGGATGGGTGACTTGCTAAAAATAAAATATCCTGAGCTCATAACTTTGAAAGGCACTCTTTTTTTTTTCTATTTTTATAGATAACTCGGCAAATGACTCACCTGATGTTTATTTATTTATTTATGTTAAGTGAAAATGGAGTCCAGACGCGAAGATAACTGGTGCAGCGTGAAAACAAACGTAGCTAACAGTTGACTTCACTCTGCCGGCCCACAAGGTGCTTATTCACGCCACACCCCATATCATAGAAAGGAGGGAAAACGTGTGCTGGTAGACTATTCCATCTTTTGGAGGTGCGACAAAGAAACGAGTCACCAAATTTCTTTGTGCGCGATGGGATATTTGAGACAGTGAAGCGGTGACTCTGAAGAGCAGCACGTGTGCTCCTATGAAGGAAGGGAGAAGGTGGGATGAGGTCAAAGAGCTCTTCAGAGCACTCGCCATGGTATAAGCGGTAAAACACGCTGAGTGACGCAACATCTCTACGCAATTGCCGAGATTCGAGAGTATTTGCGACTTCTGCATTGCCGAGCACAAGCACAATGTTCAGACCTATACATGCAAAACTGTCAGATTTCTGTCAAATAAATATTCAACCATATGCTATATACATAAAGTTCTTAGTCTATTGAGGAAGTTTGGCAATTTGTGGAAGTGTGATGTGCAGGTGGGTTACTCTTGAAACACAATTGCAATAATCAATTTCCAATCCCAAATCTAAAAAATTCAAATGGCACTCTTAAAAGCGATAATAGCGCTACATTGGAATTCAATTGCGTGGAAATTGAGTGAACAAATTATTATCGAGATGGGGCGTTCCGAAATTGCGAAACTTATCCCAATATCGATACATATTAATCGCATTGGAATTGTATTGAGATTGAGTTTGCGTCAAGAGTAGCCTACCCGGCGTGTTACCAATGTATAAACCGACCGATGAAAGTCGGTAATATCCACCAACACGCACTAAGCTAATAGCGAGGATGGTTTATGGCCTAATCTCTCCATGTGCGAAGGTTTTAGCTGTTTTAACTTGATACTGACCACGAAGTAAATACATGCCTAATCTAATCTAATAATAATATTATAAAGAGGAAACCTTTGTATATTTGTATGTATGTAGGTATGTATGTATGTTTGCAACGAATAAACTCAAAAACTACTGGACCGATTTAAACAATTCTTTCACTAATAGAATGCTACATTAGCGCTGATTAACATAGGCTATCTTATTAAAAAAATTATCCATCCGTGCGAAGCAGGGACGGGCCGCTAGTAATTAATCAATCTTAAATACACTACATTGCCGATTCTTAAAATATCTCTGTTAAAAAAAGGAGCTAAGTAAAAATCAAATTAAGCAACCTTACCACAAATAGGAGAAAACATCATAGTGCAACCGAGAAAATCATACGCAAAACCGTTAATAACATCTGAAACAGTCACTAGCAGCCTTAAAGTCGAAATAAGTTCTTAACAACTGAAGAATAAGGTTGAATTTCGAGGGCACCAACTAACTTAGATCGTATTATACTTGCGTAGGTTGATTCCTACTGCGTCGTTTACTTCGCCTCTTCTCTTTGTTGTGCTAATATTGACGTTCGCGCGTGTCGCTTCCACTCTATACAAATAGTATTTGCTACTTCCTTGAACTCTTTCGTAAGGGGTTAGAGACTATTTTACAGTAACACTTAGAGAAGTAAGTTGGTGTTCATCTCTCATTGTATATGTAGATTTGTAGATATCGGATGTGTCAGTTCTAGTTGATAGAGATAAATCGGAGCTTTTCCGAATGGCTCTAAGAAGGTCCGTTTTGTATATTCAATCTTTTACCGATTAATTACTGTCCCTGACGTAAAATAAGCTTTATTAAAGCAATCACTGCTTACGCAAATAAAAAACGCTTTATACAATATTCTGTTGGGTTTCACTTCCGTCTCTATTCTTTCTTTATGTTATCTGTAAGTATTTCGATAGCAATAGCTAAATTGTACTTATACGCAAAATTATTTTATTGTGAATCTGTATTGTAACTACCATTAAACAGTCTTGTATTAAAATTTACACAAACCCTACACTCTGGCCCGCTCAATACTTAAAATGTCAGTACACATTCAATAGTATAGGCCCGACACATTCGTAGAACAAGAGTACGAAGACCCGGTTCACGCGCGCTCTATACCTGGTAACATGTCCTACCTGAGACATGTCTGTGGCCTAGTGTTAGGACTACCGGTGTTAGTCTCAAAGGTACAGGCTTCGATTCCCTATACCTTTAAATTATGCTCTGTTTGGTTGGTTCGGTGGACTTGAAAATGAAAAAAATATGAAAATGAAAAACTTTATTGCCGTAAACATACTACTTCTTTTAAGTCCATCTGGATCAGGACATGGACTTGAACCTGGATCTAGACTTATACATAACTGATGTGGATAACTCTAGCACTGTCTTACGTCTCTACTTAGTTTGTAACAACAGAGTTTACAGCATTGTTGTTACAACAGACGTAAAAGGAAGATACTTAGCCAGTTCCTTTTGGTTGTGAAACCGAGGTGAATAATTTTATCGTCTTCTTAGTGGAGACGAAGACGGAGACCACACACTTTTCCATTAGTAAATAAATTCCGTTTTGGAGAACTAAAATGATCAATAAAAACAAACTGTTTTTATTTCTTCAATGAAGTAGGCCATTTTGAATCTTCTTCTAAATTTTCAAAAGTGAAATATAAAAAGTATGTCTTCGTAGCTTTTCGACCTTCAAATCAACCCAGAAGATTAAACATTTGAAATATCTATCCCAATCCTCCTTCAAACGTAGCTAGATAAGTACGTACAACACAAAGAGTCGCCACAATTTTATTTAGCCGAAATCACCTTACCTCCGAGAATAAACGTATCTAAAATTCCAGCGAGACCGTGTGGATCCTGGCCGTAAGTCACGCCGATGGTCCCCGGATAAAGGGCCAGCGGCACAAAGGAGCGATCACCCCCAACGCCCCCAGCACCCCCAACACCCCACGACACCCCCCGGGATCAATTTCAACGGGAGCGCCTTCTCAGCTCGCGTGGAGTAATCGCCTTACCGGACCAGTGCCGTAATGTGGCTAGTTCGTAGGCTTACATCGAGGTTTGTGGGTAAGATATTTTATGGTAATACGCTTTGTGTAAAAGACGTTTCGTATTTGTTTTGTTAACTCGTGTATGTTAAAAATCACTATTATTTTCCCCCTTTATGTTAGTCAATGAACAGTAAATATAGTTTTTTTTTTTTAAATTTATTTATCGGAATTAAAACATACAATTTCTTTTTTAATATATGGTACTACTCAAGCCTCTTGGGTTTGTGTGTAGTACCTATCAATAATATTCTTTCACGTTCCGTAAAAGGGATCAAATGTTAAAAACTAAGTACATTAATATTATAGTTCTAAGAATCGACAATGTTCTGACAGTACGATCACATTTCCTAACACAACATAGAATTATTATTTTAAAACTGACAAAAAAATAAGTTTTTAATTTGTATTTAATATTTGAATTTTTATATTGAGGAGCTCCATGGCGCAGTGGTTAACGCGCCCGGTCTGCGAGTGCTGAGGTTAAGCAACTTTCGCAAAGGCCGGTCATCGGATGAGTGACCAAAAATATATCATCTCAAGCTCCTCCGTGCTTCGGGAGGCACGTAAAGCCGTTGGTCCCGGCTGCATTAGCAGTCGTTAATAACCACCAGTCCGCACTGGGCCCGCGTGGTGGTTTATGGCCCGTTCTCCCTATCCATCCATAGGGAATGCTCGTGCCCCAGCAGTGGGGACATAAAAATGAGCTGATGATGATGATGATGATTTAATATTTGTATTAAATTAAAAATTAGTATTTGTATTTAATAATATTGTATAACATAATATAAACATATTATTAGAGATAACAGTGCCACCAACACCATTGATAATACAAACAGAGAAGTGAAAGCGTTACAAAACCTTATAAATAAAAATTCTATCATTTTCTATCATCGGCCACCTCATGCCACAATAAATCAAAAAAATTATAACCATAAATTCTACTATACAATTCAAAAAAGTACCAATTAATTAAAATTCAAAATTCAAAATTAGACTCACTTGTCTGTTCTTTTTTATAATTATTTATTCCATATTAAGTGCGCGAGGCTTTTGAGGCTTCATTTCCCCTGATACTACCATCAGGCAGTGACGCGAACGTTGAGGGTCGAAGCTTGCGTCTCCCAAGATCCTCAACAACTGAAGAACTAACTTGTTGATATAACAACAGATGAACAGAGATAGATTAGATGTCGTGAGCTACTACGAAAATTTAAAGCGAATCTGCAATTTTTAAGGAAAGTTGTGAAAGGTAATATGTTCATAATATGAACATGAATTGTCATAACTCATTTATTTGCACTAAAACCCGGTATAAAAAGTTAGTACAAAATAAATGGTGTAGTAAAAACATGTTTAGCCAAATCAAACTGAAAATATTGCAGCAAATTACTAGAGTACATTAACATCATTCACAAATCATTCTTTAAATCGAAAAACTGCAAATTGTAAAATGTGTGATGGTTGAGCCATTTAAACAATACTTCTACAAATATAATAATATTCAATTTTTTTACGTAGCTTACTTACTTAACTTACTCACTTAGCTTACTTAATTCGGCTGTACGTTACTTGTACTTTATTCGAGTTAATTAATATAAAATTCTTAGAAATCGTATCAAGTTTTTCGTAATTTGTAATTATTTTTAGTGATTAAAAACAAGTACCTAAAATTTATTATTGTTCATTTTAATTTTGTGAGTCAGCAACACAGTCGTAGAGAGCTTACGTGATGCCATTCCTTCTAGAAACCCTCTGACGGTGTTTCGATCACACGGCAGCTCGAGGAACCCTTTAAGTTTCTCGCCGCCCCCACAAAAGTCCGGTAACGCTGGAAAGGCCTGAAGCAGTCAGCAAACTCTCTCTAAAAAAAGGCTTACAGATCGATGGTAAGTAGATATTTGGTCTGTGATGGTCACCAATCACGCAGTCGTTTGTCGCTCTTTATAACGTGAGTTTCCAACCCTGGAGTCTTATAATGCCACCTAGTATTTGCTAATCCTCATAATGCTAGAGACATCATAATACTTAGTATATTTTCTAGCATCTCATGTCCTTTAAATTGGAACGTAGCTAGGAAGTAGGCGTGAGGTAACTACAGCCATCTAGACTTAATTTTAGATGAGACCTTACCAACGCTTTTAAGCAACTCCAATCGTAATAATTAGTGACTGATTGGGAGTTTTATTGACCGTATGGAAAATTTTGAAGCTATTAGGTCTTTATCTGTGAAATTGAAGTTTTTTTCTAAGTGTATCAATTCTAAAACTCAATACCGGATGTTAATATTTTTATATACATTTAATTAAGACTATGTTACTAAGGCTTCAGGAATAACAATGATTTTTAATTTTGTGTCTTTATGGATCAAATTTTTTTTTTAAGACTTCTTTTTTTGTTAGCGAAAAGTTTGAATTGACCTTTTGTTTCATTGTGGCTTTGAAGGGACTTGTTTTCTTTTTCTTTTTAAGGTCTGCTATATTTAGCTAGTGAAACTAACGCACTGCCCATAGTTTTTTATAGTGTTAACATAAATAGATGTTAAGAAAATTTTAAAAACGTTAGTATAAAAAATATAATTTTTTATAAAATCTTTATACAAAACGTCATTTTCATAGGTAAGGACCTAATATTTTTATAGAAGATTAGCAAATGACTTCTCTGCTTGATGTTAATCAGCAGCAAAATCCAGATGCGAGGACACCTAGTGGAGCTGGATACTGCCTCACTATAGCTGTCCTCACCTTGCCGACCCGCGAGTTGCATCACAACAACACCACAATTCGAACAGCATTAAAGAAACTAAAAAATGGGCATAAGGAAAATAACCTTTAAACAGTTAATGGGCCCAAAATCTACTAACATCTTTGCAAGCGTAAATATTAATTGAAAGACAAGTTTCTCCCAGTTTTTAGGGTCAAAAAACGAAATATTCAGACATATCTTAGGAAATATTTGTGAGTGAGATCTTATGGTACATTCATTCAGACTTTCTGAAAGATATACTTAGATTGAGCTCTATCACCGTCTTTAGGTTCGTGTTCGTCTTTTTAACCGACTTCAAAAAGGAGGAGCTTCTAAGTTCCACTGTATGTATTTTTTTAAATGCATTTTACCCTAGGGTAAAACAAAATACCTTTGGTATTTTTTACCTAATTGTTTACTTGAAACTTGAGTGATTCGATGTTTGTGTGTGTTAGAGTGATAAAAAACGTTTTATCTAAGTATCTATCTTTCTACCTATCCATCTTTGCAAGCATACATATTCAGCTGAACACTAAAACGGTAGATAGCATTCACTTATCACTGGTAGGCTGAGCCATCCATAATACACCATGCACCAGTAATTTAAGGCCGTACAGTCGCGCACACAAGCCACAGCCAGGAATTCGGGGGGTCGGGTGGCGCCCCGACCGTACGACGTCCTGTCACTGACAAATGGCCCGGAGGAGAGCTCGACCTCACCCTCTCAAGGCGTGCGGTCCGGTGCGGGAGCAACCTTAGACAGTTTGAATTTAGAACTTTGCTACCAATGTAATTATTAAAAAAAGTATTAGTCTATATACTATCTCGTTGGTGGGTAAAGACCTCTATCATTGAAATCAAGACACCGCTACAATAAAATTGTGTGGCAAATATATTATATTTTTCTTTTATTACCTTTTTATGTAAGTTACGAACAGTCATTATTATGTGAACAATTACATAACGAAATGCATAAAAAAACACTGAAGTATTATAACTTGAAACAAATACTAGTATATGTCGTCTTAACCAAAATATTTAAACGAAATCCTTTCAATTAGAGGTAGTCAGGCTGCAGTAAACATTATTATCTACATAATGTTCGCATTAGAATATCTAATAAATACAGTACTCGCACATGAAAACAAATCATTTGAATTAATGTAATTAAATGTGTAAACTGAAGTGCATTGTGTGTGCATTGATTATTATCAATTCATAAACTTTAAAAACAGTAAAACTATACTATGACAGTATCAACACTCAATAATAAAGTCGTCAAGATTAGAGATCACCATCGTCGTGTTTCAGTCTTGTTCAGACCCAGCCTTCAGCCCAGAGCTCAATCTTATATAAAAACACGAATGTTTATCAAATATTTTCAGCGCCTGTAACTCCCGTACCGGACTGCAACCCTCTCAGGAGGGCGCCATAATTTCATAGGACGGGCGTCGGGCGTCGCTTATCTCGGGCGCTGGCTGCAGGCGCCGCGAGCAGCGCCTCCGTGCGCCTGTGTGCGCGACTGTACACCCGAGTACTGAGTGCGTAGCGAATCTTATTCACCATTTGTATGGCAAAATGTTAACTTTCCTCGTTTGCCACCAGGAAGAGCTGCTTCAATGCCTTACAAATTCTCGTTAGCGTACGTGATCGAACACATAGGTGGTGCTGTTTCGATCCCATCCCAAGTTGGAGTTTACTGAAACTCGGTCTTATTAATGTACAAGTCAGCATAACTGCCTTACATGTCACGTTCAGTCTAAATTGAACTCTGTAATCTTGAAATAAGCGGTAAAATGTAATTAAAAGCAAGTTCTATCACCAGTTCTCTACCCGACTGTACCAACTCGATAAATGTTGCCATTTCACAACGTTACTTTGATTGCAAACGGTTTTCAATCGTTTGTGTTTCGGTTACAGTTTTATTTCAATTGGTTTATAGAATATGAGTTTTGTGTAAACGTTCACTGCTCAGATTTAGACAGAGGAGAATGGGCAAAATGGGTTAATAGTGAAGGACAAAGTTTCCAAGATACTCGCACATCCGGTGATCGGCTAGCAACCCACTAATGTTACTATTCCACCTCTAATTTGTTTATGCTAAATGTGGCGTTTGGTCGCGAATGGCGTGTTTACTTGGTCATGTTTATGCTCTGTATCTATATCTCTTTTTGAGAGAAGGACGTACATAAGTATGTAAATTTAATTACAAATAAATTGATCGCATAACTGCATGTCAGTTTGTATGAGGCTAATATTGCTCTGATAACATTACGATATAGATGTCCAGCAGTGGACTAAGATGGGCCGATGATGATGATGATGATGATGATGATGATGATGATGATAGATGTCATGTTTGTTCTTACATATCACAAATTCCAGAGGATGGGCAGCAGCATCTCTCTGAGGTTACTCTTAATCAACTGCGATCGCCAACCCGCCTGCCAAGCGTGGCGATTACGGCAAATACCCCTCATGGAGATCCGTGGGGGAGGCCTTTGTCCAGCAGTGGACGTCTTTTGGCTGAGATGATGATGATGATGATCACAAATTGAGGCTCTGAGCAATAAATTAGTACCTACCTATAATTTTTTAAGATTCCTTAATATGCCAACTCTAAGTTCCCTATAAGATGGGAGTTAAAGTTACTCGCGTCCGTAGGTTTACCTTTGAGACCCTACACGTGACCCCTGGGTGGTGCTAAATGAGTGACACTGTCTGAGTGGAAGAGCCACGCTGCGTTGCAGCACGAAATGGGCCGGCTCGCCCGGTTCAATACCGGCCTCTCACAGAATATCGGCGTGAAATAATGGCACTCGTTGCTGTTGTGTTTCGTTCGGTGAGTGAAAGTACCGGAGGCCCATCTTTCACCCTTCCCCCCTCCCAATTCCAACTTCCTCCTCAAGATCCAACTCCTTCTTCAAGGCCGGCAACATCTGCGATTACTTTGGTTTTGTCCATGTGCAGTGTCCATGGGCGGCGGTGATTATTTATTTATTATATGGTTTTTATTGAATGCATCTAATTAGAATTAAAAAGAGGAATTATTTCGAATTAGTCGTAATATTATAATATCTTGTGTGTTCGTAATTGCTATTGTATGGTTTTGGTTTATGTGGATACTTCACTTACTTACTTACTTCGCCGGATCAGCGACCCGTAGTGGATCACTACTACTACTAAACTATCACTACTTCACTGATTTATGTTATTCCTAATTGTATTTTTTGTTAGATGTATGTATTTGTTTGTTTCCCAAATAAAGGAAAATAAAAATACAAATGAACTAAAACCTTGTAAAGTCCAACGTCGCAAATAAGGCCACTGTCGCTACACAACTCTTTAGCAGCTAATGCTAATTTGCCAATTATCACACAATTATAGCCACTCCTCACCTCAATTAAAGCTGTTTTTTAACCAGCATCAGCACAACAAAAACTACCAATTATTCTTAGCATGTGTTGGGCAACGCTCCTGTTATGATATGTCTCATATCATATCGCTCCCAATATGAATTCCTGACGTTAAAAAGTTGAATAACGCGCCTCGTTTAATATCAAATATGAGTGCGGAATAAAATTTATTTTTAATTGGTCGCAGTAATGATGACGCTGCGCCTAAATTGCAAATGAAAAGCCTACATAAACAGTGAAAACTCAATAATCAATGATTCGAATTTGTAATGTGATTTCTAAAATCAGGACCTCAAGTCTGCTAATTCAGTAACACCTTAATAGTAAATATTACCTGGCCTACTTTTCGACATAGGAACTATGGGAAAATTTTCAAAATCAGTCCACCGACAGAAATTTGTAAGCGTTTTAAAATAGCAGAATCAAAGGTCCTGATAACTAATAAAGCAAGGTGTGTAACGTTACCCTTACAGACTTGTAAGGTGCTTCTTTACGTTTTGTTTGAAAGACTCCTTCATGTAGGAAGAATGGGAACACGTATACTAAGAGACCGTTCAATATGAGAGTTGAATAAGAGATATATATGGTCAATTTTGATGAGCAAAACTGCAGGCTGTGGTTTTTTAATGGAAGGGAGAGAAAGGAGAAATAAGAAGTAAGAAAACTAAGAATGTTGACCGTTGTAAAATCCATAGGAGCTTCTAAGCACCGCAACATCTTGACGTCTCTGCAGTGGTTCGAGGTGGGATACCAACAACCTCGCTCAATCTACAATTATCATAGACTGAGCGACGCTTTGCCCGTACGTTATTCGAATACTATATTTTATGGTCTAATAACTACAGCAGTTTTTTCGCCAACAATCACTTATACTTATACAAGGGCAAATGTTGACTGCCATAACATGAAACCAAGACATAAGTACAAACAATAATACTTAGTCCGCAGAATCGTGAAGCTATGATATCATATCGCTAGCCATCAAGTGGGCAAGCGCAGTAAAATTATATGTATCATCATAAAACGCTGATGCAAAGCGAGACACCGCAGTGGTGGCCTTAATAAAAAGCGGGTCTAGTCGACGTTATAAAAATATGGCATTGGATAAATAAAAATATAAAAATAAAATATGAAATGAAAGTGGCGGCGGGTCGCAAGAAACTCGCGATCCTTTTGAATGTGCTCTGTGTGAGGACAGCGGAGATGTGGAGACGTCATGTGGAGGCGTCATGTAGAAAACCAAGCGTAAACTGTATGGAAGACAATAGAAATTCTTGGGAGATAACCTTTTTTCAGCATCGTGTCTAAATATCGATCGATGTAACGAAGCTGAAGATATCGTTTTCTAAAGTTAATGCGAACACTACACATTGAAATTAAACTAAACTAGCCGTGGTAAACAGGAGGTTGGAAGGAAAGACCCTGCAAATGGTTCGAAACGTTAGGATAAACATTGAATCAAATTAATGTGTAAAATAAACGCAAGTAGATCCGAAGAAGTAGTTTCATTTCTAAGCTGAAAAGGTGTCGGAATTCGGATGGCTCCATCAGTTTGTAGTAACTATTTCTTGTCAAAATACCTAGAAAAATCATTTAATCAAAGTTTAAAGATTCTTTTACAGATTGTCTAAGTACAAATAAGCTTTAATATCTAGTAATAGTAAAAAAACTTTAAAATAATCATGGCATAATCGATAATCAATCAGGTAATAAAATATCCAAGCCTAAAAGTGTATGATTGAATGATTAATAATGATTATACATACTATGGACCATAGTATATATATTTTGAAATGCTTTACTCGGTTCGGAACAAAGAATGGTTCTTGCTATATAACCTACATAACCAAGTCACTTACTAACCAATATTCTCTTGGTAAGCAGACCTGGGTTGCCATAGACCATGACTGAGTATGTTACTTTTTACCAAATAAATCTACTACGACATTTCATTGATTTAATTGCAACACTGCTCTACATAATAGGGGGTCTCACGGGTTTCAGGGTTTCACGGGAGTCATATCTTCACAAAGGTAGTAAGGATTTTTTATGAAGGAATTTGTTGTTGGCCGTTTTAAGCTTTTCAGCGTAAAAAGAGAAAATGAGGTGTTTTTTTTTACTATTGAAATATCGTCAAAATCAAAAAGGTCCAGCAGCAATGGCTCTTTTGCTTCCTCTGTGCCAAGGAGTGTTTCTTTGGCCGTAACAATCCGAAGGCGGCGCCATGGGTCAGCTCGCCCCCACCCCCCCACTGCAAGCCTGTGTGAGTGGCCACAGACTATTAAAATATGAGGGTCCGAATGCGTGAGGTATGAGCCAGAAAATTCCTTACTTTATGGATTGTACCAGTGGAAGTGAATGAGAGTATTTCTTTTATTATGGTGGTGCGGATTAATTGGATTTAATGTTTATGGTTAAGACCGCTTTTTAAAAGCGTTTGTTATCCTTGATTAGATTAAAGGAGTTGGATCATAATAACAGTTGTACATACATGTTTACTTCTTGTAAACGATCGCAATCTACTTAACATACTACTCTAATTGTATACTCAATTCTATAGTAGGTAACAAGCTGTGTGGTACTCGTATAGGCCTCCATTATTAAACCAAAAATACAGATAAAATAGCTAGTTGCGGACTTCGGCCTTATTATAATTAATCTCTGGTGTTGTAAAAAAAACGTCATCATACCCGTAGGATGAAGTTTTTTAATACCTACAAAGAAAATCATGAACTAATATAAAATAGAAAACTTGGCAGTTGATCAGAATTAATAAATTTGCCGTTTTGCAAATCCGATAGGTAGCAAACTACCTACCCAACGTCAACTGTCGAGTCTATGCCAATACTCTTTATCGAGTCTCGAGGGCGGCCAACGCATAAGACAACTCGATATCAGCGCAGTCTGCCTTTTGACATCCCTAAGCTACTTTAATTTTTATGATCACGACTCAAGAAGTGTGTTTTATAAGCGCGCGTCGCCGTACGAATTCCAAATATGCAGATATCATGCTGAATTAAAACAGGGAGATGTTCCTAATGAGTTATTAATTAGCAGTTTGGATTACAGACATCGCAGACATTGTATCTAAGCATCACAATATGTGAATGCATTTTGAGAACACTAATTTAATAACCTGAAAAAAGTGGTCAAGTGTAAGTTGCGTTGGGGTTTGGGTGTCTGTCAGGGCGTGGGAAAGATCGTCAGATAGAACGTTATGATTTTTTTTATGTCTTACTTGATAATAAGGCGGAAGCGAACTTCACCCGTAATCTTCAACTACTGAGGCACTGGCTATTTTATTTCTAGCTGCCGGAAGACAATACTACAATCATTACATATGGCAATAAAAAATTATTTTATCTCATCTTATCAACTTTTTATTTTTACGTCTTTCGATTTCCCAATTAATCGAGATGTGGTCCACAATCTTGATCCACTAGCTGTCCTCGCATCTGGTCTCCGCTTCTGCTTTACGTCAGGCAGAGCGAAATTCTTTGCCTATCATCATCATCATCATCATCATCATTATCATCATCATCATCATCATCATCATCATCATCATCATCATCATCTCAGCCAAAAGATGCCCACTGCTGGACAAGGGCCTCCCCCAAAGAACACCACAACAACCGGTTTAGTGCTGCTCGCATCCAGCGGCTTCCCGCGATCTTCACCAGATCGTCGGTCCACCTCGTTGGAGGCCTGCCTATACTTTTTGGATAAAAAAAGGTTTTTTACGAATTTACTCCCGTTTAAATTACATATATAGTTTTATTTTAGCTACTAGTTACAGCAGTTTTTTATAGTAGGTAAGATGACATAAACTGCTAGACAAATATAAAACCAGAACAAAACTCTACCCGAAAGATTGGTACAATTTCTGTTTCAATGTCATTACCATGCACCCCAGTCCATTACATCTTCCCCCTTTATATGAACTGATAAACCAACTCATTTACGACACGGTTAGGCTAAAACAACCTTTAACAGCATAGCAATAAAGTTGGTAACAACATTTCGGGTTTGTTTCGAAGTTGGCCCAACTTTCGGGTGTACCAAACCCCTTAATTGTTGCTTCCGAGGAGTTAATTTTTCGCGCTTTCCCGTATCTCTGGAGTAAAGTTTATTATAGCGTTTAAGTGATCTGTTTTGAAAGTTTGGAAAGCTTTGGCGAACTTGGTTTAATGTAGTCAACCAGGTTTATGAGACAGGGAGTTGGGCAGGAGATGTCTTTGTAGACAGATAGAATAGACAATAGAGTATTTTGGAGACTTATCCATCGAAAGACAATATAAATATCTATAATAAGACAGTTAGGATCTCTATATATATAAGTTTTTATAGGGCCCTAGTGATCATTAAAAACAGGGGTCTGCGACTGATTTTTAGGGTTCCGTAATCAATAAGGAAACCTTATAGTTTCGCCATGTCTGTCTGTCTGTCGGTCTCTCCGTCCCCAGCCTAACTCATAGACTCTTAGTACTAGAAAGCTGTAATTTGGCATGGATATACATATTAATCACGCCAACAAATTAGTAAAGTATAATTTCGAAAAATATTTTTTTTTGGTTATCTCCCCTACACGTGAAGTGGGGATGTATTTTTATTTGTTGTCTACCCCATAGTGTGGGATGTCGTTGGATAGCAATTTCAAAAATATTGCGGGTTTGTGGAAACAGTTTTTTGATTGAGCATCCGTTTGTGAACTATAAAGGTTTAAAGTGCAAAATTTTATTAGAATCAAGTGTCGTCTTCTACCTGCCAGCCAAATGGTTGTTTTTGGATATGTGAAAAATTCACGGTAGTTATATATATGACGAAGTTAAAAGGAAAACTATCACAGCTAAGTAGGCTTTACAAGTTTACGAGTAACAGCCGACCAACTTATAAAATGTACTTGGCGCAGTGTAAATTCCTCATTGGGAATTACTTAAATAACGTTGGCAGGTGTGTGAAACCGGTAGTATCTACATTTAAGTATATGAGCCATCGTTAAATAAATGTTCATAAAAGTCCTCTTCTCAGAGTCCGCATTATTGAGATGGGCTACGGAACCCTACACTGCGCGTGGCCCGACACGCACTTGGCCGGTTTTTTACTTTAGCAAATGCAAAAAGATATCTATACTAGATAGATACACACACAATCCTCTTATTATTACCTTTTAACATCCACAATCAGCTTATAATCGTTACACTGCTGGGTCTTCTCAACATGAACAACAGCAAATGGGTAGATTGGGCAATAACAAAAACCATTGGCACAAGGCGGGCTGGTGATTTTTGTTTATCACCAGCTCATTGTATGTCCCCGCTGCTGGGCCACGAGCCTTCCTTATGGATGGATAGGGAGAACGGGTCATAAACCACCACGCGGGCCCAGTGTAGATTGGTGGTTGTTAACGACTGCTAATGCAACCGGGACCATCGGCTTTACGTTGCTTCCGAAGCACGGAGGAGCTTTAGATGATAAATTTATGGTCACCCATCCGATGACCGGCCTTTTCGAAAGTTGCTTAATTCAGCGCGGGCGCGTTAACCACTGCTCCATCGAGCTCCTCAAGTTACTTTCACCTAATTCCTTTTAAGCTCCTATTCTATGAAATTGGGCCGGCCCTTTAGTGTGAAGGTATTTGAACCTTTGCCATTGCGTTAGCGTGATAGCGAAGCCCGTCCAATGCACATCCCCTTAGTGACAACGTGTTATATCATAATCTGACATGAATCTATTTTTACTTCGTTAGGTGCGGTTTAAAGTAAAACAAAACACAGATCGCTGACGTAGCTTTAAAACCGCCTCTGTGGTCTAGTGGGTAAGACCACCGCTGGTCTCAGACCCAGAGGTCCCGAGTTAGATTCCCAGCGACTTTGATTTTCGGTTTGGTTGGTGGTAGGGCTTGTTTGTCCGGCTAGCTACAACAACCTTATCTAATGTCGCCATAACATCAATGTTTGTACCATTGTTGTGTTCCGGCAGCTAGAGCTATCATCAGCTATCATATATAGCTTGCCAAATTCTTAACTGATCTTTCAACGGCTCGAAGGACCAAATGGCAAAATATTTGTTGTTATCTTCAACACTACTTACAAATACAGAGACACACACACACCCTCACACGCCCTCACACAAAACACACACACACGCACGTCCATCACAAGATGCAGGGGAGCAGCTCTAAAGTATCTGTAGATCTCGCCTCGGCCATAACAATGGAAACCTGGAGGTCATCAGACTGCTCTCTTTAAACTATCAGCTCGTCTAATGTGGCAAAGGACTTTATATATTTTATTAAAAATCTTTTTTATTTATGTATAAAACCTAGCGACTATATGTGACTTTATCCATTTAAACACCGTGATGCCGAGGCAATTTCGGAAAATCCAGTCTCAAGAAATTTAGCCTATGTCGAGTAGCCTATGAATAGGCCCGAGTTCGCGGTTTTGGTTGGGCGTTGACTAGTCAGTTATTGAAAGAGTCAGAACCTATCTTTTTATAGTCCTTGTTATGTATATGATTCTAGAATCTAGATTTTATAACAAATATTTTTTTCAGGCGTTCTTGTTCTTGACGAGACCACGTACCAAGTGTAGGACTGCGGATGAATTACTGCGCATTAAACAATCACTTTAAAAACCAGATCGGCTTTCGATCGAAAATCGGTTTTCTGTACCTTTGAAAGTGGTTAATTAATAATACCAGTCTCGTCATAGATTACTATTCCTACACTATCATTATCACAGGTGCTATAAAGTCTAAGCAAAATCTCTCTACTTACTCACCAATCAACTACTCTATAGGGCCACAAGTCTGTTAATTCAATAACGTCTCAACAGGGCGTCGGTAGCCAGATTTGACATTAGAACTATGAGAAAATTGACAAATTACGTCATTGAAATACGATAGTGAACGTTTTATAATAACAGAATCGAGGCCAAGTGTATTTGTTAAATGTTAGTAAAGAAATCCCAGCATTTTGTTATAAGTGAAACCCCAAAACATTTCATCGCCTTACTCCATCTTGCCTTAGCGTGTTTTCTCGCGTTATCCCTAACTACCCTCAGTTAAGCGAAATTACTTTATCTCTTCACCTTCGCAGTACGCGGCTTTACGCCCCCGCCCCCCTGCGCCCCCTAACACCCCACTTTGGCTCACTGTCCAGTAAAATAGCGGTGCAAAGATTAAAGACGATTAACTAAGTGAGAAGCTCGATTGCGCAGTAGTTAACGCGTTCGGTCTAAGATTTCTGACGTCAAGCAACTTTCGCAATGGCCAGTCATCGGATGGGTGACCAAAAGTTTTTCATCTAGAGCTTCAGTTCTTAGGAAGGCACCTAAAACCGGTGGTCAGACGTTAACAACCAGCAATCCTTACTGGGCCTGCGTGGTGGTTTCTGGCCCATTCTCCATATTCATCTATAGGGAAGGCTGGGGCACACCCAGCAGTGTTGACATAAAATGAAGTGATGATAATGATGATGATGATGATATATATGCTAAGCACAGTGCCTTCATCTTCATTCTCGTGCGTTTAAAGGAGTTTGATGTAAGGTACATGTGCTGGTAGAGCTGAAGTGGTGAAACCATCTCAAGATGCAGCCGCTTTACAAATGTATCTCCATTCCGTATCGCGCCGCTCGAGTAGACAGTGATTCTTAAACTAGCCATTATAAAATCGCTGTCAGATCCGCACTGGATATCAGTTGGAGCATTAATCTGTGAGTGCATGAGCGTTGCTGAACTCCGCTTTAAGCAGTACACGGAGTCAGTGGAAGTGGCTGCTCCACTACGTACTTATAAGTCTTAATTGTGTGTACAAAATCGATAGATTATGTCAGCAAAAAAATATATAAATTTTACTGTCGCCCTTAGAATTAAGTTTCAATAGACCTAAATTAACGGTTAACCTATCTATTAACCTTCGCAGCTCGTAATCAGTATATATATTTTTCTATATATGTAAGTACTATTATTAAATATATAGCACTACCTAAATGTTGCTTTTCCCTGCCGCTGCTTTCCTTTACCGCACTACACGCAATCGACTGTCATTCCATCCACATCACCTTGATGGATGGCGGTCTACTACTGTGCGTTTTTCACGAAATTTTTTTGCCTCGAACCACAGTGTTGTGGAACCAGCTCTCGGCGGCGGTATTTCCGGACCGTTACGACCTTAGGATCTTCAAGAAACGAACCTATTCCTTCCTTAAAGGCCGGCAACGCGTCTGCGATTCCTCTGGTTTTGCGGGTGTCCATGGGCGGCGGTGATTACTCTCCATCAGGTGACCCGCCTGCTCGTTTGCCTCCTTCTTATATATAAAAAAAAACTTAGGAATCTACTTTTCCACTACTATGCAAACGCCACTAAAATCAAGTCAGCGCTACAAATTATTAGTTCTTCTATAAGAGTGTATATAACTGAACTCCTCCTAAATGGTTAGATCGACTTTTATAATTATTTTGTGTGAGTTAAAACGGACCTTTGGATGGTTTCGATTCTCAATTGGACCCGATAGGTGGCTCAGCCATATTGGTTCATTATGAGACACGGGCTGTGCTTAAGCGGACGAAATCGTGAGCGAGTTACTAACTAGTAGAGATATAAATATTTTTGAATATATTTGCTTCTACATATCCAGAACTTATTTTCAAACGGATTACTATTCGAAATATCACAATAAATTCAAATCAAGAAACATTCGCATCTCCGTGCAAAAGTAGAGTTTCCTCAGTCCGCATATTTACTCATACACCCGTACTACGACACACAGCTACACCGTAGTAGTAACGTTTCCTACGTTTCCTACGCTCCAGTTTCTCATAAAACCTCGTTCGCTTCGCCCACACCCGGGCGCACCCGGGTCAGGGCTGTCAAAATAAGAATTCGAATGTAAAGGAAATTTTGCGATTTTTTTTATACCTTACCGGTAAGCACTTGGCTCCTTTATCTCACCTGATGATAAGTGATGATAAGGCCGACGGTGGAAGCGCACTTCACCCCGGAATCCTCATAAGGCACTGGTTTTTTATCCTCAGAAAAATCAATACTTAACGTACACACGAAACAACTTTTACGGATCTACTCGCGTTTATTTTACACATTACTTTTTAATGTTTATCCTGACGTTTCGAACTCCCTGTGACCACGGACCCTGCAAAGGGTTCGAAACGTCGTGACATAACATTTCAAACAACATTAGCCAAGCGTGGTGAATACGCCATTACTCATCATTTGCAGTGATGACTTGTTTTCAACGATGGAGGCCTTTGCCCAAACTATTTGTTTTGCTGCTTTGCTTTGCTTAGGGAAATTAATAAAAATAAATTATTATGTTTTTCCTTTGAAAGATAAATCAAAGCCCATTTCCTCTATTTCTTTTTTCATTTGACTAGTTCCCCATGTTTTGTTTGTTTTTTAGATAAAAAAAGGATTAATTAAATATCTTTGTTTTTAAGGAATGGTCACCAATTTGACCGTGTCAGTTCAGGTGAATCTTTACATTAGAGTTGTTAATAACAAAGGGTTTCTTTACACGTTTGACATGTTAAAAGTCCCGTTAAATATTGAATTAATAGTGGTTCGGATCGACCAATTTAAAATGAAAATCACAATCAAAAGATGTTAAACATCAAAACATCATCATCATCATCATCAGCCATATGACGCCCACTGCTGGGCATAGGCCTCCCCCAAGGATCGCCACACCGATCGGTCCTGCGCTGCCCGCATCCAGCGGCTTCCCGCGACCTTGACCAGATCGTCGGTCCACCTTGTAGGGGGCCTGCCTACGGAACGTCGTCCGGTGCGTGGTCGCCAATCGAGAGCCTTTCCGCCCCAACGGCCATCGGTTCTCCGCGCTATGTGTCCCGCCCACTGCCACTTCAGCTGAGCAATCCTCCGAGCGATGTCAGTTGTTTTAGTTCTCCTGCGGATTTCATCATTTCTGATTCTATCGCGCAGGAAAATACCGAGCATCGCTCTCTCCATTGCTCGCTGGGTGACCTTGAGCCTTCTTATGAGACCCATAGTAAAGGACCACGTCTCACTCCCGTATGTAATCACTGGCAACACACACTGGTCAAAGACTTTTGTCTTGAGACATTGAGGAATTTTGGATGCGAATACATCACGTAACTTCCCGAATGCAGCCCATCCGAGCTGGATTCGTCGAGAGATCTCTTTCTCGAAGTTGGACTTACCTAACTGGACCGTCTGTCCCAGGTAAACGTAATGGTCAACAACATCGAGTGTAACGTTCCCAACATTAACTGGAGCGGGTACAACATGGGCATTGGACATGATTTTCGTCTTGTCCATGTTCATCTTAAGACCCACTCTTTGAGAAGCATTACTGAGATCTTCGAGCATTGTGTTCAGGTCTTCCAAGGTCTCAGCTATGAGAACTACATCATCGGCAAACCGAAGGTTTGTAAGATACTCGCCATTAATGTTGATGCCGTATCCTTTCCAGTCTAGAAGCTTGAAGATATCCTCCAACGCAGCTGTGAACAGTTTCGGAGAAATAACGTCTCCCTGTCTCACACCTCGCTGTAGTTGGATAGGATTAGAGCTTTGGTTCTGTAATCGGACCGACATAGTGGCGTTTTGGTATAAGTACCTCAGCACTTCGATGTACCTGTAGTCTACTTGACACCTCTGGAGAGACTGCAGCACTGCCCAGGTCTCGATCGAATCGAAGGCTTTCTCATAGTCCACGAACGCCAAGCAAAGTGGCAAGTTATACTCTTCTGTCTTCTGTATAACTTGACGCAGCGTATGGATGTGGTCTATGGTACTGTAGCCTTTTCGGAATCCGGCTTGTTCGGGAGGTTGGAAGTCGTCGAACCTGCGCGCGAGACGATTCGTAATGACTCTCGAAAACAGCTTGTAGATATGGCTCAGAAGCGAGATGGGTCTATAGTTTTTCAGGAGCGTCTTATCACCCTTCTTGAAAAACAACATCACATCGCCTCTGCTCCATGCCTTTGGCGTTCTGCCCTTGAGGATAACGGAATTGAATAGCTTCTGGAGGACCTTAAGTATCGGTTTATCACCCGCTCTCAGAAGCTCTGTTGTGATTCCGTCATCACCCGCCGCCTTGTTGTTCTTAAGCTGCTTGAGAGCCATTCTAATCTCATACAGGCTGACGTCCGGGATATCTTCGGTATAGTGTCGGGTCAGCTTGGCTCTAGGATCTTTAGCCTTGCTTTCAACAGGTGTTTTTGTGGAGTAAAGCTGGCCATAAAAACTCTCGATCTCTCTCAGAATTTCAGGTGTTGATGAAATGATGTCACCTACCCCAGTTTTCAGCCTCGTCATTTGACTTTGCCCAATAGACAGATCTCTTGCGAACACTTTGGAGCCTTTATTGCGCTCAATCGCCGACTTAATACTTTCGGTATTAAATCGGCGAAGGTCACTCGTCAAGGACTTAGAGATCTGCCTATTTAGCCGACGATAGCGAAGGCCATCCGCTGAGCCATGTAGCCTCATTTCATGTCTCTGATCCATGAGTAGCAGTGTGTGGCTGGAGAGTTTCTTTAATTTAGGACGGCGGGTTTTAAAATACTTGGACCCTACCGTACGGACAGTATCCACCACCATGTTGTACACATCGTCCACGTCGATGCAATTTTCAAGAGTTTCGAAGCGGTTCTGGAGCTCAAGCTGAAAGCACTCGGGGTTTTGTATTTGAGCCGGTAGAGGTCGGAGCGTAGATTTTATCAGTCGAGATCTTTCGAGCTTGACGTTGATATTCAATGTGCCTCTGACCAATCGGTGATCGCTTCCTGTCTTAACAGCGTTGATCACGGAGACATCATTGAATATTTGCTTCTTCGTCGACATGATAAAATCTATCTCATTTTTGACTTTACCGTCCGGACTGATCCAGGTCCATTTGCGGCTTACGGGCTTCCTGAAGAAGGAGTTCATCATATAAAGATTCTCCCTCTCCATGAAGTTTGCCAGCATCTGGCCTCTTGCGTTCCGTTGCCCAGATCCAAATTGCCCCACTCTCAGCTCATCACCGCAACGTTTCCCTAACTTTGCATTAAAATCCCCCATCACAACCGTATAGTGAGTTCTGTGGCTATGCATGGCTTTTGAAATCTCCTCATACATAGCCTCCACTTCGTCATCGTCGTGTGTCGAGGTCGGAGCGTAAACCTGTATGACATTCAGTGAATATCGTTTGGATATTCTGAGTATCAGGTACGCTACCCTGCTTGACACACTTCCGATGGTTACCACGTTGTTGACAAGGGACTTATGGACGATGAATCCGACACCACCAAGGGACGGTTGGTCGCCCTGCCGGTGGTATAGTAAGTTACCAGATTGTAGGATAATCGAGTCCTCTCCCTCTCTTCGGACTTCAGATAAGCCAATGACATCCCAGTGTAACTTACTAATAGCATCTTCCAGCTCTGTGAGCTTCGCGTCGGTCCTCAATGTGCGCGTGTTGTAGGTTGCCAGGTCGAGTCGTTTATGTTGGTAGCCGGATCTTACCCGGAGATTCTTAGCACCCCTTGCCCTGCCGTTACCGTAGCCGCTACCGTAGCTAGGAATGGCAGGGCCGCCGGGGACTGGGGGCCTATTTGTGGGTTTGTTGTTCATGTTGGGGGGGGGGGTTTGCCATAATCGCCACGCTTGGCAGGCGGGTTGGCGATCGCAGTATGGCCTACTGTTTGAGGGAGGCGCTGCTGCCCGTCTCCTGAAGGCGGTTTTCCCTTTGTCGCCTTCTACGACTCCCACGGGAAGATAGGGGGTAATGCTATTCTAAGCCGGCATCACACGGCAACGACAACATCAAAACAATCTACTTTAAACTTAAATTCTCCATTATTCACATATTGTTATAGCAGCGAGATAGTGAATTCTTGGTGACAGAACATTATTTCGAATCATCACTAGCCACGCCATAATCGTGGTCAGTCGTGGCTGAGCGGTGACTGGCAGCCCTAAGCCGGGTTCCCGGGCAGGCAGCTACACCACTAAATAAGGAGACCCAGAAAGTAAGCTTAAGACGACACCTCGCTTTGTGAACATTCAAAAAGACCTTACCGGGACTGTAACGTTTACGTAAACAAAAATTAGTACGGCATTGAAGCAGCGCGTCGCCTCCTGGCGATATACGAGAACATTTAAAATTTGCCACAAAAAGTCTCGTAGTCGTTCACGTGATCGAATGGCGAATGAAACTCGCACTCGGAACGTGCAGGCTCCCATGTGACCACGGACCCTGCAAAGGGTTCGAAACGTCAGGACATACATTAAAGAGTAATGTGTAAAATAAACGCGAGTAGATCCGTAAAAGTTGTTTTATTTAAAAAAGGCGGGTTTGTAAAACCTTTACAAATATTTATAAACGTAAGTAGACTCACCCTTAGCTAACTATTATACTTCACTATTAGTCTATTACCTATTAATCTTTAGACAGTATTATATTTTAAAACTTTATTATTATAACAATAACGTATTTCTTAAAATCTACATTATAATTAATATATTAATTTCTTAATTTCTATTCTTATAGGTACATATTTTGATTTTTCGATGCATAACCCGTTTTTTTGACCACCAACCCGCATATGGCAAGCGTGATAATTAAGCCATTACCCATTATTTGTAGCGATTGTTACGTTGTGCTAGTTCTGTTGAAGTTTGGGTCTTCACAATAATACAGTGGTCTTCAGGTGCAGGTTCTTTATTAACACAACAAGTACATATTAGTTAAACAGGTACAGCGTCTATCGTCGGCCGCTCCGAAACCAGTGACATACCCAATATGGCGGCTCTGTAGGGATGTACCACTACGCACAATCTATGTAGTGATGTAACTTACTTAACAGCGATGACTTGATTTCAATGAGGCCTCTGTCCAACAGTGGGACAGGCTGATTACTTCACTTTACTCTATTGGTACATGTTTAATCCCTTACTTATAGATGTTGCGAGATGCGCCGGACCGTAAGGTAGTCTGTGTGCGATGTCGAGCGCGTTCGTATATGAAGCGTACCTTCTGCAATGTCCTCAGTTTGTGGCTCCACCTCCGCGCGTCATTTTCCGGACGATTTACCCGGCCGGCTGCGCGTCTGCTCGGGGCGGACGCTTTACGCCCGCTGCCTTTTACGTGTGACGTCTTGGGATAATGTCCGTTGGCTACTCTACCTACTTATATATACATATAAGAGCTGGATGAGAGTAGCCGCGGATCGTGCTCTGTGGCGTGCGCTTGGAGAAGCCTATGTCCAGCAGTGGACTACTATAGGCTGATGATGATGTTGATTGTGATGACATACGTATCTATTTATGTAATTACAATTTTTTTTTATTTATTTAAAACTTTTGCAACATATATTACATGGCGGACTTAATGCATGAGGCATTCTCTACCAGTCAACCATAGGGTGGTACAGAAATTTCTCAGTTATCCTAAATCGTGAACTGTTATAAATTTAATTTCACCAATAGGATTACTTTGTTTTACAACGCTCAAGAGGGATACGTACAATGAAGAAATAATTTCCTTGAGCACCGCTTAGCTACCTCGCACATCTCTGGTGGAAAGGCAGCCTAAGGCTCCACAAATGATACTCCCAAATGGTTCGCCAGTTTTCCACACTAAATACAAGTCTCGAGTGGATTAATTATAAACGTTCCATTGACGGAGGCCACTTCAGCTCGCATTCGCATCAAAACGGGCCTCCTTGAGGTGAAACTTTTCGGCCGATTCAATTTACAAAACTAGTTTCATTCCAAATGACAAATTAATCTCTCGAAAGTTGCGGGCACATTTTTTTTGGGGCTCAGAGGCAACAGAGCGATTCGAATCGTAGCGACGTTTTGGTAGCAAAGGTGCGTTCAGTGTTCGGTTATCGGAGAATAAAACCTTTTTTTGCTGATTGCGTGGGCTGTGCGAAAAGTGTATGGCAAAAAAAAAGTATACCACATCACAGGCATTTAAATTTAGAACACGATTTGGTATGTATGGTTAGCTTGATAACTTTCTATGTAAACTTTTTTCAGAAGCGATATTTAAACAAAGTACTTACTTAACATACATCAAGTTATTACTCGAATTACTAGCCAAGTAGGCACCTACTTAGAATAAGATACTAACATCCGTTTGCACTAAACTATGAATCGCCTAAGTCTTGGCTTAACTATTACCTGATCAAGTTAACTCGGCACCTGGCTCGAAAACGTCGCTTACACTCTGATGCCGACTTAACTTGACCGGGTAGTAGTTAGGTAAAGACTTAGGCGATTTATAAGTTTAGTGCAAACGGATGTTAGCCTTGGATTTCTTTAGCTGAATTGTTATTTTTTTTGTAATGCTATTCAATTATGGACAAGCCTTTATTTTCAATAGGTACGACTCTTAAACTATGTTGTACCAAATTTGGTTGCTCTGAGTGCCTTTGGAAAGTTAATGCCAAAACACAGTAACTAGTTTTATAGCAATAAATATTACGTTACAATATTTTACTATCTCTTCACGCAAGAGCATAATTACCACGCTTGCTTTAGAGATAACGAATGATAGTGCAGTTGGGACCAACGGCTTTATGTGTCTTCCTAATTACGGAGGAGCTTCAGATGTTACATTTTTGGTCACCCATCCGCTGTCCGGTCTTTTCTGAAGTTGTTTAACTTCACCACTACCGACTTAGGAGCTTGATAGCGCAGATAGTTTTTTGGCAGTGCACTGCCACAAAACTATCTGCGCTGCGCTACTAAGTCGGTAAGCAATAAAGACATTGAAATATATCAACATCGTATTTAAAATATGTTTGTAACTTTGAGCACCGTGACTTTTGCATCGAAGGATTATCACTAAACCCTTGCCTGAAACGTAGCGTAAGTGTAAGGTTGCTTTACTGACTCTCAAATTTGAAACTATCGTTAAAATTAGCATTAAATGTCATGAAGGCCCGTTATAGGAGCTCTGAGCTCAAAACTCTCACATTCACCAATCCATTTAGCAAGCCAAAATAAGATCTCAAAGCCCAGTTTCGGACTGACATCCTTACACCCGAGCAAACAAACAGTTTGGAAACGTTTAGCGCAAATTGCACCCGACCAAATGCCGGTCGGGTCCGACCATTGTGTTTTTTACAAGGATTACACCAATCCAATCCGTGGAGACGGTTCCTTTCATAAAATTAGACGGTTGCAGTTTTCCGGGCGGTTGCGTAATTCGATCAACCGTTGTGCGACAATTTGCGAAATGACAATTGCTTGGCTGCACGGCTTTTTGTGCCTTTGCCTGAAAAAAATAACAAAATGGCACTCGAAACTCTATGGATTAGAATTAGCCGCCTATTTAAACGGCGCAGTTGATGGACGTTTGAGTAACTGTCTCGACGCTTATCCTTCTATAAAGGTCCATACACCAGATAAAAAGAAATAAGGTATAATTTAACATGCTAATTGTTTACTTTAGGGACAGTGAGACAGTCACCATCAAATCGATAACCTCTTAGGTTGTTGTGTATGTTCAAAAAGTAAAGATTGGTGGAAGAAATAAATAGTAATCATATTCTGTTTCATCATAACTATCTGTTTGTATGTTCGATAATATTTTGAAACTATCAAATATATTGATTGCATGGTTATACACACTTAACTATCAGGCAACAGAATCTTACCATTTTGAAAATTTCATAATAAAACATGATGACGACATTGTTTCTGGCTCACAACACAGACTCGTAAACACACTGTTTGCACATTGCTATTTCTTATCTTATCTTATCTTATCTTATCTTAAAATCTTAGTAACACTTCGACCCATCGGGATCTTTTGTACAACCCCGTCCTTTCACTCTTCTTCCTCTGTAAAGATAGATGCCATAAGTTTGGCCACGTCCTTAAGAGCGAAGAGCCTGAAGTCCTCCGGTTTCGGATAAGCCGACTCCAGGAGTCCCATTCTTTTCCTAGCCAGAGAGTCACAGTCACACAGTAGGTGCTGCATTGACTCCGTTTCCTCTCCACATGCCCTACACAAGCTATTTGTTAATAGATGCATTCTGTGGAGCATTTGTTTTGTGGCATAGTGCCCTGTCAAGGTCGATGGTTAATCGGGCCTGCCTTCTACTGGCGTTGAGGTAAGGCGTTTTCACCTAGGAAGGATTTGGAGTGTTTCATAACACTGCTATTTAATAATTGTTGGCTTTTTTACTAAATATTATTTCATTTCTTTCATTTTCATGAATTTAATACTGCAATTCTGTTACTTAATTATTTTTTTTTGGTTGCCCAAGAAACAGGCAATGCCTAGTTCGGGATTCCCTGTTCCTTTCTAGATAAGTTGTAGACGTAGTAAAAAATATTACTACTGTATATTGTAAGTATACTAGTCTAAGTTATTCTGGAAGTAATAAAGCATTTTTCAGTTTTTCAGTTTTCAGTATTTAAGCGTGTAGTATTTTATACAAAAATATCTACTAGATATACAGTACCTAGTCGCAATAAAAACCATTTATATTCTGATCTAAGCACGATTATTAAGTAAATTAAAGCTTATTTACACAGGTAATCATGATTTATCCCGTCTCTTTAGCATGCCGAATTAGCCTTGGATCACTAACATATATCATCATCATCATCATCAGCTCATTTTATGTTCCCTCTGCTGGGGCACGAGCCTTCCCTATGGATGGATAGGGACAACGGGTCATAATCCACAACGCGGGCCCAAAGCGATTTGGTGGTTGTTAACGACTGCTAATGCAGCTGGGACCAACGGTGCTATGTATACCTATTAAATATATATTTTTATTCAGACTTAACTATCTAGTTCCCCTTAAGAAAATGGTGTTCAGTAAAGTAGTTCCGAAATGGGCATCAAGGCACACGTCAATCGTGACCTCCGCCGCCTGATCTGAAGCAAATTGAATCGTGGCCGCTACAAAAAAGTAAACTCTGACTCGGAACGTTGGCGCCAACGCGCCCGCGATGCTCTTTATTTGAACGTCTGCTGCGTTCCACTGGCATTTCATTTTCCTTTTTTTAAATTTAAAAATGTTCCTCCTTGTTCTAGACAACGAAAATTTTAGTTGGCTTGTAACCTTTTTGGATGTAACTTTTTTTTTTCTATCTCAGATTTTGCAGGTCGAACTCTGCTGACTTTCTCTGATTTATAATTTAAACATTACGGAGTTCCAATGGAGCTGGTTGGTTAATTTTTATACCGATCACTGAGTACTTGTACACCATACCGGTTGCGAGCAACGTGATGATTGACTCCCCTTATAAGTCTCTGCGCATTAAATCTTAAAGTTTTTAATATGGCTTGTGTACAAGAATTTTTTCGCAAAATCCTCAATCATCTCAATACAATAGGTAATTGACGACAGACGTCCCAATAAGGAGGTATTACAGATACTTTATGGTACCAACACTGGCTGGTATGTGCGCGCGCGCAGCGGGGCGCAACGCGGCGTTTTATTGGCGGACCACCCATTCGTATAGCATGGCGTTTTTGAATTTAGAACTGTTTAACTTTTTAATCTGGCGATGAAATGATAACGTAATTAGAATTTGGTGGGAATATCTTAAGATACTCACTCGTATCTTAAGAATGCGTTGATTGTTATCTTGTATTGTAAGTAATGTGTTTCCAGTTGATTAATCTTGTTTGATAAATCAACATAAACAAGTTGTACCTTTACACATGTTTTGTTATTTCTTTTAATTGAGAAACAAATATTTATATTGTCAATTTTCACCCAGAATTGGTTTTTTTTGAGAGAGTGCTTATTACCTCAGACGGCATTTTCAGCGTCACCGGGCTTTTTTGGGGGTGGCGAGAAACTTAAATGGTTCCTCAAACCGTGTGAAACGAAGCATCGTCAGAGGTTTTCTAGAGGGAACAGCATGACGCACTAGTGCGTGTCCCCGTGCCCTACTAGATTCTCCGAGGGGTTCGGATCGGATCGGGTTAGTTCAGTTTCTGATACAAATGGTAACAGTTGTCATTTTTTGAATTGAAATCTTTAATACTTATAACATTTTGATCTCTGGAAAAGAAATAAATGTATGAAATAACTAAGTATTTTCAGCACAACTAATTCTCGAAGTGGGTACGTGAAATTCTTAGTAGAATTAAGCAGGATGAACAGTGACTACAAATGAAGCGATTTGAAAGTTTCAGATTCTTGAAAGTTTCACTTACAAAATTAATGTTCCCCAAAATATATGATTGAAACGCTAAACAATAATGCGTCCTTATTTATTTCTGCATAGTCGTGTCTTACTTAAAAATAAAATACCTTTCAATTTATAAAACTACAATTTACAAAAATAATTATGTAATCATTAAAGGCATTAATTATCATTTTGTCTTTAATCTGGTACTCTGCTTAAATGTCCCCCTTCTGTATATTGTATTTTATTGTTAGAGGCAAATATAGTTCTTTATTATTTATTATTATTAACTATTATTATTTCATTATTTCATTATTATCATTATTCTATTTAAGTAAGCCCTTCGATGTGTCATATTTATGTATTTATCAATTCGGACACTTTTATTTTAAGTTATATTTTGACCCATGAACAGAGTTATTATAATGATTACAAACTTAAAATTTCTAATTGAAGAATTAATTTTATGTACGAACGTTGTGCATCATACATATACATAATACCACATATACTGAATACAAACTGCCTCATCATGAGACTGATTTACAAATACATAATGAAATATTTATAAAATACAGTGAAAAAATTAAATGCCTACCCGACCCAGCCAGGAATCGAGTCTAGGTCTTCCGCAAACCGGGCGGCTACACTGTGCCGCTAAAAAGCAGTCAAAAATCAAAAAGCTGTGACAAAATTCAGTGCTTACGTCAGCCTTCCCGGCAGCATAATGGCCAGTGCAGCCGTCCGGTTTGCGGAAGACCTAGACTCGATTCCTGGCTGGGTCGGGTAGGCATTTAATTTTTTCACTGTATTTTATAAATATTTAATTCAGCTTCATTGCAGCAATTAGCACTTAAAAATAAAAAAATAAAATTTAAATAGTTATATAATTATTATTGTGGAGCATCGATTTAGCGACGATCTTCGCAAGATGGCTGACAAGAGCTGGATGAGAGTAGCCGCAGGTCGTGCTCGGTGGCGTGCACTTGGAGAGGCCTATGTCCAGCAGTGGACTCGTGTAGGCTGATGATGATGATGATGATGATGATGATGATGATGTTGATAATGATGATGATGATGTTGATAATGATGATGATGATGACATACGTATCTACGTATTTAATTGCAGTTACAAGTTGGTCACTCAAGTTTGACCCTGAATAGCACTGTTTGGATACCATTCAAATTGTAGTTAGCTTTAATCGTCAGAATCTGGTGTAGTACGAGTTTATCGATTGGTCTATGGTTAGAATATTAAATATGCGACATATAGTGGGCGGCCTCGCGTTTCCTGAAGACAGCCATCGTAGAACGAAATTCCGATTTATAGTTTGAAGCCAAGGTTCGTGGTATTAGTCGCACATTCTTGATCTGCACTGGCAGCACACGCCACGTGTCCGGCGCGGCGGCACCTTTGTCGGCGTATCAAACGACACGCCCGACGCGCGCCGCCGCCGCCACGCCGCCGCCGCCTGCCAGTGCCAGCCCGCGAGCCAGCGAGCGCCGGCTTTATACGGAATCCTCACTCGTTTTGTTTACGTTGAAACCAACTGAAATCTTATGGGGACGCTAGTTAGTCTTTTCTTATATCTTACGGGTAAGCAAAGTGCCTTCATCTCTCCTGATGTTAAGTGATGATAAGGCCAATGGTGGAAGCGCACTTCACCCGGGATCCTCAACTACTGAGGCAGCGGCTATCTTACTCTAGCTGCTGGTACACAACAATGCTCCAAACATTGATGTTACGGCGACGTATTTAGATAAAATATGGTAGCTAACCAGACAAACAAGCCCTACCACAAACGACACTACAAACCGAGTACACATACTCGTACATGTTCCCCCTACTGGGAATTATTACGTTCTCGGTCCATCTTGAAGTCGCCCAGAAACTCGCACAATAACAATTTGACTTGCTCAAACAGTATGTAGCAGAAAATATGCAGCCCCATATTTAAACTTAACCCTTTTAACGCTAAAGTCTAAAATATCGGTCTTATAGATTGGTCATGTATGCACAATAAGTACACACATATTTTATGATTTTCTTAAGTTTCCGAGAAAAGAGTAAGTAGACGATGTCAAGCATCACCGAGAAAGAAATTTGTACAGAAAGAAAGCAGAATCGAGGGCCATAATTTATTAATTGTCAGACTTAATTTTCGGATGACTAAAACCTCAATCTCACATCTACCCTGTAAAAAAATCAAAAAGCCAATATAAAAAATATGTAAATTTATAAACCCGAGAGGTCCATACCCTAGTATTTCATTACAATAAACGGTAAACACCTTTCTTGCACTTGAAAACTGGTACCATTAAACTATACTTGCAGACTTGTAGCGCAGGTCAGGTTAATTAGCAGACCAAGGCATTTAGACCTAGTATAGGTTAAAAAAACTTGGTAATAGTCCTTTAACATAGCATAGCTCGATACTTGTCACCTATCTTGTTTTCTGCGTAGGTGCATTGAAGCTTACTGTGAGAGATGATTTTCAAAAGTTTTTGTTTTTAAAAAAAATACCAGAGTTAGAGAAAATCTGGTGTATAAACTTCTCTACACTTTTGTTGTGTTCTTTCAAGCCTGAGGAAATAGTTTGCAGTGCCCTTTAAGCTTAAGTACTTTGGTAGGAATTGGGAATGGAGATAATTGACACAACCTAAGCGTTCATGGTAGAAAATCCTTTCATCATTATTTTTGCCATAATGAAATCCTCTCCATGTCATCAAGGAGTTACAACAGACAGTTCTTCAGTGATTGATTGATTCTTGGTTTTAGTGTGAAGTACTCTTCCATCTTCGGCTTTATTATATATTTTTTTAACATTAGGTTAACATTAGGTTTGAACAGAGACTGTAGGTTTGATGGCTTTTCCCCTTCTTTGTGTATAATCTATTGTGTTTTGTTCCCATCATTTCATTTTATATTAGAGTAAAAGAGACAAAACACGGAGTAACTACTCCCAGCTTACACTTTGTTTATTAATAAGCCCCACTATGTATACAGTCACAGCTGTCTCCTATAGAGGTAGGCACTAGGCGGAGATCACTCTTTTTGTTTAGTTATTCACATTAGAAAAATTCGCAACCGAATCACCCCACGGGGTATGAGGGTTTAGCCTGGTGTCATAGCCGACCCACTAAGAACCTAGAGCACCCATCTACCGCTTAGACAGGGTCCCAAGAACTCTGAGGAGTCGTTAACGACCCGTCAAAGCAGAGATCACATGCCACTTGCTAAGATTCCTTACAAATTTCTTTCGCTACATCTACTCCCATTAACATCTTCAGCTCGCCGATTTAAGATATTTTTGACCTGACCTTTCTTTAAAATGTCTTCGATTTGGTTAAGAAACATCCGTCTAGGTCGTCTTCGTTCCACATTCCCATACCCTAAATACCTATTTCTATCCCCAAACACAGCTGTTCCGGAACAGCTATGTTTACTATACCGGTATAGACCCAGTGAAATTACAGGAGCAAGCCGTTTAGGCTCATTTGACAGCTTAGAATCTTAAAAAGCATTTTCACTTGCATCTTACGGCTTTGAAAGTTTGGATAGTAAATACTTCTCAGGTTTTCTACCAAAATTGATGATATCACTATTTTGACAATAATTTGACATCCTTGTCATTTCTTTACAAGTTGTAAAAAAGTAGTGTTGTTTGTTTCTTTGTCTAGTACAAGTTGTAGTCTCTATTCGATCACGTTAACGAAAACGAGATTTTGTATGGCATTGAAACGCCTCCTGGTGAGAAACGAGGTTAGTTGCCAATTTTGCCGTACAAAGTCTGAGATCCCTCAGATTGCGTAACTCGAATCCAAGTTTACCATCTCGATAGAGTCGTCAGTCTCGAATACCGTTACCACAAGATAATGGGGTAACGGTGCGACCGCGCCGCGACAGGCCGCGCTCAATTAGCGACGCCCACACATGCATATCGGGCTGTGATGCGCATGCGCATCTTCACGGAACTCTACGGCAATTTGGTTTCAGTTCCCTTAGTACAGTCAACAACAACATGGGGGCGATTTTTGAGTCTGTGGGTAGTTCTCATGCTTTGATATCAGTTATGATATCAGTCAGTTAAGAGTGCTCCTTTTTCTCCTATTCAAGGTCACTAGTAACCTATTTTAAACTAAAGTATCTGAATATTCATGTCAGTTTTATTAATCTCGTGATCACCGGTGAGATTCAAAAATTGCCATCCTGAATTTTTATTCTGTCTTTCTAAAATGATTATTTTTAAATGTCTAGAAAAACTGAAATAACTCTTGACGAAATTGACAAATTATTTTCCCATTTACTTACTTACCACATTTTCAAATGCTACTTTCAATACTTTATGGTTAAGTTATCAGTTAAGCGTTATAAAATAACCTCAAGTCTTCCATAATAAAGCACCTAGTCTAGCCCGTACGTAGCACTTAAACACATGTTGCCAATAATTTAAAAACTTGTAACTATAATTTTTAATCGGCATAGTCTCGATTACACTCGCGTGAGATCATCTGGAATAGTCGAGTACCGTGGTCGGGCATAAAGATGAATAAATACATAAATAAGGGCAGACACGAGAAAGAAACAAAAAGGAATGGAGGCTACTGGCGCCACGTAGGGCTCTCGCCGCATTCTTCTTATTGCCTGGCATGTGGACTAGGGATGCAGTGAAGTAGACACTGATATTTTTTTGGGTATGGACTATGTTCTGTTTTTGGTTATATATAACGTTGTGTGACTATTAATGTTATGCCTTAATTATGTTATGCTTTTTTATTAAAAAAAAAACGCTCTTGTTGCGAATAAATTCGGTTTATGTGTGTGTTCCGCTCGCAGAAATATTATTAGGTATTATACTGGTCAAGTCTGTATCCTGTATCGTCTTTATATATCTTTATATTTTTAAATGTTTGTCTAGCCTATTTTTAAATTGGTTAATGATTTGTGCTGATCAGGCACTTCTTCAGGCAATCTATTCCAGGCTTCAATTACTTTGCCGCTAAGAAGTGTGAGTTGTTGTGTTCAAACTTTTTCGAGTTACGGGTTTTTGTTTGTTTGATTTACACTACACACCTACACCTTTGAATTTGTTGTGGTTTTATAGTAGTGAGATCGTTGCAGAGCCACTTAAATGTAACTTTGTAGACTTGTTCCGAGTTCTACCATTAATGTAAGTTTAGATGCAGATGAAAATGTAGTTTACTGGAGTTCAGGACCCTTCCAGAAAAAGGAATATCAAAAATGTTCTGAAAATTACTTCTAAAGAATGAGTCGAAATCAATTTTATTATTAATAGTCTACTACAAATAATTTTGAGAGTGCTTTATTAAATTTAACATTATTTCGTAACGCATAAATCAAAAATAAACATCTAAATCATCTAAAACATTTCGTAGTACCATGCAGAAAAAAATCTAGCAGAAAGCGACTCCACGCATTGCCCTACTGCTTGTAGGCTTATCCGATTTATAAACGCAATATTGTATTTGTATAAAACAATAGCCTTATTATAGGTGGTTCGCATCCCTCTGCGCAGGCCCGACACCCGCCAAATGTTCCTTGTTGTTTAACTTTGGCATTGTGAATTATGTAGTTGTTTCTGGTAGGAGCCTGCCCGAAATCTGGCTGGTGTGCGACCACCATGATCTCGGCTTCGACTCTTGTGTTTTATAACCACCATAATGTCTTGTATAGCAGCGGTCTGATTTTGACAATCACACATAATATTATAAATGCGAAAGTTTGTGTGTGTGTATATTTGTTGCTTCTTCACGCTACAACGGATGGATGGATTTGGATGAAATTCGGCATATAGATAGTTTATAACCAGGATTAACACATAAGATAGTTTTTATCCTGATATTCCCACGGGAATGAAACTCATACCTTTTCTCTATATTTGGTTCCACAATTTACTACTTAGCTCTTGGATTTGATTTTGGGAATAGAACCTATTTGGTAGTTTATACTTTTTTATTGAAATTTTGACAGACTTTTGAAACTGTCAAAGCGGTACGAAGTCCGCCGGTTCCACTAGTGCTTCATATAAGTAGTTCTTTCTAGTTTTTAACCGCCTCTGTGGTCTAGAAGTTTAGACTACTTGTCTCAGACCCAGCATTTAATTACTAGCGGGGAGTTATGCTCGGTTTGGTTATTAGAGTTAAAACTTAAAGGCTCCCGAAGCTGTGTGATCAAAACACCGTCAGGAGGTTTCTAGAGGGAATTGCATCATTAAAGCATGTCTTTCCTTACTAGATTCTCCGAGGGGTTCGGATCGGATCGCGAAGCTCTGTTACGTTCTGTAATCAGTTAAGAAAATAAACCTCCTTAGTTTCTCTTCCTCTTCCAAAGTCCAAATTAGTGTGCTGGTAAATTCAGTAATGTTGTTTAAACTAAATTCTAGTTTATTTTTGAAAGTGTATGATGTTATAAGTGCTTTTGAAAGCTTATATTGAACTAGCGGCCTACTCGCGATCGTCTTGATTGAAGACTTGTATATTTCATGATATTTAATAAAGTCCTAGAACCCTTTTGTATTGCCACTTACGGGTCCAATCGTGAATCTATAAACTTTAGAGCCTTACTCTAACACATACAAAAAGTTTCATCAAAATCGATCCAACCGTTTAGGGCTTTATTGATATAGACACGTACGGAAGATTTATATAATATATTAAGATTTATTTTTATTTTCTTATTAACGGGTAAGCAAGCACAGTGCCTTGATCTCATCTGATGTTAAGTCATGATAAGGCCAATGATGGAAGCGCACTTCACCCGGGACCCTCAACTAGTGAGGCACTGGCTATTTTATCTCTAGCTGCCGGAACACAACAATGCTACAAACATTGGTAGGTTTGTCTTTGACCTTATACCCCATTATAGTATAGTATAGTATAGTAGGTGCCTCGTATATCTTTAGTTTCATACCACCCGGAGCACGTTAGTTGTACAGAAGTTATTGCGGCGTTCTCTTTTTATTATTTCAATAAATATATACCAGTACAACACCCGTTGTGAGCATTCGGGACCTAAGAATTGTATAGAAGTGGGGAGCAAGAAAAATATAAATTCAAAATTATAATTTACAAAATTACCCAGATACTCCTGAAACTATTTGTCTTCTCAGGTTTTGAGTGTTATAACGCCCTTTAGGAGTATCTGAGTAAGGTACTCTGTGCAATTTCGTTGAAACGTTCAAATCAATATCAATAAATTGATTTGAAATACTATCGTGTACACAGAACTCACGAAACTGAGAAATCAAAGTTAACTGCGATAAAACAAGACTATCGAAACAAGAATCAACATGACAAAACGGGAGGTATTTCCTAACGAATAGAACATTAATAATAGCTTATGATAATACTTTAAGGTGAGTAATTTTTTTTAAATACTGGTTGCATTAATAAACAAATAACCAATGAAAATTTAGCTTAGCGAATAGGGTTTTTAATTTCGTAATGATGAATGAAACATCATTCATTAACAAATAATACATACAATTTACGCGATCAATACACAATTGAAATAAAAACACACTATTCACACGGATTTCACAGATTTACTCGCATTTCTTTCCCTCAACCGTCTCCTAGTCTCCTTTAAACCACGGGACTGTTTAAAACGATAGATTTATAATAAATACAATACAAATACATGTAGAATAAACACGAGTAGATTCGTATAAAGTAGGCCAGCTCCATTAATTCATAGCTCTATGACGCTTAGCACGCGTCAATAAGAATTCGTTTGGCGCACCGCGTCCAAGCGATTGGGTGGCGGCGGCGCTTCAAATACCCAATTGTGTTACGAATTAATGTTCACCATTCGGTATCTTCGACCGAAAAGGAAGAACACGATCAAAAGTATAGACATCTAAAGGAATGTGACTTTGTCTGTCCCGTTAAGCGATCCTATATTTCCTATACTGACCTTGTTATTGAAAACACGGTTACTTCAGTTACTTAAATTTAAAGATCTTGAAGTTCAATTGTGATCAACATAGTAACTCTACCATTCATCTGATTGCGATGAAACTTTGGTAAGTTGCAGTGCCCGCGAAGGTTTCCGAGTTGATAAAGCCATCAGGAACAATATCGCTGAATAGCAAGAGCACTCGCCTCGCAATCCAGAACGAAATCTCGTTCAATACTCAAGTCTGCCAAAAGTTGGTTTCTAATTTTTAGATCCAATTTGTCAAAATTAATCTAAAATATTAATATTGTGATAGTCGAAAAGTACGAGGAACTAAAGCAAAGTAATATTAACAAATATTATTGCAGGTATTACTCCTAAACTTTGAAACCTTGAGATAGACAGAAAAAAAATGGTCCTTTTCAGAATTAAAATAGATACCTACTTTCGACAATAATTATAACAGATTTTGAATTAAATACGGTTCACAATAATGAATTATAATTTTACGAAACTTCTCAGAATAACCGATGCAATAAATTATAACATATATGTGCATTTGATACATTGATTACCAGTTTGTAGATTGATACGCGATTTAACGATGTAACGGCAAGCTTCGCCGAAAAATAAGGGAATTTCAATAAAAAATGCAATGCAAGGTACAAAAAGTAGCCGCGTGCTTGCTGGAAAGAATTATACACCCCATGTGAAAGAAAATGCTCTACACAGCGGTCGGTTCGCATAAGGGACGCCCGCCATTTTCGCATTAATAAAATATCAGTGAGCTTTCTTAAAAATGCACCATTTAACCCTACCGCGACAACCCTTCATCTATAATTCTACAATCCCAGCGGGCGTTAATGTCACGCCTCCACTAACAACAAAACTAACAATCTACACTCAAAACTCCACTTCAAAATAAAACCCTAAAAACTAGTTGTTAGAGTAAAAATTAGCGTAACACACTCTTGGAGAAAAACTGGGTAATACCGTACACTCTAAAGAAAGTCTTCAGGTGACAAACTAGTTCGTGTGTTCAACCTAACCCTTATACGTCGGTAATAGGGGCTTGTGTCATTTGTTTTGTGCACGTAGAAAAATTGCAGCGGCTTTAGGTGACAATCGTGACGCCATGTTGGTTTAGCTTAGAGTGGGGGCAACTATGGGGTGACTGGTAAAGTGGCTTACACTTTAATTGGCTCACCGCGACGAAAATTCAATACGAATCGATAGTGCTTGTTTTATTAAAGAACCTGTACAAGTTTTAGTTTTGAAATTTTACCGCGTGCCAGCCAACATAATTATAGTGGGCCTAAGTAGATTTGGTGAAACTTTAATGTGTAGGAAATCCAAAGTTCGTACGGTAATGATAAGGAGTGTTCCGTTTTCGGATGGGGGCCGATGTGTCGTCGAATTTCTATTCCTTATTTATAGGAAGTATCACAACTTTTGGTTGTGTGTCTGACAGTTTTTGAAACATCAGGTAGGACAGCTACACTAAAAGATTCTAACAATTTGTTAAAACATGTAAAAGCAATAATGACAGCTAACAAAGCAATTATACATTACCATGAAACTACTTTCTATCATAATCGTATTATTTTTGCATGGTGCCCAGAATCCAATCAGGTGGCAAATAACTATGGTGGTGGTGAGATAAAAGCCAAGTGCTTATCCGTGAGAAATAATAATAAAGAAACCTTACAATTATTTGAAATTGAACTAAATCCAGTATAAAAACAAACCGTAAAGGCATTAGAACTGAAGTTTCATGTTCGGCAATCTACTTATCTTTGGTGTCACAAACATCTTGGTTTTGGTAACCTCTTTCAATCAGACGAGCCGTACGCCCAGCTCAGAATCTTTAATTACCTATGATTGTCTATACATTGAAAATGTCACACAGCTTTGTGTCCTCAACACACTCAAAATAATCTATTAGTATGAACAGAAGTTGTAGTTCGATAGAAATCAAAATCGTAATATAATAAAGGTAACTTCTTGCTAACATCATGAAATTCTATTAAATGACGCTTGTCAATTGCTATATCCATTATCGGAATTTGTGGCTCTGTATTTCATTTATTTTACGCTAACACGATAAAACAAAAATGTTTTAGCTATTGTGCTATTGCCTATGGTTACGCCCTTTCATTCGAAGAAAACGTACAACTCAAACTCCACAAGAAGTCAAAAAGCAAATGTCTGGCGCTAAAACAAAAGAAAGTCCACGCAAAATTGAAACAATAGCTACAACGTGTTCTAAAAAGGTTAAGGCTTTTCATACCTCTAGGCTTAGAGGACCGTTGAGTGCTAATTTCAAGCTCTCAGCTCAAGTCGGGTTAGCACTTAAGAGCTATCGTCCCCCCTGAGAACGGCTATATTAGGCTATATTAGACAGTCCACCTCCAGCTACGGTCGAGTGAGCCGTCTCCATGACACCTTTGGATGTCCGGCCAAGAGCCACGTACTATTGGTTCTCGATAGCGGCTTATCTTAGACTAACTATATTAGAAAAAATTTCGATACAACATTTAGAGACAACATCTAGATAAAGGTCATCGATTATTATTGTCAGATTAGATGGACTCTGTATCTGAACAGTGGAAATCTGAAATGCTCTACCAGCACACGTATTCACTCCTCCCTACAGCATGGGGTTTTCCAAAAGAGACGTGAAGAAGCAACTTGCAAGCCAGCAAGATGAGCACAATACTGTTTCACTAGTTTTCTTTGCATCTGGACTTCGATTCGTATTTTACATTGTGTGTTATCTACAAAGCTGTTCGATTAATTAGATTCGATTCGATTTCGATAAATAAGACTTTAAAGGAGTTTGGACAAAATACATTGGAGAATTAGAGGTAACGCCTCAAACTGACTTGTTAGCTATGTCAAGCGAAATAAATATTCCTTTTACTTCAGCTGTCACAACAGTATACGAATCATACAAAATCATTGTCATAAAACAAAACAAACGCATTCTCATCTCACTTTGTTATCACTTACGAAATAATGTATGGTAGAAGCGTCAACGCTTGGAATGAGGTGAGGTGGGGTGGGAGCGGGTCGAAGGCTGGGGTGGGTGGCCATTGGAGTGTTCTGGACACTTGAGGGTTGAACTGCGACCCCGCCGACATTGGCTTTTGACAGCCCGCATTGCTTTAGTGCCTCCGTATTGGAATGTTGCTATTACTAGACGCTATATTGTTGGCTATACCAAGCCTGGATATGCAACCTCTATGTGATGTACCTTTTTAGCGAGTCTAGTGTTGGATAGAGAAACGTACGTTTCAAAGTTATGCAACCTCTTTTCAATTCTCCTCTACAATAAAACTATTTTATTTAAGATTATTTACCTATTGATCATTATCAAACAATTATATTATAATACACATTACAAAATACACATCTATAATGCAATAGTTACCTACCAATTATTCTATAAATGAAGCTCTTAGAAAATAAACTTATAAAATAAAAGCCATCTTCTTTTTATGTTGCCAAGACTTACTAGATAAGGTTCGTTGTTTACATCAATAAGTAGTCAGGAAAAAGATACAATATTACAAAAATAAACTTGAATTAGTTTTATTTACCATTCAAATTCTTTCGATCACGTAACGGAAACAAGAATTTTCATGAATAGAATAGAAAACATTTATTTGTCTTAAAACACGGTATTTAAGTTATACAATATTTAAAACGGTACAGCGTGTTTTGGCATTAAGATAGCATGCAAATACATAATAATAAGTAATTCTTAAAACATTATTAAAAATTACAAATTACATTCTATTTAGAATATATTTATTATTATATTGCTTTACATGTCGCGAAACTCTTTCATACTATAAAAATTATATTTATTTAGCCATTTATATCATTTTGTCTTAAATCATTTTAAATTTAGTAGTTTAATGTCATTCGGTAATTTATTAAATATTCTTACACACATATACAGACAACTGTTGTATTTTTCTGTTTTAGGTAGGTTTCATCTAATACAAGTCTACCGACATTCCGAATAGTTCGTGGATATAACTCAGTTGCTTTAACAAAGTATTGAGGATTTTGTTTCACAAAGACACAAGCTTAATAAATGTATAAACGAACCAAGTTCATGGAAACGTTTTAACTCTCATTTGCCACCAGACGCCGTTAATTCAGCGCCATACAAATCTCGTTATTGTAAACGTAATCGAATAGCAAATACTTACAGTAGCATGGTGCCTAGTACGCGAATTTTTTGACATTGATCACGTAAACCAAACAAAATTTTAACTCTCTTCGTATGCCGCCAGAAGGCGCTGCTTCAATGTTATATTAATTTTCGTTAGAAATATATCGAATATCAATTAATGAAACTGGCACTAGGCACCCTGTAGGCAGAACTAGCAAAAGACACCCAGGTCTTACTAAGCATGTTGACGAGCTTGCCAAACGAACCAAACAATTCACACAGACCGGACTCCTATTTGACCCACTAATTGTGCTGTCAATTAGTAATTGACTACATTGTTTCCTGTTTAACGGGACCACCCGTAAGACATTAGCATCCTCTCCAATCGTGCCATACTCGTATGCTATCAATTGATAAAGTCAGCAATTAAGCGGGAAATTAATTAAGCGACCGATACGTTAATGAGAGTTGTGAGTTACGATACAGTGTATTTTTGAAGAACTATGAAGTCTGGCAAGAACACACAGAGCTTTCGAAACGATATCGTAAAGTTGTGAAATATATGAAATGACGTCTGTCAAAAGAGCAGTTGGCAGGTTGGTGAGTAGAGAAACTTTTTGGCACCTGTCAAAACGAATTGCTGTCATAAAATTTTATGAGAATAGCAGGCTATGACGTCACTACAGTGCCGTCTTAGATAAAGAAGAGATTTATAAAAAGGTCTAAATTTAAAATTCTACGCAAATTTTGTAAGGGAGCAAGTTTATATTCGGAAACGTTTGAAAAAAACCCGCTAGTGGGATTCTTTTTGTCATTTCTGTGCTACAAAGAAGAGGTTTTCCGGTAAATCTACGACGAGACTATAGACTAGACTATTTCTTTATTTTATACGCAACAAGAACAGCTAGACATTAACACACTGTTTTGTATTACGCTCAGCTTAGAACCAGATACTTACATAGTGTCGAGTTGTTGACAGCATGCTAAAATGTAGACAGTTATTTATTTTCTTCAAGTTACAATTATATTCTCCAGTAATGATCGATCACAAGGCACGGCTTGATTGAGGCCCAGTTTCTCAGTACAGGCCACAGGCAATGAACACAAAATTATTTCCTAAAAAAAACTTGTAAAAGAAGATTTGGCCAGGTGGAAAAGTAACGCAAAACAAAACACAGGTAAATGAGACGTCAAGATTAAAAATTAAAAAACGACAAAAAATCATCATAAAAAAGTATAACTATCAGAAGCAGCCACCAAAACATTTGACTGGCTAATTTCGAAAGCACATGGAGAAAAAAAAACAAATAGAAACGTCAGTCAAAACGTCCAACCGGCGTCAATTAGAGCGAAAGGTATCGAGTCGTAATCGAGTCGTATCCAATCTGAGCGGCTGTATCGATTACGAAGCCATCGCTCCTTGTTTGTGTCTATTTGGAAACGTATTATGATAGCCCCCTAAAAAGTTTTACCTTCTACGTCACGCGGACACGAGACGAGACCCGGAATTGTGAAACTGTTTCAGAAACGGAATCAAAACAATTATTGCGCTCGTGTAGACTAAAAATAGTAAGTACAAGTACCCGAAACAAGAACTTTGTACGAGCATTTCATTTTTCGTTAAAAATAAAAAAGCGATTAAGCAAAATGATTATTTTAGACACCTTATAAAGTTATAAGGCGCCTACAATAATTTTATCGTGTAGTTATCATTCTTAAGTAACAATAACTATAACTTTGTTTAAGAGAACTGACTCAATAGGTAATAAACTATTTAATTTCCTACAGTTTTAGTGACCACTACAGATGGATATTAATTACTTGATTCAGATCTTGCGTTTTTTAGCTACGGATTCCGTGAAGGGATATTTATCCATTTCCTTTTTTATATTGACGACCTCCTTGGTCAAGTGGCTTGCACACCGGTTTTCATAGTGTCGCCATCTCTGAAGTCCCGGGTGCGATCCCCGGTCGGATCAATTTAAAAATACCTGTTTTTCTATATTGTTTCGGGTCTGGGTGTTTCCTATGTATAATAAGTATGTGTTAAAGTATTATTAAGTATGTTTATCCGTTGTCTAGTTAACCATTTATCGAGTTTCTTAAGGAAGCTTTTCTTGGGGCTAGATAATTGGTGTGAGTGTGGGAAACTTTTTTTTTTTTATAGTTTCTTAAGACCTACTAGACCACTAGTGACAGATATCGCGGAATTGAATACCAAATACTGCAGTTACAAAAACAAAAATATTGTAGATAAGTTGACACAGACGGACCACCACCACCACAAAATCATGTGCTTACTGATTTTATTTGAGAAGAGAATAATACAAATAATCATCTACTATCTATTCCGTATTGCTACGTTAATGCCTAATTGTTCCCGACTGAACAAGAAAAATGCCCAAAAAAACTTTTTAAAATGTCCCCCTAAAACAAACGTAGCGTAATGGTGGCCAGAACACGATCCCGAAGAAAGGACACCAGTTAACAGTCGACTTATTTTAAAGATGGAAACAAATGTCGATACATCAACTCTGTCGCATACAGCAACGTACATTGCTCTGACAGAACCAAATCCTTTAAAAATGTTCTTAAAACACAATTCAATGTACTTAAAATGGATGTTTATCTCGTTTCTGGTCCGAATTCACGAGTAGCCCACCAGTTGACTTGTTAATCGTATAATCTAAAAGATGGCGGCCTGTGATTTATAAGCGGTGCGCAGGCGCCGCTTCTCGCCGAAGCGCTCCCTTACATTTTTTCGATACTCAAAGTTTGGTTGTTTTTCATGAGCAGTTTAAGTTTTTTGTTAAGCGTTTTGACAATGATGATATTTACAATTATTTTTCAATAACCGTGGAAGTTGTTTGATACTTAGGCGATTAGTAAATTATTAAAGGTGATATAGTATATTTCATACGTTTTAGAACATGTTTCATTTTTTCATTTCATATGACTATAGATGAGATCTGCAATAACACAAACACAGACACAGACGATAAAATTATCAGTCTCAAACATTTATGCATCAGAATAAATATTAACTTATGCAATTTATATTTAAGATACATATTTCGTGGTTTAAAAAGTCTAGATGTCTACAAAGATTATTTTGGCTAGATATCCTAGTAATCCCTCCAGTACCTAATCTTATAACAGTATTTGATAGCGTATCCTTGCAGCATAGCAATGTTAAAAGTAAGGCATGTAAAGATTAAAAAGAAGTATTTACTTTAAATAAAAAAGAAACAACGCAAGTAAAGACGAAGAAGTATTTACATCGATCAAAAAAAAGAAACAAATTAACATTATCCGTAGCACGATCGACGCGCAAACACGAAGAATGGGCAAAAAAGTTTGGTCCACGCCACCAATGAGTACCAAGATCAAAGCGTCGAGATAGCGGGCCGCGACAACCATTTCGGATGGACGATTCCGCCCGAAAAAACACAATCATCCACCACATTCCGGCTGAACTACGATACGTCGAACAAATTCATTAGGAACCTTTCATACGAATTTGTCAGGACATCTCCGAGGTATTCCGCCCGAATGCCGGGGAGGCAGCTAATGGCACGATTTACGGAACTAATGGCGTACGATTTCTTACTCTTTTTTCTTGGTGTAACGTTTCATTGTAGAATTTTGAGTATTAGGATTAACCAGAAACGTTTATTTAGTACTTCAAATTATTGATAAAAAACGTGTATTGAAACCAACAACAAACTTGAATGCAAAATCGGCTTTTTCTCAGCTTAATGCTTGCCTAGGCCATGGCGCTGGTTTTCAGGGTGACAGGTGCGAGTTTCATTCGCCATGCGATCACGTTAACGAAAACGAGAATTTGTATGGCAAAATGTTAACTCTTTTCGTATGTCGCCAGGAGGCGCTGCTTCAATGCCATACTAATTTTCGTTTTCGTAAACGTAATCGAATGAATACGGATAGTAAACAAAGCTTACACTACGCACTCAGAAGAAATTGGTAATCAACGTATTTTTATCCAATTGAAAAGATCATTATTGGCATCATAATCATCATCAGCGTTTAAACGTCCAACTGCTGGGTTCTGGCGCGCAATTAGTGGATTCATCATGACCAGCTCATTTTATGTCCACTGCTGGGGAACGAGCCTTCTTTACGGATGGATAGGGAGAACGGGCTATAAACCACCACGCGCACCAAGTGCAGATTGGTGGTCGTCAAGATGATACATTTTTGGTCACGACGACCGGCCTCTGCGGAAAGTTGCGAAACAATCACGGACCGGGCGGTGCCCTTCATTGACTATTTTAGTACTTTCTGTACCAACATATGTAATTACTTTACACCAGTGTGGCATGCAATAAATAATTTTGAATTTGAACGTGACCAGAATAGAACTGTACAAAAAACCACGTAACTTTATCACTATCATCATCATCAACTCATTTTCGTCCCCATTGCTGGGGCACGAGCCTTCCCTATGGATGGATAGAGAGAACGGGCCATAAACCACCACGCGGGCCCAGTGCGGATTGGTGGTTTTAACAACTGCTAATGCAGCCAAGACCAACGGCTTAACGTGTCTCCCAAAGCACGGAGGAAGCACGGAGGAACTTTATCACTGACTATAATCTAATTTTAAAGGTAACTACAGATTTTTTCAATGATTTTACAAAGATTGCCGTCAAAAAATTGTTGCTAAAGATAAATTGTGCAACTAACACTTATAGTAATCAAAATTAAATAGCTAAACATATCTCATTACTAACTTAACGGACAAAATGCTTCTTACAATTACGTAATTGATAACCTGTCGGCCCAAGACAAGTTTATTGATCGTCTTCAAAATGATTCCCTAATCAAACTTTAAGACCCGTGAAATTCATAATTAGTCAACAAATAATACATAAATAACAATTTCAAGAACGTTGCTTGGATAGAAGCGATGTGGCGTCATCATAGATTTCAATAAGATTGCAGCAACATCAAGATCTTTTAATTACCTCACAAGTTATTACTATTCTTCACTTCGTTATAGAATTTACAACCGTGTGATAAATTAAAACGGAAACATCAAATTCAATTGAAATAACGGTCTTATTAGCGGACGATTAAGAAATAATAAATTTGAAGCCTATGGTTAACGATGGGCGAAGCATCAAAGCTTCAAAGCATCTGTCAGAGAAACGACCTCACAGTAATATCCTCGTTGATCCCATCACTGAAAGGAGCAACTTTCTTCACTACAGTAATCATTTACTCGGACATGAGGGAGACGGCAACAGCAACGCTACTACGGAGAAGAAAGAGACAGGGAAACAAGAAGTCGAACGAGTACAATTAGATAAGGACAGATTTATTCGTGAACGCAAAGTGTGAGCGAGAGAGGTGCCAGACTGGGTGGCCACCCCCCACAGTTGGTCGATGACCATAAAAATGAGTATAAAATTGAAACATCAATATAATAAGCAATCAACGTGGTCAGACCAAACCTAATTATACAGGGCAGGCGTACCATATAAATTGCTTTACGACTACATACAGATTGCTCCAAAATCGTATGCGTTCGCGCGATTCAATTTGATTCTGATATCAGTAGCATGCGGTAAGTTTGCATGCGAAAATAGTATCTAGTGTAATGAAAATTGTATTGAATTTACACTGAATAGATATTAAGCTTAAGCTTAAGCATAAGCTACGTTTTTTGTTTTAAAATAATTACAGGAAGTTTGTAGTTTTTCTTAATATTGCCTATGATATAACAAGTATTGTGATGGGTGGTAGTTTTAGTAGGTAATTAACTGTCAAGAATGACACATTTTCATTCAGTTTCAATTAAAGGTACTGACTGAACTAAACGATATCTTAGAATAATTAATCAGAATAAATAAATGCTAATTTACATAGCAATATACCGCAAATAAACTTCAACTAAAACAATCATCGTCATCAGCTCATTTTATGTCCCCACTGTTGGGGCCCGAGCCTTCCTTATGGATGGATAGGGAGAACGGGCCATAAACTACTACGCGGGCCCAGTGCGGATTGGTGGTTTTTAACGACTGCTAATGCAACCGCGACCAACGGCTTTACGTGCCTTCCGAAGCACGGAGGAGCTCGAGATGATACATTTTTGATCACCCATCCGATGAACGGCCTTTGCGAAAGTTGCTTAACCTCAGCAATCGCAGACCGGGCGAACCACTGCGCCATCGAGCTCCTCAAACAATATGATTTTTAAATTTACTTTTGGAGCATTTATTTCATTTATTTATACCTTATTCAATATTGAGAGAATTTTAATCGTCCTATGATTTAAAAATGCAAAGATCTAGTGAATTTGTTAGTTTTTAAACACATTGTTGCGTTTATACAACTAAAATAATGCGACTTAATGTTCACTAAAGAGTGTTTCAACTCGCAAACATTTTAAAAATTATCTACTTACGTACTAGAATTTCGATAAGCATAAAAAGTCTAACAAGATTTTCATTACATACTATAAATACTAATTTTATTTTATCTCTCTCTCTCTCTCTCTCTCTCTCTCTCTGGGGTCGGCCCCTCATGTCTGAGGATCGTGGTCAGCATCAAGGTTGCATCTGGAGCGGATGATCTGCCTCCACCGGTTTCTGTCCAGCGCCTTATTTTATACAGAACCCTATAAAAATGCCTATATGCTAATATGTTTACTTGATCGTGGTTTTATGAAACTAGTACCACCAGTATACATCTCGAAAGCCAGTTCTGTCAGTTCTATCTCGTACTATGATTATAGTCCAATTTACCTAATCTATGCAATTTCATTACAGAAAATTTTAGCATGTAGTCACTTTGAGACTTAAAACAATCTTCGTAACTTCTATAAAGAATCCACAAAATCAGATTTCTTAGATTGATAATTCTTTTTATAAATTGTAATCGAGTTATTTATGGAACGTTGATAGATAGATAGATAGAAACTATTAAGATAACTTATTCGTAACTGTATTGGCAGCTGTTTTAGGGTTATTTATTTATTAATTTATATATTTATTTATGGACATAGGATCAACATAGGAACTTTTTTTTAAAAGATTTACGGGTAAGCACAGTGCCTTGATCTCACCTGATGTTAAGTGATGATAAGGCCATTTGGTGGAAGCGCACTTCACACGGGATCCTCAACTAGTGAGGCACTGGCTATCTTATCTCTAGCTGCCGGAACACAACAATGCTACAAACATTGATGTTATGGCGACATATTTAGATAAGATGGTGGTAGCTAGCCAGGCGGACAAACAAATCCTACCACCAACCAAACCGAGTACACAAAGATGTACCCCCCGCTGGGAATCGAACCCGGGACCTCTGGGTCTAAACCGGTGGTCTTAACCACTAGACCAAAGAGGCGGTTAAAAAAAAACTTGAAAAATGCAAACTAATAACACTGTAGGCGACGCACACACACCTACGTTAATTTTAATTAGATATAAGTAAGTTAATATTACTATAATTTTCATGTCACTATCATATTGTATGTATGTGCACAACCTTTTAAATAAATAAATGCAACACGGGAAGCTGGCGGTAGTACTTTAGTATTTCAATAACAGGTAGACCAATAAATGTGTTTTGACATATTTGACAGGCGTTGCAAACTAGCGCCGCCATCGATAGTAGCTTCCTAACCGCGTTCGCGACCACCAGCTTCCCGTTTGCTCTGGATCAAAAACGGCGTTCTCATTTAATCCCTTATAAACACAAAGTTATTAAACTAGACACTATATGTGTAACTCGAAAGATGGCCTCACCGTGCACCTAATACTTATTTATCAACATAACAATACATACTACACGTCTAAATAAGACAGCTGCTTCTATGCTTTGTATTGAACCTCAAATTACTTTAATATAATAAAATTACAAAATAAAATTTACTAGGATATAAAGCGCTGAATAGTTAGGTTAAAGGATAGTAGATATATAAGGTCACATTTTATCAACTGCAAATATTTTGAGGATAAATTCAACATAATTTAACTATTTTTATGAAAAAAACCTTAAATTTTTATGCGCTAATTTTCAAGAAAAACGCCAAAAGACATTTCGATTAAAAAGAAAAATAAAGCACTTTCGGTAGTTTCAATTCAAAGGAGCCGAAACAGAGAGGCCGCAATGCCTTCACCGCTTACACGTGCCCCTAGCTTCATTCAAAAGAGTTGACAGAGAGGCCGCTCTTAAAAATATTACAATTTTTGTGTCAGGAAAGTAAGTAAGAAAGTAAAAAAAAAACTAGCCTCATTTTTTTTAAATGCTAGGGTTTTATTTCTCTAATATAATTAGATGTTTTGTCAAAATATTTGCAGTTGATAAAATGTGACCTTATTATATACATTTTCATGGATACCGGAACTGTGGTGACGTATGACTGCGCTCGCTTTTTTATAGTGAGTTTAGCCCGCACCGCACCCGGCTATAGTGTTAGTATGGTAATGTCATGTCTATAGAGACATACAAATCACTGTCATCAGCCAATATACCTCGTTTGCGTAATCGAATGGTGAATAAATATCATGTTTCATATTCTTAGTACCTGGATGATCGAGCTTTGCTCGGTATTTTTTTTACGGATACGTTTCATCCGTAAAATTCTAACAATAAAACCTAACTAGATCGATTTATCGCCCCCGAAACCCCCTGCATACCTACTAAATTTCATGAAAATCATTGGAGTCGTTGCCGAGATCAGATTATATAATACATGTATAGAAGAATTTCTCGTTTAAAGTATGTATTAGATTCATACTTGGCACTTAGCGCTCTGACGGTAATTGAAGACAAGACCGATGATAGAGGAGTGTACTTATAATACCATATTTTTTATATTGTTTTTTTTTATGGCTTTGCACAAGCATTTAGCCAATGAAAAAGTGTAATGTGTATTTGTCTTAGTAATACATAAATAAACAATATTTCTTTCCTGTATGATGATGATGAATGATAATAGAAATGAGAAGTGAGAAATTATATACCCCCAACCCTTCGAGTATCTCAGTAAAGATGTGGGGCTTTACTAAGCCCTCGGGCGGACTTCTTGAAAGAATTTGAAAAGTGACGTTGCACTGTTTTGTTTCATTTGCCAACACTCATGCACACTCACGAACACATAACGGTTAATAATCCACCATTATTTCACATTAATATTCGATATAGTACAAATTTTAGAAAATAAAACAAAACCGCATTCATGACTCTTCACTTTCCCACCAAAGTCGTAACCATAAATTAAATCTTAGTGTCTTTAATTATTGTCATGATTTTAGTAATTCGTCTAGAAGAACTCGATGGCGCGGTGGTTAACGCGCCCGACCTGCGATTGCTAAGGTTAAGCAATTCGCAAAGGCCGGTCTTCGGATGGGTGACCAAAAATTGATCGTCTCGAGCTCCTCCGTTCTTCGAAAGGCACTTAAAGTTGGTCCCGGCTGCATAAGCAGTCGTTAACAACCACCAATCCGCACTGGGCCCACGTAGTAGTTTACGGCCCGTTGTTCCTATCCATCCATAGGTGAGGCTCGTGACCCAGCAGGGAGATGGAACCAATCAGAGACTGGCTATCTTTATTCTAATTGTTGCCACACATCACTGCTAATAACATTGTTGTAATGGCGACCGACTCAAATAAAATTATGGTAGACTTTACGACTTAGAAACTAGCCCTACCACCTACCAACTTTAGCACAATACTCGTACTCGTATATCTGAAAAACTCCGAGACGCAGTCACAGTACAACGTCCAGGTGGACAAAAGTCATGTCAAAGAATAGCTTATTTGATATTTACATGTCATTAGCAACACCCCAAAAGTGACTATTCCAAATCATAATTGTGACAAACATTCCACAGCGATGAGTCTCACGCGGGTAAAATAATAAAAATAAAATAATTGCATTGTTTAAACTTTCCTACACTCACACCAATTATCTAGCCCAAGAGAAGCTTCGTTATGAAACTCGTTAAATGGTTACTAGACAATGGATATACATACTTGAAATGCTTAAATACATACTTATTAATCTTATTATACATAGAAAACACCCAGACCCGAGACAATTTAGAAAAACAATAATTTCTTTTCACCCGACCGAGGATCGAACCCATGAAAGATGGCGACACCATGAAAACCGGTGTACAAAGCACTCGACAAAGGAGGTCGTCAATTTTCGTCAATTGTTTACTTCAATTTAATTGCAATTTTGCAGTGCTTCCGATGACTCCATAGCTTGTGCTAAATAATAAGCTTTTGCCGTGATGGATTTTACTTTAGAAGTTAAGTGTTTTTTAACTTACTTAAGATTAGAATCCAGTGACCGATATTATGTGTTTGAATAGCTCCTGAAAACACTGTCGAAAAATTGATAAATTTTTGTTATTAGTCTACTTTCATCAAGTGTAACTTGTTGTATCCAAATGTATCCAGTCAAATTTTTTTATGTAACATAGCTAAGACTTTTACCTTTAAAATTATGTATGATTTTTATACCCCAACAATTCCTTTATTTAATAATTTTTTTCAGAACATGTGTACTCAATTTCCAAAATTCTAAGTTTTGGTTATCAATAAAAATACAATAAAACAACAAAATATCGTTGTTTATGGCCAAAACAATCCAAAGACACAATAAAATATTTTTGTCCACCTAGCTTGTTCTAGACCTAGTTAGTTAGTTAATAAAAAATTTAGAAACCTGTGTAAAAATATGATGTGTATATGTTATAGGCAATGTGTATAATCCGGCATTGTATAGAATGCCTAGGCATTGTATACATTGCCGTTCAGGCAATGTATATAATAAGATTAATTTCATACATTGCCTAGGTATTGTATAAAATGCCCGAAGCGTATCAGGAAATGTGTATAACGAACGACCACGGGAAGAAGACGAGTGCGCGGCGTGCGGGATTATCCCGTAAACAAGTTGCAACTCGTTCGTTGTGTTAGTACGCAGCACTCCTTTGTTCTATGCAGACGTATTTTTTTAGTTTATGCATTGGTTCTTAATTGAATTATTGAGTGTGATCATTCATTGTGTGTGTGATCATTCATTGTGTGTGTGATTATTTAGTGGAAAATGGCTACAGATCAGCGGTACTTACTAATGAAAGAAAGGTTTTACTTAGAACTGCGTACTAAAAGAGAATCGGCTTCTACAAAGAATCGAGTGTTCATTGATGATTTACGTTACACACAATTGTTGGAGGAAATAAGAAAAGCGAAAACGTTAGACAAGAAAACTCCGCGTGATTATTGGTTGCTGAAGCATTACGACGTGATCACTGTTGGACAAACCCGTAAGTTGATCTTCCCTGTAAATGCTCCGAACGCTGTTATCAAATACTATGTCTCTGATGATGATTTATTTCAAGTAATTCACGATGCACACAAGGAAATTGGTCATGGAGGACGAGACCGGATGTTAAAAGAACTTAGCCAGCGATACAAGAATATAACCCGACATGATATTGAACTATACTTGCAGCTTTGTGAACCGTGCCAGCAAAAACAAAAAGGTATAAAAAAGGGAATTGTCGTCAAGCCCATACTGTCATCTGAGTTCAATTCCCGGTGTCAAGTAGATTTAATTGACTTTCAGTCACACCCCGATCGAGAATATAAGTTTATAATGGTTTACCAAGATCACCTGACCAAATTTGTCATCCTCAGAGCACTCAAAACAAAACGTGCAGAAGAAGTAGCATACAATTTACTGGATATTTTCACATTGATTGGTGCACCAGCAATTTTGCAATCCGACAATGGAAGAGAGTTTTCAAACCAAATCGTTAGTAACCTAAAAACATACTGGCCAACTTTAAAAATAGTCCATGGTAAGCCTAGACACTCCCAGAGCCAGGGTAGTGTAGAAAGAGCAAACCAGGATATTGAAAATATTTTAACAACTTGGCTTCAAGATAATAATACTGATCACTGGAGTGATGGCCTACGATTTGTTCAGCTTATGAAAAACAGGGCTTTTCACCAAGGTATAAAAAGAACACCATACGAAGCTCTATTCGGCTCAAAAATCAAGGTTGGTATTTGTTTGCCGTTTGATGATGCTAATGTAGAGACCGAAGAGCAACTTGAAAAAGTAATTAATTTAGCACAAAGTAACCCTGTTGAGTCTGAAAATGAAAGAAATGAACAGATTGAAAACCATACTTTGGAAAAACATGACGCTATACAAGAAAATCCCGAAGTCCACACAGAAACTTTGAGTGCCAAGAACAAACATGCGAATCTTGAAAACGTCGATGCTGAAACTGACAATGTTCCGAATCAACCTTCCCCCCAATCACCTTCGTCCGTACTCAAATGCTGTGTTTGTTCTGGAGAGACCACGGGTGCTCATTCGTGTAGAACATGCAAAAGTCCTATACATACTTTTTGTGCCGCCCCAGAAACAAACGCACCAGAAGGCTATGGGTCTAAAGTGATTTGCCCTTTGTGCATGAAAACCGCATTAACTTTAGAAAACCGCAACAGTTCAAAAGATAATTTAGAAGAACAAGCCAAGAAAATGCTCAAAACTTCAGGAAAAAAATTTCCTCCTGTAATACCCGGTACCACGGTTAGGATTCCTGTTCCAGAAGTCGACAGAGGCCGTGGTGACGCCCGTAATATACTTGCAGTTGTCTTGAAAAAGACGGAAGATGAACTTTATCAACTTGGCACAAAGCAAGGTATCATAAAAACACTGTTTTCTAGACAACAATTTACTGTTTGTCAACAGAAATTAATAAGCGTGGAAGATGTCGCTAATCAGGATACAACAGTGCGTTCAGTTGCTACTTTGCAATCGACTGGAACCGGTCAGGGATTTTTCAAATGTACTTGCAAAGTAAACTGTGAAACCAAAAAATGTTCATGCTTTAAGAATAAGTTGCTGTGTACTTCAAAGTGTCACAATAGTTCTTCTTGTAAGAATAAGTAACTGCTTTTAATAACTTACTTGCAGGAAGATCTTTTATTATTAAACATAACAACTTTATCGTTTTAATTGTATCTTAAAAGTAGAGTTAGGTGCATAAGACAATGGCAATGTACAATTTGACTTTTTAGAAATCTTTTTAGAAGAGTTTTATATTTTTCAGGTTAATGTTTGTGTTAAAGTTTAATAATGTTGATTTTGAATTTGAACGGTGTAAGCAAACTTTACCTAGGTATTTTTTTAATAATATGTTATTACTTTGATAGCGTAGCGCATAGGTTTTGTGTCGATTACTGCACATATGAAGACTTTGTTTTTGTTATTAAGTACCTACAAGTAGGTAGTAACTGTATTGCAATTTTAATATTACCCTATTTTAGTTGTTCAAAGATGTTACCTAAGATTTTATTTCCTTTCAAATTGCAATTATGTTACCCACAGTTTATTAAAAGTATAATAAAAGCTTATTTTAAATGAAAACTGTTGTTTTTTTTTGTATCATGATCAAATTTCCATAATCAAGTGGTAAGAAATGAACAGAGCGACTTTCTGCAGCAATTTTTTGGTACGTTGTAAATGTAATTGTTTATCCGAAGGGAACTGCTGTGTGAGAAACGCTGTCTACGCAAAAAAAAAAACGTAGACACTTAGGCATACCAACCAATAGAACACGTCTTATCAGCGCTGTCTGCTGGTGGAAGTTGAAATTAGGATAGCTCTCAAAAGATCACCTGTACCTGTAAGTACCTGTCTAACTAAATCATAGAGAAGAAAAGTCGATTACATACATTACCTATGCGTCAACCGGCATTCTATACAATGCCTAGGTATTTTATGCATTTCCTAGGTAAAGTGTAAAATAGTTTGAACATTTAATATTATTTTATACATTGCCTGGACGACCCCGGCATTCTATACATTTCCTAGGTATTGTATAGAATGCCTGCATTATACACATTGCCTATAACATATACATATGTAAGGCCTAGGCAATGATAAAAGCCTTTGTCCATCTGTGGGTCAGTATATAGATACCGTCCCACAGTTGGGCATTAAATCATCACTAGCGCTACAACTGATGGGCATTGGCTTAATCGCCACTCATGCCAAATGCGGGTTAGGATCGCAAACCCGGTTCATGCATCGAAAGATCCACAATTTTCCGACCTTCGGATGTCGAGCCGAACAATTTAGGATACCTAGGGGATTTTTTTTTTAATTTCTTACGTATAAGCACTTTGCCTTCATCTTACCTGATGTTAAGTGATGATAAGGCCGTAGGCCATCGCACCGCTCACACACTCACACTTCCTGGAGCCGCTGTTCGCTCGAACAGTTCGCTTCCAGAGAAGCTTCATTCCACGTACCATCAAACTGTGGAATGAGCTGCCATCCGAGGTTTTCCCATTAAGCTACGACATGGACTCTTTTAAGAGGGGTGTAAAGAGGTTTTTCTCAGGTCGTCAGAGATGTAGCTGATGTCCATAGGCGGCGGTGACCGCACACCATCAGGCGGCCAGGCTGCCAATATAAAAAAGGGGAGATGTGCACTTCATTCGGAATCCTTAATTACGGTAGCACCGGCTATCTTTTCATTAGCTGCCGGAACAAAAATTGCTTTATGCATTGATGTAGTCAGGCTAACAAATAAGTCCTACCACCAACCAAAACACCAAGTGTACACAAACATGTACTGAGAATCGAACCCGAGATATCTCGGTCTAAAATCGGTGGTCTTAACCACTAGACCACAGAGTCAGTTCATCTTTGTCATAAAGCAGAGTGTAAATTATTAACAAGTTTTGTTTTTAAAACAATACTGGTTTCCCACAATTCGCATCGATTGCCAGAATTTAGATAGCTAACTTGGTAGGTACCCGACATTCTGGGAACACTCTATAAGGCAGGGCAGGCTGTCATAACTGCATAATGTGTATGATTAAGCCCGGCTGCCCGGGGCTGAGGTGGCCTGATGGCCTGTTTGTTGGTTTTTCGACCTTTGTTTTTTTCTACCGTCCAATTTTGGGCGGTGATCACGTTGGATTAACGTGGATATAGACAAATTTATTTTTTGTGTTTAAAATAAAAAATAAATAAATAAATGTTTCCCACACTCACACCAATTATCTAGCCCCAAGAAAAGCTTATTTAAGAAACTCGTTATATGGTTAACTAGACAACGGATAAACATACTTAATATACTTAAATATGTACATACTTATTATACATAGGAAACACCCAGACCCGAAACAATATAGAAAAACAGGTATTTCTAAATTGATCCGACCGGGGATCGAACCCGGGACCTCAGAGATAGCGACACCATGAAAACCGGTGTGCAAGCCACTCGACCAAGGAGGTCGGTGTTTATAAGAGCAGCATGATAAATGGTTGTTGGATAGGTAGAAGGCCGATGTACGAAGAGTAGAGAAAATTGAGAAGAGCCATGCATGCATTGGGAGAGGTTTAATATAATGGTAATTAAATATTTTCCATCGTATAATTTTTCGATTGCTGTGTGGTGACATGTACTTTATAATTGCAACTTATCTTATTATTTATTTTATAGACATTTGAAATAAAACTACTTTTATGTATCTACTCCCGTTTATTTTAATTTCCCCCTGTGACCACGGACTCTACAAAGGGTTCGATAGATCAGGATAAACATTAAATAAAACTTATGTTTATAATAAACGCGAGTAGATCCGTAAAAAAGTGTTCGCGTAAACTTTAGAAAACAAAGTTATAAAACTCTTTTTCGAGTGTTTTGATATACGCATATAAACTGCCTAAATTGAATAAAAATTTACGATATATTTTTTTAAACAATGTCCTATCCATTCAATTCTAACGGTAGAGTGAGGCCACAAATTTGGCAGTCAACGCGATCTCGCCCAATTCCCATAATTTACGATTCTCTTGGTGATAATTACGCGTTTAGACCTCCACCTAGCTCGTCTCATAAAGTCGTGTTTACACTTTACGAGCGTAATATATTTATATTTATAGACATAATTATCACCGCTCATTAAAGCTCTACTAATGAGTTGTTAGTTTTAGATTCACGTTTTGGAAAAGAACAGAAAGGGTAAATTACTTAAGTCAAAGTCAGTTTACGGACTTTGTAGACTAACAGTTGCAAATGTTATCAATAGCTCATCTAAAAAAAAAAAACGACGGGTTGCACTCTGGGAGTGCCGGCAGAAGTGAAAACTTGAATATTAACGTTGTGCATTTTTGATATTTTGGAATGGTTAGGGAATAATTTTGCACGAATTGCTTTAATTATCAGTATAAAAGTACTCTCATTTATGTGGTAGAATACAATATTTATTTATTGGGCTATCGTACACAAACATGACAATTTATATTAAATTAAAAAGTTATATTAAGTTATATTAAAAATTTATATTACGCCGCGCCAGCTGTCTACTCTCCATCCGTCTTACGAATTTTCGATCAGGTCACGTGTCCTGACGGTCACGTGTCCTGACGCGAGTTTAACATTTTTTACCCATTCCAAAAAAGTGCACAACGCCGCTAAAGAAGTTTTCACTTCAAAAATAAATATAAATAATTTATAAAATATTATCTTACAATAATAACATCCTTAGCAATCACAGGGTGAGACGACTGGCAATGTAAATTAACAGCATAGCAGCAGATTCAGAGCCAATTTAATGTGTTAAAGGCTTAGGTACATCAGTACCTAATCAATGAGAATGACATAGATTTACATAAATCTATTGATTTAGGTATATCTATATGCTAAAAAATGAGTATCTCACAAAAGTATTAATCACGTGTCCCTGAGAACGTTATATTTGACCCAAGCCTTGAACAAAAGGTAGCTTTTAATAAGTAATATTGCTTTCTATCAGTGCAAGACTTTTTAGCATCGCTGAAACAGTTCAAAAGACTACCTTTTACATAAAGCGTATAAGTGTCGCTCTTTATGTAATTTATGTAATTTATGTTTAGGTATTCGGATTCTATAATTCTTTCACTAATATGTAGGTAGAATACCACCATTATTATTAGTGAAAGAATTTATAGAATCCGCTTTACAGTTTTAGCCATTACCGTCTACATATAACATTTACTGCCGCACTCATAGACGTTAATTATTATTATACACCTACAATTTGTTCAGTTGAAAATGTACTTATAACATCACTGTTAGAGACTATTTTACAATAGACAACTTTAGGTGCTAAGTAATTAATGGTAATTGACGTCTATATCCAAACTCTTTGGAAAACCTAGTAGAAAAAAAACCCTTAAAACCCTTTAAGTTTCTCAAACCCCCAAAAAACCCGGTGAAGCTGAAAATGCCGTTTGAGGCAATTAGCAAAAACTCTCAAAAAAAAGGTATGTAGGTATAGATGTTGATTTAAAAAATATGAATATTAAAGCACCGTCCGTCAATTCTGAACCAGCCCTTACCAGACCGTGGGTGGCGTCGACTATCGATGGCTTTACATAGTGTATTGATTGGGATCGAAATCGGTGGTTCGTGACTTTGCTTTCGACGGATAATGTCTTTCTTTACGTAACTCTCCGGTGTTGGTGATTCTCCAGCTCATGTCGACGATAGCTCGTTAACTTTCGAACTTGACTCGGATGGAACTAAGTAGGCATAGCAAGTTAAGTTATAGTAGGTACAAGAAAAATGTGATTTTATTAATAAAAAATTCATTATTTACATATAATTTTACGCAAATATTGTTGCGAACAAATTACAAATTGAAAAAAGACAAAGTGTTGAAAAAATTCCACGAGTGGGATTCGAACCCGCACCCCAATTAATCAACACTATCTACTCTTATTCTGTAAGCCAAAGGAAATTCAAGTCGACAACTACGTCGTCAACATCTGATCTTAATATTTTTACAAATATTAAAAGATCAGTTAAGAATTAGGTAAGCTATATTTATGATTATTTACATATTATTTTACGCAAATATTGTTGCGACCAAATCACAATTTGTTTATTTTTTTAATAAAAAAATATTAATAACAACATTTGTCGAATTTCTTTTACAGTACACACATTTCAATCATCATCAACATTAGCTTATATTTGTCTAAAGCTGGACATAGGCCTCTCCAAGTGCACGCCACTGACCACGATGCACGGCTACTCTCATTCAGCTCTTGCCAGCCACCTTGCGGAGATCGTCGCTTGTTGTCTGAGGGTATTCTAAACTATGTTTGCTGATACTGATACGTAGTCCCCACTCCAGGACAAAAAACTTATTAAAGTAGGTACCTAAAGATGTAGGGAAAGGCCGATGCTCAAGCTAGTTTACTTTGTATTATGAGTAAGATATATATTGTATTTTTTATAAGGCTTGCGAACTTGCAACTTGCAATTTTCGCAAACCGGGTCGGGGTCACCCCCATGTTTCGGATGGCACTTTACCAAAACAATGTTAGAAATTAGCATTGTTATGTTCTGTAAGTTAAGAGATAAGATAACGAATTCCAATAGTACTTCCGGTGAAGACCGAAAGATTTTCCTGTTTATCATTGTTTATAAAAAAAATGTTTTCTCTGATACATCACAACTCCACATCAGAGCACTATCCCAAGCCGCATTAGTGCCTTTGCAATTAAAATCTACAATAAACACCATCCTCATATGTCAAGCTTTCGAATCGTTTCATCTCCACTTCACAACTTTGACTGTCGTCAGAAAAAAAATATTATTTAGCTGACGACATCAAAGAGAGTTGCAGTTAGAGCATCTTCATATATATAAAAAAACCAATCGCCTAAGTGGGGGGAAAGAGGGGGAATCCCCTTGCGAAGACATCGCATCACGCGAGCTCCTCACATATTTCACTGATACCGTCCTACGTAAACTAATGTGAGTGAAAATAAGCGACGATTGTTTTGTACGGACAGCAAAAGAGTATATTAGCAACTTGATATTAGAAGAATTTAAAAAAAATAAGGCCTCACGCGAGCTATAGATCTGGGTATTGGAGGCGACCCCGTTAGGCTACAGATGTTAAGGTGTAGTTACCACTAAAAGTTACTTTAATTTTGATTTTTTCTGTTGTTTTTCCGGAATTGAGGTAAAGTGGTACTACATCCAAAATAAAAAATATAGTTGGAATTTTCCACTGTTTATAAAAGTCCAAAGTTACAATTGCATTTTGAGATGATCAACATTATTATTATTAACCACAGAACTCTGTGTGACCACGGACTTTGCAAAGGGAAGAGACACCTGAGGATCAGGATCAATTAATATGCTTACAAGTAGGTAACCATGACTGCTAATACGTTAATTGTTATTTATGTTAATGTTAATGTTAATTGTTATGGCTGATTCATATGTCATACTCGTGAACGGGTGCCTCCTGTGGAGGCAGGTCTGCTCTTGGTTACTTATCTTATTTCTATCTTATATATATTATTATACTCGTATACTTTAACTTTGTTTTTCTTAGACAATTTTTGACTTATATTAGTACTGTATGACTTGTGAAAATTGAAATTGGTAGGTACCTGATGTAATTTTTGCAACTCAGAATTTTTTATTTTTTATTTTGTTGAATTTTTGGGTGTTGTGATTGTCCTTTTTTTGTGTGTTTGTTTGTGATAGAAAGTGTCCTTTTATAATTATCCATTTTCCAATATTTTTGACGCTGTAAGGGAGAAAAGAGCTTGACACTTGCCGAGTTTCTTGCCGGTTCTTCTCAATACAAGGTATCCCGCCCAGAGTAGACTTACGAACCGATGGCATAATGACGTTCATAAGAGCTATTTGTAGCCTAAACTGAATAAATAATTTTGAATTTGGAATTTTGAATTTTATATATTTTTTTAAATTGATTTTAATTTTTTACCAAACCATAATAATATGTAAATTAACCCAAAAATGTTAATATAAAATTATTTCTTAACCAAAGAATTTTTTTTTTTGTCCGTCAAACCAATTTCTTTTGCTGACCGTACTCTGAGGTAATGCTCCGGTCACGGTGCGTGGCCGGCGGACAATGCGGCTCGCCCCTGACACGCTATTTGTTGTCGGTTTTGGACGACATGCCCCGATGGACGAGATCATTCGTGTCTTGAAATACTAAAAAATATTTGTTGATTGAAAAATAAATTTAATTCTTACTTAATATTTTTTGCACACGACAAAAGAGTCAAGTTTCAATTAAAATTAAATTACGAATAAATTTAAAAAGAACGCGAATTCCTCTCGCGATTAGAACACTTGAGCTTTCGCAAGTTCTCAATCCATACATGTCTTTACTACATTTCTAATCTGTTACTTGAGTCAGGAGAAAAACAATTATAAGTTCGTCATTTGTTTAATATAAAATCGTAATAATATGGCACTACTAATAATGCTACAATCAAACCGGATAAAATTATAAACCGTATTAAAAGTAGGTAAGTATATAGTTTAAAACATGTTAAAAACGCACAACATCAAAGTCCGTTTAAAACGAGGTTTAACAATTTACCTCTCAACGGGATGTAGTCGTCTATCTTTATCTTTATATATAAAAATCTTCTGTGCGTGTGTATGTTATTGAATTCCTTCAAAACGACTGGACCGATTTAGATGAAATTTTCTGTGTGTGTTCAAGTGGATTCGAGAATGGTTTAGATTTACAATTTGACCTGGTAAGTGGCGCTGCTATAGGGGTCCATCATGGGATACGGGTGTTCTTAAACGCCCCGCCCGATCCTCTAAATGTCACCACACATTTACAGAATACACTAAACATGCACACTAGCTTAGGTCCAAGACACCGTACTCGTAGAACAAGGGTACGAAGAACCGGTTCACACGCGCTCTATACCAGGTACAGACATGTATGTACCTGGGCGCTTCTCTCCTCCTCCACGGCCCAGTCTACCCGAGCCGAGGTCCGAGCCTTTAGAAGCGCCCTCGGGTGGTTCCGCCCCCCGATCCGATCCGAACCCTTCGAAGAATCTAGTAGGGCACGGGGACGCGCACTAGTGCGTGATGCCGTTCCCTCTAGAAAACCTCCGAAGGTGATTCACAGGGCTTTAGGGACCCTTTACGTTCCTCGCCGCCCCCAAAAAAGCCCGGTGAAGCTGAAAATGCCGTCTGAGGCAATCAGCAAACTCTCTCCAAAAAAAAAGGGTGTTCTTAAGCGGACGAATAATTTATTTGTTTTGTTGTCATGGAAACTGTTAACGTTTTGTTTGTTTTGTTGTCATGGAAACTGTCAAAGCGGTACGAAGTCCGCCGGTCAGCTAGTTTTCTGTAAAAATATTAATCAGGTAGGCACTTAAAAAGGTATGGCTAACATTTAAGTAGTGCCCGTTAAACATGCTAGTACAACAACAAACGGACTTTGTATCGTGCCTAAAATTAAAACAACCATATTTCTAAGAGAACAAGTCCCGTGTCCAGCGCAGGCCACACAAGCGGCGCGGGCGCAGCTAAATCATCGCGTCGTCCAACGAGGCTGTCATCGGGGCCTCTCAGGATCACCACCCATGGCGCGCCCGTCCACATAATATCTACATTTACCTCTAATCACTATAGTGCTATGATTATACGTCAATTTGCCGCGTCTCTCGTATTATTTATATTTTTCAAACGCGTACCAAACTCAATAATGAGATGGGATTGGAGTCACGAACGCTAACTGCCTATGTTGGAGAGGTGTGGAGACTTTTTTGTTTTACACATAAACAAAACGCAATTTTTTAATGCCTTTTAGTTCGCAAATGAGTCGGCCACACCTTTTGTTTTAAAACAGAAGAACATACAATACACTAGGTATGTGTCCCACTGCGCCCCTGGAGACGCAAATGCTTAAGTGGAAGAGTCCGCTACACCTGATGTAAGCAGAAGCAGAGTCCAGATGCAAAGACAGCGAGTCTAGCAGGATTATTCCTCAGCCGTCCTAACCTTGCCGTCATGCAAGTTGCCTCTCATCATAATCTCAGCCAAAAGACGTCCAGCTGAACAAAGGCCAAGGATCTCCACAACGATCGGTTTAAGCTGCTCGCATCCACCTGCGACCTTCATCAAATCGTCGGTCCACCTTGTTGGAGGCCTGCATCTTCACACCGCGTTTAAAGGACTCCATGTTATTGGCGTGCACTTGAAAAGGTCTACGTCCAGCAGTAGACTAGTATGAGCTGATGATAATGATGATAATGATAATGATGATGTTATAAATAGGGAATACGTGTGAAATACGTGAGAATACGGAGCCGGGAGAACATTCCATGTTAAACTTAATTTGAACATTCTACGCAGCACGATCAGAAGTTGCAACGATGATTTTCAACGATGCTGTTGTGTTTCGTCCGGTGATTGAAAGTACCGGAGGCCCATCTCTCACCGCTCCCCCCTCTCAATTCCTACTCCCTCCTCAAGATTCAACTCCTTCTTCAAGGCCGGCAAAGCATCTGCGATTACTTTGGTTTTGCGGGTGTCCATGGGCGGCGGTGATTACTTTCTATCAGGTCAGGCCGGCTCGTTTGCTTCCTTTTAACATAAAAAAAAGCGTGATATGTTTGTGTGACTCTATAAATAAAATATAAATAAAAATAAAAGTAAATTTGTGATCAACTACCCGCTTTTGGGAAGCATGGCGATTGAGCTAACACTCATCAATTGTAGCGACTTTCTTATTTCAATAGACTGTACTATCATCATCAACATCATCATCCGCTCATTTTATGTCGCTGCTGGGGCACGAGCCTTCCTTATAAATGGATAGTGAGACCGGGCCACAAACCACCACGCTGCTGCCCAGTGCCCAGTGCGGATTGGTAATTGTTAACGACTGCTAACGCAGCCGAGACCAACGGCTTTACATGCCGTCCGAAGCACAGAGGAGCTCGAGATGATAAATATTTGGTCACCCATCCAGTAACCGGCCTTTGCAAAAGTTGCTTAACCTCAGCACTCGCAGACCAAGCGCGTTAATCACTGCGCAATCGAGCTCCCTTTACTAATTTTCTATGTATTTCTAGATGAAGCCGCTCCACAGTTTTCCCGGTGCCGCCCGCGCAGGTGATAATGTGGCGATCGACGCAGCCACCGCCAACGGCCACGCACGCGGCGATTATCCGCTGATTTATGCGTTAAACTGAAGCCTGGCTGACGGCACATTATCGCATTATAAACAGTTTAACAACGTGTATAAGCGTTGTGTTGGAGAGCGGACGCATTCGCCAATCATTGCGTATGTTTATTTTCAGCTGCATAGTGATACTTGGGTGTCCGGAAATTATTATCTGCGGCCGTGTTCAGCCGACGCCCTCAGACTAGGTGGAGCGACGACCTTCACAAGGTGGTCAGAATTAAAGTCAAGTCAAATCATTTTATTCAACATAAGCCTTTAAATGCACTTATTGACATCAAAACTACAAATCAAAAAACTAAAAAAATTGTTTAGACTAAACTGCTGAATCTACCACCAGTTCGGATTTTGGGAGAGCCTTCGACCGAGAAGAGCTGGCAAAGAATCTTATTTCTGGCAAGAGCTGGATGAGAGTAGCCGCGGATCGTGCTCGGTAGCGTGCACTTGGAGAGGTCTATGTCCAACCGTGGACTAGTGAAGTCTGATGATGATGGTGATGATGTTCAGCCGATATTTTATTTAGTAGGCAAATGGCTTCGTTCTACCTGTTTTAAAGAAAAGAGCAGCTAGTACAGGATTGTTGTGTTCCAGTCGTCCTCACCTTCCTTACCGCAAGTTCCTAACCGTGTGTAAGTAACAATGGCTTTGAATCAAAATAACGGTAAGTAAAGTGAAAGCGTTCTGGAGTCCATCTACCGGGCAGCGACGACCACCGGCATGCACCCTACCTGTCTGCATTCCGGAGGCAGCTACCAGCGGCGGCGGATCCCTCTTCACCCGGATCAAGATGGGATCCGGTGAGATGGGGCGCACGTGTCTAGGCTGACCTATAACGCCGAACTGCGCACGCTTCCCAGACCCCGCTCGAAGTTAAGTCCTCTTTTAAAATAGCGCGACAACACTGAGCACTACAGCGACCGACGAAACCCACCCTGAGCGAATAAATTTGGTTACACCAGATTTTATCTTTTATTTTCTTTCTTTTTCTAGAACTGGTGGTGCCTAACACCCCAGCGTTCCAGCATTAGAGGTCGATGGCGCAGTGATTAACGCACTTGGTCTGCGATTGCTGATTGGCCGGTCTTCGAGTGGGTGACCAATAATGTATCATCTTGAACTCCTCCGAGCTTCGGAAGGATTTGGTTGGAAAAGCCTTTGGTTCCGGCTGCATTAGCAGTCATTAACAACCACTTGTTCACCGTTGTCCCTGCAGTGTTTCCATCAATAAAGATGACTCGTGCCCCAGCTGTGGGGAATGAAATGACCTGGTGATAATATTCAGCATCATCATCATCATCATCGTCTCAGCCAAAAGACGTCCACTGCGGGACAAAGGCCTCCCTCGAGTTTAAGGGGAATTTTCCTTAATCGCCACGCTTGGCAGGCGGGTTGGCGATCGCAGTATGCTTAGAATTATCACAATCACCTAAGTCGCCTTCTACGACGGGAAGAGAAGGGGTGGTGTAATTCTTTATCCCCGGCAGCACACGGGAAAATGTTACACGGGATATTAATTATGAAAGTAAAATCTAAAGTAATGTAAAGCTTATTATTATATATATTTTGGCTATTATTATTATATTTATTATTATATATATATATATATTATATAATTTGGCGACTATAGAAAAAATCCTTAATATAATTATAGACATAATCATTCATGACAAACAAATCGTATTCGTGATGAGTGTACTTATTGAACTGCTACATAAAAAAGGTTCTATAAATCATAGCTGTTATGGGATCTCGTTTGTGTCCAAATATTTATTACAATGTTACCTACAATCGGGAAAAGGGTGATGTCAAGTCACGTGTCCTAAACTTTTGGGGTGACCACAGACTAACGGAAGTAGAGCTTCCAACATTAAATTTGTGTAGGGGAGAGTGGGTCATTTTATACCGGCCAAGTTATTGCAACATGAGATTTTGTTTAATACATTTTAAATTTATTGCACTTTGGCTGTTTGTATTCGATTTGGTGTAATATGAAGTGGTCTTTATTATCTGCGGCACTCGTAAAACTTTATGACGTATCGTTAGTGGTTATTTGATTATCTCTATTGATAATTTAATAGAAAGTTGTGGGAACTGTTTGTCCTACTCATAACTACATATAAGTTATTATTAAACTTTGTCATTAGATTCATAGCCCATGGACGGTTATGACCAAGACCAAAATTACCTATTACGCCGAAACACTCAGTTCTAATGTATCTATGACCTGTAATATTAATGTTTCTTGAAACTAGAACACAGCAATATAAAAGAGTCTATGATTATTTACTATACCTAATTTTACGCAAATTTTGTTGCAAACAATTTACAAATTTGGAAAAGACAAAGTGTTGAAAAAATTCCACGAGCGGGATTCGAACCCGCACCCCATGACATGCCGAGTCAGGTGCATTGCACCGAATTTTTACAACACTTTGTCTTTTTCCAATAAAAGAGACTGTTTGGTGGCAGATATAGGAATGAGAGTGCCACGGTGATCATTTACCCAGTCGTAATCTGGCTAGTTCTTCAATAGTTGAGGGTTCCGGGTTTATATTTCGTTAGGTACTTAGCATTAATTGACATTAGTTGAAGGCCAATTCCTTGTGGAATAAAATAAAGAAGTACTTGCTTGCAGTACACTAAGTAGAGATTTAAAAAAAATTTAAACATATTTTCAAAACTTATCGAAACGTATGTAAATTTAGAAGTGAACATGTATATTAATACGTGAAGCGAAAACTTCGTGCGTGTTTTAAGCACAATCCGTGTGAGAATTTGGCATTGTTAAAGTTTATATGGAGAAAGAATGCAAAGAGATAAAATTTATTTAAAATATAATCTATATAACTCAATGTATAAACCTGGCATATTTTATAAATTACGGTTAAATTTCGACCACTGGGTGACCATATTTTCTTCTAAATGCATCAAAATAGAGTGTTTAAACGATTACGCCATAAAGTTATTAATACAAGAGGATATTGGGCACAAAGCTGCAGCAATAAATTCTCAGGCGGCTAAAAAAAATCAAGTAAATTAATAAAAGGATCACCCCAGCGCAGCGGGTAGGCCGGGGAGATGAGGCAAATTATTATTTTCCATAATATCATCACACGACCATTACACATCGTCGCCCGTGCATGACCGAAAATTATTAGTTGTCATTTTGTTAGTTTTTGGGGATCCGTTGTAAATGTGGACAACATATTGGCTTCTTTTATTTGAAAAAAATTTAACTACTACGTGTGTAAAATAACTTGATTATTCTGCATTATTTCTTTTAATACTTTTATTATTTTTTCGTATTTTTGTTTTAAATTGATAGTTTGGACTTATTTCACTCTAATATTGTGAAAAACACAAATGTTGAAAAAATTTCCACGAGCAGGATTTGAACCTGCACCCTTCTGACATTCCGGGTCAGGTGCTCTTCCAATTGAGCTATCGTGGTTCTAACCAGCCCGCCGAAATTATTCAACACTTTTTACTTTGAAAGCCAAAGGCGCCCATTCAATGTCAATAACTACCGTCACTAACATCCGATCATAATATTTTTACAAATATTAAAGATCAGTTAAGAAATAAGCAAGCTATTTATAAATGTTTAAATAATTTTTAACGCAAATTTTTGTGTTTTTGTAATTTGTTCGCAACAAAATTTGCGTTAAAAATTATTTAAACATTAATATTGTGAAATTTATGCTGGATGCGAGCAGCACAAACCGGTCGTTGTGGAGATCGTTGGGGGAGGCCTTTGTCCAGCAGTGGATGTCTTTTGTCAAGGATGAAGATGATGACGATGATTGTGAAATATGTCACATTGCAACATTGATCGCAAAATTCATTGAATAACTAAGTAGGTTGGATTTATTGGCGGGAAAATGAAGATTCATGTCTGCAGTTTTGTTTTATTTTCTAAAATTTGTGGTATGTCGAATATGAATGTGAAATAATGGTGGATTATCATCCGTTAACTGTTTGTGAGTGTGCATGAGTGTTGACAAATGAAACAAAACAGTGCAACGTCACTTTTCAAATTCTCTCAAGAAGTCCGCCCGAGGACTTAGTAAAGCCCCACATCTTTACTGACATACTCGAATGGTTAAGGGTATATCATTTTTCACTTCTCATACAGGACATCATACAGGAAAGAAATATTGTTTATTTATGTATTACTTGTAAGAAAAATTACTTTAACACTGGCTAAATGTTGCTAAATGTTGCGTCGAGGTCACTAACGGCAAGTTTACTCAAAATTATGATTATTCACATATAATTTTACACAACTATTGTTGCGCGAACAAATTACAATTTGAAAAAAGACCAAGCGTTGAAAAAATTCCACGAGCGGGATTCGAACCCGCACCGCATGACATGCCGGGTCAGGTTCACTACCAACTATGCTATCGTGGATCTAGCCACGATGATTTCGATACTATCGAATAAATTTTTTTAACACTGTCTTTTTTTTATTCAAATTGATGATTTCGATGCTACATCCTTTTGGGAGAAGGACGTGAGAGGGTTGTTTATGACAACGTTAATATCTTTTTTCTTTTTCTACGGATCCCTACCGCACCCAGCATCCAGCAACCCCCTGACGTCCACCGCGCACCATTGTCGGAGACGAACTGCGCGCAGCCGGAAGTTGTAAAGTAGTGATTTGTAACGCACGCGCCAGGCGCCTGACGTCACTTCCGCGGCCGCCATAATGACACCGAGAAAACTGGGGAAGCATTTTTTCCTTATCACTTTTGGGGAGTCGCAAAAATATTGCATTGTTTATTCAAATTTTATTTTCGTCAGTATTTAAAAAAGAATTTTGTGCTACGGCAGGGACATTAATCCATTGATCCAGGTTTTTATCAAAAGTAGTAAGCCTTAATTTCAATACAAGTTTGACACCGTTTTCAAGACAGTGTCACTCTATATCTCTATATATAACAATAAGAATACAAAAAAATATATAGCAAAATTACATCCTTAATGAAGTGATCCAGAGTGTGTATTTTCAGGAGAACTTTTTAAATTATATTTTTAGTGGTGTGTTGTTTAACAATTCATTAATTTTTTTCTCTCTATGCCCACAAACGGATTATAAAAAACGGTCACTTTAACCTATTTCGTACACCTAATGGATTGTACTATTATTTTGTATTTTTTATGAAAAATACTTTAAATTATTTCAACATTTATAAATAGCTTGCTTACTTCTTTACTGATCTATGGGCTGATCTGTGGGCCGGCAGAGTGAGGGTAACTGATGCTGCGTTATTTTCACGCTGCACCAGTTGTCATCGCATCTGGATTCCATATTTACTTAACATCAGGTGAAATGGAGTCATTTGCCGTGCTATGTATAAAAAAAAAAAGTCTTTAATATTTGTAAAAATATTATGATCGGATGTTAGTGACGGTAGTTGTTGACATTGAATAGGCGCCTTTGGTTTTCAAAGTAAAAAGTGTTGAATAATTTCGGCGGGCTGGTTAGAACCACGATAGCTCAATTGGAAGAGCACCTGACCCGGAATGTCAGAAGGGTGCAGGTTCAAATCCTAATTTAAAAATAGAAATTTTTTCAACATTTGTGTTTTTTTTGTAATTTGTTCGCAACAAAATTTGCGTTACAAATTATTTCAACATTTAAAAATACTTTTATTATTTCAAATAAACAGTTATATATCTAAAAACTGAGAGACCTTAGAGACTCTACAGAGAGTTAAACCTTCAGTCTTCAGGCCAATATCCGTACAATGTTATCTCTTAGAAGCTCCCCTCTCCCCAAACCCCTAGCTTTATCGGCCGAACCTCGCAAGCTTTTACTTTTATGCCCTGTTTAGCTAAATTCCTCTTCCCACTTAATTACGGAGGGAGATGTAATGCGTTTGCATCTAACATGTGGGCTAATGACGCGGAAAGGCGTTGTCGAGTTTTTGTATTGGATGCCAAGTAGAGATGTGAAATTGCCAATAAAGACGGTCGCCAATTTTGTAGGGCTAGTGACACTGTTGTCTGATGATGATTGCCTTTACTTAACTACATGTATTTATCTCATACAAGACATCATACGTAGTACGTACAGAGGGCTGCGCATCAACTTATCCAAAGCTGTCAAATTTCTTCAATACATTTTCAACCATATAACTTAGCCATTAAGTTCAAAGTCTATTATGGAAATTTTACAGTTTGTGGTAGGTATATGTGCAGGCGTGTGTACATACATCCACGTTTAAACGTATAGAAAACTAAAATATTGATAAGAAAAAATCTGACGATCTCCGTAGCCGCGGATTGCACGCCTGGCTTTGGGCGGCGCTAACTCGCTAGCTCGATTCCCGGTCGGGTCAATGTCGAAAACAATCTTTTCGATATTGTGTTGGGTGTGGGTGGTACTGCCGTTGTTTCTGATTTCCATAAAACGAATGCTTTAGCTACTTACCTTGGGATCAGAACAATGTACGTGATGTTGTCTAATATCTAATATTATCTATACTATTAATAAAGAGGTAAAGTTTGTGACTTTATTTGTTTGTTTGTAGAGGGTAATCTCGGGAACTAGTGGTCCAATTTCAAAAATTATTTCACAGATAGAAAGCTACATTCTTTGCGGATAACATAGGCTACATTCTACGTGGACGAAGTCGCGGGTAAACTGCTAGTCTAATATATTTAGACGGCGTTTTTTATTTGCAACCTTTTTTCAAGTTCCTTTTGGTTGTTGTTGATGTTATTGATAATAAGGACTTTTATTATCAATAAGAAGGTGAAAGCGCACTTCACCCGAAATCCTAAACTACTGAGACAATCGTTTATCACCTTAAAACAAAAGAAGTCTAGACTGACCGAGTGACTGATGCTGCGTTATTTTCACGCTGCACCAGTTCACTTCGCGCCTGGACTCAATTTCCACTTAACATCAGGTGAAGTAGAGTCGTTTGCCGCACAAAAATTATAAAAAAAATTGTATGGGGAGAATGTTTACGAGATTTGTTGCAAGCGATTGCTAGTGTTCAATAGGTATTTCATAATTATCAGATAGCTAGTACCGCCAAAATCTCAAGTCACCTCACAGATAGTGACAAGACTTCGCAGCTCAATGTTTCGCAGTCAATCAGACATTAATTCAATTCAAATGTTAATTATAACACGTTCCGTTTCACGAACGATCCGATGTGCGATCAAAGCGGCCGCTTTCTGCAATGGCGACGGACCGGTGACAAAATAAAGAAACTGCAGAAAGTAAGTTATGGCGCGCTCGAACAACACACGCTCTCACAATCCGAGCACAGCTGCTGTTGCGATATTCCGTGACCGTGAATGTTGTCTACAACGTGTAACAAAAAAGTGTAGTCAAAATAAAAAGATCCAAATTGTATCCCATCTATAACTATACATAGTTTAACTTTGTTTTTTCTTAGACAGGTTTTGACTTTTACTAGTACTGTATGACATTGTACAAAATTTTGCAAACTTAAATATTTTATTTATTTACTTTTTCTTTTTTGTGTCTTTTTTTACATGTTGTGATTGTCCTTTATATTTTGTGCTTTTGGTTGTGATGGAAAGTCTCCTTTTATGATGGGCAGGGCATTTTCCAATATTTTTGAGGCTGTAAGGGAGAAAAGAGCAGGGGGTCGACCGCCTAACGCTCTCGCTTTCGATCGCTTAGAAGGCGAGGCGAGGAGGAGGCGTCATCTTGTCATTTCGAAAGCAATATGAAAGCAATATCGAAAGCTATAGGCTATAGCTTTCGATATTATTCGATATTATATTTCGGTATTATAATAGAAAGCGAGGCGAGGGCCTCGCTTTCAAAGCGATCGAAAGCGAGAGTGTTAGGCGGTTGGGGGGCTGGACACTTGCTGAGTTTCTTGCCGGTTCTTCTCAGTACATAATCTCCCGCCCAGAGTAGACTTACGGACCGATGGCATAATGACGTTCATAAGAGCTATTTGTAGCCTAAACTGAATAAATGATTTTTTGTATTTTTTGAATTTTTTCAGTTGTTATTAAGACATAATTATTAACTTTAACTTGTCATGCAGTGGTTAATGAAATATAAGACTTGTTTATTTTGATGTGACGTCACAATAGAAATATTAAATTAAAAATTGCAATAACACATTAAAGTTAATAATCATGACATAGTAACTCTGCATACATGGTCTAGATCGGATACACTTTGTATCTCTTCATTTTGGCCACACCTTTCTGTTACACGTTGAATATGTGCGTTCATCATCATCATCATCATCAGCTCATTTTATGTCCCCACTGCTGGGGCACGAGCCATCCCTATGGATTGATAGATAGAACGGGCCATAAATCACCACGCGGGCCCAGTGCGGATTGGTGGTTGTTAACGACTGCTAATGCAGCCGGGACCAACGGCTTTACGTGCCTTCCGAAGCACGGAGGAGCTGGAGATGATAAATGTATGGTCACCCATCCGATGACCGGCCTTTGCAAAAGTTGCTTAACCTCAGCATTCGCAGACCGCGCGCGTTATCCACTGCACCATCGAGCTCCTCCTATCCTATCCTATCCTATCCTATCCTATCCTATCGTATCCGTTGTATATGTGCGTTGCTAGAGCGCAATTGTATGAAGCTTACCTTCTGCAATCTCTTTCTTTTGTGGCGTAGTCGTCGTTTGTCGACATTCGCCGAAACTAGTTTGCTCATCGGCTTAGTACGTGCGCGTGTTGATAGTCAACACTAGTAAGGCAGGCGATACACTAGTTTTATCTAAGTGACAATTTTTATGGTCATAAAAGCGATTTTTGAAAAGTGTAAAAAAACCTACCAGTGGGCGTCGAATCCGCACCTTATGACATACCGGGTCAAGGGCACTACCAACTATGCTATCGGTCACTAATTCTCACGCGGTGATATCAATAATTATGAGTACTCATTCTCACTCTTATATGAAGCCACTGGTAACAAATTTTTGACTCCGAAAATTCTCGAACGGTATGTATGCATCCATCTTAATAATCAAATTGTAAATCATGTAAAATAGATTTAATTCATGACACTTTTAATTTCAAAATCACCGTTGCGGTATTCAAAAACCCTGAACCTACTGAAGGCAGATTATTAGTGTCCATCACAGACTTATTAGGGATTAGCAGTGACCATTACCATTAAAATAAACATTGCCGAAGTTTGTTCGGCAATAAACACAAAATATGCCATAAAGAAAAGTAGAAAACGACGAAGAAAAAGTAAATTATGAGTACATTGACATTAAAATAGAAGCCATCTTTATAGTCACTTACCATTAAGTAAGGTAACGCTCCTTTGCGAAATAGAAAATAAGATAAGATGATCCTGTGTTAACTTTTAAAACCTGTTTTTTAATTTACACTCTCTCTGTTCTCAGCAAAAGCCATTTTAATCTGTGCAAACAAAATCGTCCTGGGGCCTTAACCTGGCACGGCATGGGACACTTATGTTGTCGATCCATTCTGGTATCGCCCAACAACTTGCAAAACTACAACTGGCTGGCTGTGTATACGCAGTGTTGTTTTTATGCTTCACTCACTCAATGTTAAGACTGAAGCTACAGCCCCTGAAATATACAATTGGCTCGCAGGCTGAAGTCCGAGAAACTCGAACACCAAGGTTGCTCGCTGGTAAGCAGGATACAGTTAGTCAAGGCTACAATTTGACAACGCAGTTTTGGTTCCATATTTTACTCGCTCAATGCTGATGCTACGACTTTGAATGCACAATTGACACCATTTTTTATTACATCTAAAAAAACGCACGAATCGCGACCAACTTGCTTGTTTACTAAAAATCGACGACGCACAAACCGCTACCACACACCACGACAGCACCCTCATATTTTTTCCGATCCTTTTCGAACCCCTGGCAGAATCTTGTAGAGTACGGAGACACGCACTACTGCGTGATGCCGTTACCTCTAGAAAACCTATGACGGCGCTTCGCTTCACAAGACTTGTGGAACCCTTCAAGTTTCTCGCCACCCGCAAAAAAGTCCAGTGACGCTGAGAATGCCGTGTGAGGCAAACAGCAAACTCTCTTTAAAAAAAAAACAAAAAAAAAACCCACTATTATCTCGCAGATTGATATTCGAGCAACTCTAGCTAGCTTGATATAGTGACCGGAAGCTGTAGGGCTTTGACAACGAAGTTTTGTTTCCATGTTATATTTGCTCAACAATCAACATCAAGGCTAGGACCTGAGGAATACGCAATTGGCAACGTCTTCCCCATAATTATCTTGCACTTGCTGTGCCCCGCGGTTTCACACGCGTTATATCCCGTTTTTGGAACATTTTTCATTTCATACCGTGATGTAATATAGCCTATAGCCTTCCTCAATAAATGGACTATTCAACACAAAAATATTTTTTCAAATCGAACCAGTAGCTCCTGAGTTTAGCGCGTTCAACCAAACAAACAAACAAACAAACTCTCCAGCTTTATAATATTAGTATAGATATAGATGTCCGAGCAACTATAACACTAAGATGCTTTCTGGCTAGCTGGATATAATGAGCTGAAGGTACCAGTAACGTATTTATGATATACTCCTTCAATATTATTGTCTCGCAGATTAAGTCCGAGCAATTTGCACAACAAGTAAAGTTGCTAGCTAAGTATTTTTTTTATAATTAGCGCGGCAAATGACTCCATTCCACCTGATCATCATCATCATCATCATCATCTCAGCCAAAAGACGTCCACTGCTGGACAAAGGCCTCCCCCAAGGATCTCCACAACGACCGGTTTTGTGCTGCTCGCATCCAGCGGCTTCCCGCGACCTTCACCAGATCGTCGGTCCACCTTGTTGGAGGTCTGCCCACACTGCGCTTTCCGGTACGCGGTCGCCACTCCACCATTCCACCTGATATTAAGTGAAAATGGAGTTCAGACGCGAAGACACCTGGTGCAGCGTGAACACAACGCAGCATCAGTCACCTCACCCTGCCGGACCAAAAGGTGGCTCTTGACGCCTCGTTTGAAGGACCCCATATCATAGGAAGAAGAGAAAACGTGTGCTGGTAGAATTCCATCTTTGTATAGTATATACTTTCTAAGTATAGTGGGCTAAGGCTATGATTTTGACAACGCAGTTTTGTTTCCATGTTGTACTCGCTCAATATCAAGGCCCCTGGAATGCGCAATTGGCGACGCACTTCCCATAATTGGCCTGCAGTCTTTACAGATTAATATCTTAACTCGCACACCAAGTGAGATCACTGGCTGGCTTAGTATGGTGAGATGGTGAGATGTAGCTGCAATGCAGTATTTTTTCCATGCTTTATTTGCTCAACCTCAAGGCTACGTTCCCTGGAATGCGCAATTGGTGACGCACTTCCCATAATTGGCCTGCAGTCTTTACAGATTAATATCTTTACTCGCACACCAAGTGAAATCGCTGGCTGGCTTAGTATAGTGAGACGTAGCTGCAATGCAGTTTTGTTTCCATGCTTTACTCGCTCAACCTCAAGGCTACGACCTCTGGAATGCGCAATTGGCGACGCACTTCCCATAATTGGCTCGCAGTTGCAGATTGATGTCCGTCCAGCGGGGACGCAGGAATCTCTGAATCGAAGAGTGGTAATGAGACTGATTGAGCACTGCCAACTCGATTTTTAATGCTGGGTTAAGGGCCTCTAGTTGGCGCGCTGATCGTTTTAGAGGTATTTTTATTTATAGTATTCGGTATTGTCGGCATTGAAGTCTTCGAAACTACATCGTGGATAGAAAAATAGGTAAGTATAAGAGTTGCAGTACATAAACTGTTATTTTTATGAAATCAGAACATATTTTTGAGTAACCTTTAAACCTAACTTTATGATTTAACAAAAAACAAGAATCATGATTGTAATTAAATATCTTTTCACTAAATGCTATTTTCAGTTTTTATTATAGTGAGTTCAAAGAATTTTTCGAAAAAGCTCAAGTATCTACAAGTAATTTTGACGTGCGCCTAATCACATGAAATTGAATATATGACTTCACATTAAAACAAAAAAACAGTCTCGTTTTTAAAATTCATTATCGAAACAATTTTGCCACAAATTTCTCCACCTCCAATCGAGTATTATATCAACTACATTCAACATTCGTCAAATAATCAGAACAACGCAAACTCACAATTAGCAAACGACAAACAAGGTCACAAAACGGCAGGGCTGCCACAAACACAAACAGCGGATAACAAAACGGCACCCCCCACGCTAAACTGACAGTGTTTGTTTGCATTGTTAGCGGTCAGGCAAACAGCAAAAATGTTCGGATCGTAACGAACCGTAATCCGATTCGGAGTGGTCAGTTCTCTAAAGTTTCGATCTGCAATCAACTGTGCCAACAGATCTATTTCGTGTGCAAACACGCTGGGGGCAACCCTAGTTCGCAGTGTGTGCACAAGCCGCCAGTATGAGAAATGAACAACCGGATCATGCGTCGGTATTGTTATAATAGTGATTTTATTTGAACTCTTGTTTGGTACTAATTGATTTGGGAACTTAATTAAATAACGACGAAAATCATTCGCAATTATGAGACAAGATAAATCTGGCAGGTAAAAGGTTTTGCCGAGAATATCGCACTATCAATGTAGTGCCTGTAAAACAGGATAATAGTTTAGGTAAGTACATAGTGTTCTTTTAGACTATGAGTATGTTTAGTATTTTAATTATTACTAGTGGTCGCCCAGTGGTCGAAATTCGACCGTAATTTTATTAAGGCTGCACGGATTGTATCCTAAGCAATGAAAAATTAAAAAAGATAGAATGTGAGTTTGGATTGGCATTGACAGATGACGGCCGCATTAGAGACAAACAATACGTGTGTGTCAAATACATGGTAGTGTGTGTAATGTTGTTTTTGTTGATTTAATATATATAGTGATTGTTTAATAAAGATTTATTATTATTATTATTACTGTTCTTTTGTCAGGTGTTGCCAGTATAAACTTAAAAGTAGTTATAGAAGAGATGTGTTATAATCAGAGATCGGAATAGGTAGAGCTATTTTTGGTACTTTTATACGAAATGTAATACGATGTAATAATATGGACATGCCCTACGTCCCGCAGTTTCAAAATTAATCCCGGGATTTCATTTGAGTTGGAAGTTACTTAACTAAAAGCTTGACAATTCTTACGAAGCCACACATCGCGCGATGCTTACAATGAGGTATTAGGGTGAAAACACAGTGAAGTACGCGACATTTCCGAAACAATCACCAGTGGAATTCGTTACGTGATCTATTACATTTTTCTGTTACCTTCATTCATTTATTTTTTATTTTTAAAATCCCGGTATTGTAGTCGAAATCCCGGGGTATATCCATATTAACATATACGTTTGCGGTCAATGAACCAAAATAGCTCTACCTATTCCGATCACTGGTTATAATTCAAAATATACTGAAATTTTATAGACTAAACTGTACAGAATTAGTTTATTCAAATATAGTCAAGTTTATACCGGCGCCCTCTACCAACCGATTGAGTTATACTAGTTTGAGTTACGACAGTGTTATAGGTATCGGTGGTTCGATGAGTCATATCATATGACTGAATCGCGATTATTTATAATAGACGACTAATACTAACACTTATGTCTGCCGCTAAGCAATGTTCTCAACGAAAGAGTTTCTAGATTCAATGTAATAACAGGCCATAGATACGTAACTGTAGCTTCTGGGTCGGCAAAACACGTAAATTTGGTGTTAGAAGCGATCTTAGTCTGCTCTGGTTGGCTGTGGAGCTTCACATCAGGCATGTAAGCTAGTGCTAGCTCTGTAAAATTTAAAAAAAAAATACAATGCAATTTCAACAATCTGACAATCAACAAAAAATCTAAAAATAAATACCTATAACAACTTCAAATAAAAAATAATAATTTTATAAATAGAAATCGTTACAAGTAGCCATAAGTATAATTACCATTTCAAGTAGAAACGTTGTCGAATTGTTCTCATTTTACAAACAAAACACATACAAATAGACACAACTATCCCCTAAGTTTAACGACCTCAAAATTTATCACCGATAAATCCGAGGCCTGTCAATAATTTGACACACTCTACCCTAAATTTGCACAATGGGCTCCATCATTGAACAACGGCAGCGTTCAAAATTCAACAAAATATTTTCTCTAAAATTGCCTAAAGTCGGCCGGAAGTGACGGTGGCGGTGCGCGTGCGCCATCTTCCTGCCGCGTGCGAGCCAAAATGGCGGCGGCGCGCTTCCGGCGAGGAAGTGACGTTAGAGGGTGTCGCCGTCGTCGCTAGAATAAATTACCGCTGGTGATTCTGCACATTGTTGAAGTTTGCGCGATCCTGTGAGATCAGGGGAGGAATTGCTATTATCCCCGGTCAGCGTGGGAGATAAACCATTATGAGGAAGCTTTCACGGAATGGTAAGTAAAACGAAACCGACTTCAAAAAAGGTGGAGGTTCTCAATTCAGTTGTATGTTTTTTTTTAAATGTTTGTTACCTTATAACTCAGTCATTTATACACCGATTTTTAGGTTATAAAATTCGTATTTATTTTATAGTTAATAATTTTATATAAAGGTGCAAATATTATAATTGTCTGTTTTATGAACAGCAGACATAATAAGACAAATAACAAGTAAGTAGTATTTATAAGTACTCTGACATACATTTTCGGCTCGTAACGCCAACTATAATTAAATTAAATTAAATTTATTCATATTTATATTTTTGCAGCGCTTAGCGTCCTAATTGGCCAGGCCTAAGCGCCAGTTATGGCGATCGACTTAGCAGGCTAGTGGTTGCAGCTAGCCAGCTGAACCTACCAGCAGCCAAACCGAAGACGATGATGCCTCCTGCCAGGAATCGAACACTGTTACTAAGTCTGAGACCAGTCATAGACACCGACAGGACTGCTACGCGCGTTTAAAGATTTTCCCGGTAATAATAAATGAATAATAACTACATATTATTTCCTCATTATATATTCGTTTCAGTATTAGAAATAATAAGCATAAGCATGTGATATTTGCAGTTTTAAGATCTATTGTAATTGCTATACACACACACACACACACACACACACACACACACACACACACACACACACCCCTGTTTGTACAGACGGCCTTTCGAGGACTATGGTTTTATATCACCCAACCGAGGACTCTCTCAAAAACTATGTTAATGACGTTGTATTGCTTTTTTAATACGATGGAAAGAAACAGAACATACTTTGCTATTTGACAGGTCTATTCTTGTGGCGTTATCGCAGCATTTTGTTTATTAACTTTCGTTGACCAATGCGGGGACTTAAAATACACTGCCAACGCATATGGAGACATCCTTCCGAGGACGTTTGTGTTAACCTTTCGAGGACCCAACGGCCGGACTAGACATGACAATCCGAGGACTCGCTTTCACACACTTTTTCTTGAGCCCAGTACAATGCGAGGACCTTGTGTTAGACTTTACACAAACTATGTGAGGACGTTTTCCCGAGTCCCGCGTATACAATACGAGGACCACTAATGTGTAAAAATAACATGTTTGAAGTACCATTTGAGAACATTTATTTTTTAATGCTCCAACACAGTATTTTCACTATTGGCTGACAAAATGACCAATCGCGAATAATTTGTTGCGTGGAAGTGTAGGCCTTTGTTTATCAAAGAAACCTAGCGATGCTTGTGACTAAAGTCGCACGCATCGCAGTAGCCGCAGATTGCACACAAGACTCCAATACGGTGCGGACGTATTACAGCAGTCTACGGGTAACTTCTTGTAATAATTTATTATGATTCCTATTTCACTTACGTAATATATGATTTTATATTAAAAATATTATAATACATTTAAATCTTAAAGGTTTAGTTAACATTGTAATAACAATGTAACATTTAATAGTAAAAAGCTTAGATTTATTTTCTCTGATCTATTTATGGAAGTAGGGATTAGTCATACCTAGTCAGGACTTTAATTGTAAGGATTAAGTAGTTTTGACTTGGCGCGGCGAAGTTTACAATAACTCGGGGTATATGTGAACTGCTATTTTCGTATTGAGACCAAAATATTTGATTGTGTTAAAGAGGCGAAATGCACAATCTCTGACTTCAGTGATCGTAAATATTTTTTTTAAATATTACGAGGAAGCTTTATTATAAATTATCCTATTTATATTTATGGTATTAAATTAAGAATGCGCCACCGCGATAAATTGTACCCCCGCTGGGAATCAAACCAAGACTTCTGGGTCTGAGACCGGTGGTCTTATCACTAGACCACAGAGGCGGTAAAACTGGTGGTAGAATTGTCATAAAAAATATTAACATTATTTAAGAATTTTTACCGCACCTGTGGTCTAGTGGTAAGAACTCAAACCCAGAGGTCCCTGGTTCGATTCCCAGCGGGGGTACAAATTGTGCTCGGTTTGGTCGGTGGTAGGGCTTGTTCTAATTCCGCCTGGCAAGCTACCACCATCTTATCTAAATATGTCGCCATAACAACCATGTCCGGCAGTTAGAAGTTCTGGTAGATTATGGTAGGTAGTTAGTTAGTAGTTACTCTAAGTAATGGCTACTTCTAAAAAAAAGTCACTTATGGATAATTAAAATTTGCCCGTGACTCCGTTCGTAAGAGCTATAAAAATTATTATAAAGGATATTAAATATTTTTTTTACCATAAGAAGTTCGTATACGAGTACACCACTATTAATGGTGGTGGTGTAAGAACACAATACCACAGAGAAGTTAAGCTGTGTCTATGATCTGACCCAACTGATTTAGATGTAACACCGTATTTTTTAGATAATTATGCTTTCTAACAAAGAAAATTGAATCAAGATCTGTTCAGCGGTTTGTGTGTGATAGAGTACCTAACAAACAAATAGACGACGGACAAACAAAATTTCTAAGATTTAAAAAAAAAAATATTTAGGGTATGTTTTTTTTTTGGAGAGTTTGCTGATGGCATTTTCAGCTTCACCGGGCTTTTTTTTCGGGGGCGGCGAGAAACGCAAAGGGTTCCTCAAGCCGTGTGAAACTTATCACCTTCTGAGGTTTCTAGAGGTAACGGCATCACGCACTAGTGGCTGTCCCCGTGCCCTACTAGATTCTTCGAGGGGTTCGGATCGGATCGGGGGGATCAACCCGAGGGCGCCTCTAAAGGCTCAGACCTCGGCTCGGGATGACCGGGTCGTGGTGGTGGGGAGAAGCGTATAGAGCGCGTATGAACCGGCTCGTCGTACCTTTGTTCTACGAATACGGTGTCTTGGGCCTAAGTTAGTGTGCATGTTTAGTATATTCTGTAAATGTGTAGTGGCATTTAGAGGATCGGGCGGGGGGTTTCGCAACTTATATACTTTATTTCTTCTTTTATATGCAGTTACATTTAAATAAATAAAAAGTAAATATGGTAAGAAGAAAGACAAAGTGTTGAAAAAATTCCACGAGTGGGATTCGAACCCGTACCCCATGACTCTGTTCAATGAGCTCTATTCAATGTCGACAACTACGTCATCAACATCCGATCTTAATATTTTTACAAATATTGCAAGATCAGTTAAGAATTGGGCAAGTTCTATTTATGATTCCTTACATATAATTTTACGCAAATAGCAACGAGCGAACAAATTAGAATTTGAAAAATACGAAGTGTTGAAAAACAATCCACGAGCGGGATTCGAACCCGCACCCATGCCAGGTCAGGTGCACTGCCAACTATGCTATCGTGGCTCAATCACAACAATATTTCGCAAATATGCGTAAAATAATATGTAAATTATCATTAATATAGCTTGCCTAATTCTTAACTGATCTTTCAATATTTGTAAAAATATTAACATCGGATGTTGATGACGTAGTTGTCGACATTGAATAGAGCTCCTTTGGCTTATAAAGTAAAAGTAGATAGTGTTGATTAATTTCGGCGAGTTGGACTGAGCCACGATAGCGTAGTTGGTGGTGCACCTGACTCGTCATGTCATGGGGTGCGGGTTCGAATCCCGCTCGTGGATTATTTTCAACACGTTTTTTTTTCAATTACTTATACATTTTTGTTTTTGTTATGATAATGTTTGATCACATATTTTTGTTCCTTCTACAATTCGAACTTACATGGGATCTTCGAAGTGATTGTCAGTTGACTACGGCTAGATCCTTTGTCCATTAATAGATCCCTAACCAGCTACTTTTATTCGTATTAAACACAATAACCAATCACAATATGTGTACTGTTTGTCACTGAGGAGTTCTATGTGGTATCTCTGTAGTTCACGATCCTTTGTCTACTGATAGGTACCTAACCAGCTATTTTCTGTCGTATTCAATACAATAACTAAACACAATATGTGTACTGTTTGTCACTGAGGAGTTCTATGGGGTATTTCAGTAATCCACGACCCTTTGTCCACTGATTGGTATTTAACCAACTACTATTCTTCGTATTCAATACAATAACTAATCATAATATGTGTACTGTTTTTTATTGAGGAGTTCCATAGAGTATCTCTGTAGTTCACGATCCTTTGTCTACTGATAGGTACCTAACCAGCTATTTTCTTTTGTATTCAATACAATAACTAACCACAATATGTGTACTGTTGATAACTAAAGAGTTCTATGTGGTATCTCAGTAATCGACGACCCTTCGTCCACTGATAGGTACCTAACCAGTTACTATTCTTTGTATTCAACACAATAACCAATCACAATATTTGTACTGTTTGTCACTGAGGAGTTCTATGGGGCATTTCAGTAATCCACGACCCTTTGCCCACTGATTGGTACCTAACCAACTACTATTCTTCGTATTCAATACAATAACTAATCATAATATGGGTACAGTTCTTTATTGAGGATTTCCATAAATTATCTCTGTAGTTCACGATCCTTTATCTACTGATAGGTACCTAACCAGCTATTTTCTTTTGTATTCAATACAATAACTAACCACAATATCTGTACTGTTGATACCTAAAGAGTTCTATGTGGTATCTCAGTAATCCACGACCCTTCGTCCACTGATAGGTACCTAACCAACTACTTTCATTTGTATTCAATACATTAACTAATCACAATATGTGTACTGTTCGTCATTCAGGAGATCCATAGGATATCTCCGAAGTCTGAGATGTTTTTTTATTGATGGGTACCTAACCAGCTAGTTTATTTCGTATTGCATATTAAAACGCTTGTTTTTAAAAATGTTTTTTTTTTAATTTTATTTTTACTTTTTTAATATTTTCGTTTTCTCTATGTTTAGCTAGTGCTAAACTATTTTTTTCTAAGAAGCAATGTTGCTGGTGGATATCGCTTTCATATCAATCATTTCCTGTCGCTTCAATTTCGCCTTCTCTAAACGTCTCTTTCTTTGTGTAGTAGTTTCTTTTTTGTACATGTTATTCCCTCGAGTATAGGACAAAAACGGTCCATCCCCAGAGGTCCTTTGTAGGGGTATAAGGGCTTCAGTACAACAGGGTTCCACCTGGTACCCTGAGGCGCAACGTTAGCAATATGACATGTTTATACACCCTCATACCTTTCAGCCCTCGGCACGTGCTCACCTAAGCATTGGGTCATCCATCTAATCCATCAAATTTATTTATTTTTATTGATTTAAACTTTTGCAACATATAAAGCAACAGCAAATATTACATGGCGGACTTAATGCCTGGCATTCTCTACCAGACAACCTTAGGGTGGTGCAAAGATAACATTTTATTCAATAAGATATATTATAAATAATTTAAATGTAAGTATATAACACATGCATAAATATTGTATATACATAAACATATAATTATGTGTATTGTAAATACGTAAACTACAATAAATACACATACATAAAATACATAAGTAGTTCTAATAGGACGTTATTAAGATGATTCTGCCATGATTATATCAAACAAGAGCCGCGTACTTTCTTTATGTAGCCATCCTGATTTCGAGAGGCAGCGCGTTCTACAGGAGAATGGATTGAAAAAAAGAATGAACAAAACCATATGTATGAGAGGGACAGAAATGGAGATGATTATTTGAGGACCGGAGATTTTTACTCTGAAAGGAGCAAAGGAGCATTTAACAAATACAGAATCCACATTCATAACAAACGGAACGAACAAACGAACAAACTTATTTTCCCGAGTTCCTATGGTCATCTTCCAGCTCCATCATCATACCCTAGTTACCATCTAGCACCAAAGTACTCGTCAAGACGAATCATACGAGCCCAAACTCGATGGGGTTGTGTCGTTTAATTACCGAGATCCTGTGTCCATCTTCTATCTCCATCATCAGACCCTGGTTACAATCTAGCACCAAAGTACTCGTCAAGATGAACCATACGAGCCCAAACTCGATGGGGTTGTGTCGTTTAATTACCGAGTTCCTGTGTCCATCTTCTAGCTCCATCATCAGACCCTGGTTATAATCTAGCACCAAAGTACTCGTCAAGACGAACCATACGAGCCCAAACTCGATGGGGTTGTGTCGTTTAATTACCGAGTTCCTTTGGCCATCTTCCAGCTCCATCATCATACCCTGGTTACCATCTAGCACCAAAGTATTCGTCAAGACGGATCAAACGAGTCCAAACTCGATGGGTTGTGTCGTTTAACTACCGAGTTCTTATGGCTACCTTTCGGTTCCATCATCAAACCCTGGTTACCATCTTGCACCAAAATACTCGTCAAGACGAATCATACGAGCCCAAACTCGATGGGGTTGTGTCGTTTAATTACCGAGTTCCTGTGGCCATCTTCTAGCTCCATCATCAGACCCTGGTTACCATCTATCACCAAAGTATTCGTCAAGACGAACCATACGAGCCCAAACTCGATGGGGTTGTGTCGTTTAATTACCGAGTTCCTATGGCCATCTTCCAGCTCCATCATCAGACCCTAGTTACCATTTAGCACCAAAGTTCTCGTCAAGACGGATCAAACGAGTCCAAACTCGATGGGGTTGTGTCATTTAACAACCAAGTTCCTATGGCCACCTTCCGGTTTCATCATCAGATCAGCTTCATGTATTAATAATTTTGCATTGTCATCCGATTTACACATGCATGCAAAATTTTAGCTCAATCGGTAACCGGGAAGTGGATCATATTTAACTTGCAGATTTGATTACAGAAACCCGGACCAGGTGAATGAAACTAAATAAAAGCTTGTAAACATGGAACCATCTCGGGAAAAATAGCTATCGATCAAAAAAAAATCATCCAAATCGGTGCATAAATGACGGAGATATGCGCGAACAAACACATAAAAAAAACATATAGGTACAACCGAATTGATAACCTCATAAATTGTGTTATGAAAATGAGGAACAACGACGGTACCACAACAACCTAGATCCGGGACAATATAGAAAAAGTTCGTTTTTCTATATGATGACCTCGGAGATGGTGACCTCGGAGATGGTGACATCTGAGAACGGCGTGCGAGCCACTCGAATAGGGAGGTCTTTGATAACGAAGGTTGCATTAAAAGTAATGATCATCTATTTAAAAAATACTTACTTTGCTTACATTCCTTGTTCTTACAAAACGAGGACGGAAAAACTACACTCTTTGACAACGACGTGAAAATCTATCCATATGAGGACCTAAATACACTTTGTCAGATACTGATAGTAATCCGAGGTCTTGAGTGTAAAATTTACACATTAGTCCTCAGACAGTACAACATACATGACACATGTGTATAGCAAGTGTGTATAAATCGATAGTGGCGCCGCCTGGTGTTCACACTCTGTCGGGGTGTGTACAGAAATTTCCAAGACCAATCCGAGGATTTGTTGACTTTTCTTTATTAAGTATATAGAAAGGTTCAAAATCGCACGTAGAGTACGATGCAGTAATCAAGTCAAACCGAGGACGCACAAAAAAGTCCTCGGATTGAAAACGTCCTCGGATGTGCCTTGTGTATTCAGGCCTACGTCCTCGTATGGTACTTAAAACAAACACACACACACACACACACACACACACACACACACACACACAATCCATGAGTTACCACGAGCATTTTATTCTCATTATTATTATTATTCTTTTAACTTCCTTTATTTTAATTTCAATATTTAGTTTAATTTCATTCTTCGCATCATGTTCACGTTGGGTTTGCCACAAGTCAGGCTCGTCCTAGTGTGGAAACCGCTGGCAACTTTATTCTTTTGGCATGTATTCTGTATATGTATATGTATAGTGGTAGTGATATATTGTTTAGGCCCACAGATAAGACAGAAAATAAGAAATACGGGGACAAAACGACGGGTTGAAACATCACCCAGCGACAGCCACACTGAGAGACAACAGGTCAACACACAGCCAGCACCTCGAATCCAGACGCCAGTCTACGCACAGCCAGCACCTCGAAGCCAGACGCCAGTCAACGCACAGCCAGCACCTCGAAGCCAGACGCCAGTCACCGCACGGCCAGCACATCGAAGTCAAACACGAAACTATGGAAGGCCAGCTCCTTATAAGCCCTCACCAGGACCTGCACTAGAACTTTACGAACTAAAATCAGTTCCTGAGAGTTGCCAAAATGTTTACGTGCCGTAAACATACTTTAACGGCGAACGTGCACTCTCAACCATCACGTAATTGACATACGGAAGTACGGATACGCAGTCTCAGCACATCACGGATTGATAATGAAGAAAACTACCGCATTGTCAGCAAATCAATACAGCATCTAACCATTGTCACCCACACATCTTTGTAAATAAACGAATACACACATATGTAAATAAATTAATATAAAATAGCATGTAAATTGAAATAAAGTACATTGGTAACCAGACTTCAGACGTGTTGTGATTCTGTGTACCAATCGTCACCTCTCACTGCGGCCAAGACACCTTTCGCCGTCAGATATCTGATCAGTCCTGTGAGCCTGCTTGACTGGCAGTGAGAAAATCCATCCTTATACCTTATTCCTTCTAATATCCGCTTGTTACCTTAGGTCGCACGGTGCAAGCATCCTTATTTATTTATATGTGTATTTATTAACTTATGGTTAGGGCTAGGGCTGTTAGGGCGCTAGGGCTGTTAGGCAATAGGGTAATAACCGTTCTTCCCTTTCCAATAAATATATGTGTAGTGTGTTAGGAATATAATTAGCTCACTATACATTTTGGTATAGTGAGCTAATTATATTCCTAACTAACTAGCTAGCTAGCTAAGGTCAGAAGGGTGCAGGTTCAAATCCTGCTCGTGGAAATTTTTTCAACATTTGTGTTTTTGTAATTTGTTCGCAACAAAATTTGCTTTAAAAATCATTTTGAACATTTTATAAAATAGCTTGCTTATTTCTTAACTGATCTTTAATATTTGTAAAAATATTATGATCGGATGTTAATGACGGTAGTTGTTGACATTGAATGGGCGCCTTTGGCTTACAAAGTAAAAAGTGTTGAATAATTTCGGCGGGCTGGTTAGAACCACGATAGCTCAATTGGAAGAGCACCTGACCCGGAATGTCAGAAGGGTGCAGGTTCAAATCCTGCTCGTGGAAATTTTTTCAACATTTGTGTTTATGTATTCTTCTTTTCTTGTAAACCCGTTATATATATTACTTACTTGTCAAAAGTATGTAAGTTTCAATGTTAATAAAGATTATTTCTATTTCTATTTCTATTTCTATTTCTATTTCTGTTTCTATTTCTATTTCTATTTCTATTTCTATTTCTATTTCTATTTCTATTTCTATTTCTATTTCTATTTCTATTTCTATTTCTATTTCTATTTCTATTTCTATTTCTATTTCTATTTCTATTTCTATTTCTATTTCTATTTCTATTTCTATTAAAACAGTTTGAAAAATTTAATTAATAAAGACTATAAGTACTTACCCATTTCAGAGTATAACCATTCGCTTTCAAAATTACAACACACTCAAGCATCTCTGGCTATAATAGTATAATAATAGACTATGCGACTTAAAAGTATATCAACTATCACTTACTAACATCCATATCAAGTAAATATATTAGTTCCAGACCACGTCACACCGCTAGAGGCGAGTAATTTAACGCTATAGTAAAAAACGACCACGTCGGATGAAAAAATACCAACAAATTATGCATAATTGTGTTATAATATCGCTATAATAGATTATGTTAGCACAAATTCACAGTTAATTACAGGCTATTCTAACTATATTGACGGTAATAACATGTACAATTAGCCATTACGGTTACGCTTTGTTTATTATAAGGTTTTTTTTTTATCTATTTGGAAATGGGGGAACTTTTTCTGTTACGAGTATGTTCCGGAAAGATTTTATAAGTAACAGTTCTAATCTGTCATGTCTACAACCTACAAGGTCTTTGGTTCAGAAGAATAACAAACATAGCTCAACTTATTGTTCTGAGGTCATTTTCTGAGTAAGCTACAGCATGTGTTGGTATTCTTTTGGTTTTATTGCTCTTGATGAACTGGCTAACGGCTCAAGACAATAGAAAAATTAATAAAAAATAAAATGTTTTTACAATTTAGCATTTTGTGATTACGACCGACAGACTTAGACAAGGTGGTCACTGGGCATAGCCAGCCTGGATGTTGGCCCTCACACAGTCAAACTCGGAAGCTTTGGGTGTAAGACCGATAATTACCTAACCCACAAGGCCACCGATACCGTCCAGGGTCCATAACATCTATAATCTAAAAACATTTTTTTTGCGATAAAATTGTTATTAAAATCGTTAGTACATTATATTCTTACGCAAAATCATTAAAATCTCGTACCATATCTAAGTTTATAACAACGTAACGTTTATTGACTGACAAGCAAAATTAGAAAAAAGTTAAAATATTCAATAACACAAGATTTCAAGCAAAATAAAAAAGAACTTAATATACAACTACTTAACAATAGCTATAAAAACGAGACATACATCCGTAATAAATATGAACCTCATAAAATCTCATGCCAATTTGAAATTCATAAAACATCAGAAAACATCAGCCATCATAACATACAATCCAAACAATCGTATTAATAAAAAAATAAATTAGACAAACAAAGGAGGAACTAATAAAACAACCTTCTAAATGGACATCCTGATTACCATAATTAAAATCCACTAAACTGATTTATGGCTCTCGAGACCCCCATCACTTAAGCCTTTCTCTCAAATGTAATTGGTAGGATCTTGAGCGCAATTTTCCCTCTCTTTGTCCTCAATGAATGTGAGCACAGGATATACGTCGTTGGCTCAAAACTCAAAAGCATGTTTTTAGGTTCGGTTGCATACTAAATGGGCCATTTGATATGACATATTTTATTGGTAGTACCATGAGCAAATTAGGCGGATACATCAATCCAACTTTTGAATCTCTTGTTTGGGATACACATCCTTTGGTGAAGCCGCAGCGATGAATACTAAATAGGAGTTGGCTAATTTCTTCTTGTTTTTATTTATTTTCGAGGATGTGTGTGCCAGTTTTTAGGATGTCACCGTCATTGCTTGTCAGGTATAGATTGGAGATGAAGTCAGGATATGTCAGTCTGTCATTGGACAGTTTGGAGAAATCGTGGACGCAAGGTAAGTAAAGAATTGTTGAGTTGTTGAGAGGAACTCGGTTGCGCAGTTTGCGATCGTGCATGTCAAGCCACTTTTGCTATGTCATAACACCGGATGGGTGACCAAATTGAGTTTTTGATGATGTTCACCTTTCCTCGCGTTCCTACTACATTAGCTTTCCTCGAGTTTAAACAACGTTTCCACTTGACTTGGCGTGGTGATGAAACTCAAATTAAATGTTTCCTTTGTTATCTAATTTCATTTTTAACATTTTATCACTCCCTCATTCTTCCGCCAACGTGGAACGTATATTTTCACACATTAATCTCATAAAAACCAAACAGCGAAAAAGGCTCACTATCTCAATCTCTGGTTTGTTGCATACGAAACGTCTTTTTATAGTTTCTAATTGTTACGACTTTGTAATCAATCAAACCAGAGATGACTGCGACATGGCCAAAAAACATTAGTATTATTCAAAAATATATTTAGCGTGTAAGTTGATATTTAATAAATAAAATAGTTTGTAATTATCTAAGGTAAAAATAAATAAACGAATTTGATTCTATATTGCTTTTTTTTCATATACCGATTTTTGGTACAAATATATACCGATTTTAGAGGACAACTCTACCTATTTAGCACTTTGACGTTCGAGACCACTGGCCCTTGCAAGGGGTATATGTGTAAGTACGTTGCTCGAGCGCGGTATGAATTAAGCTTTTCTTCTGGGTCTCCTTATTTTGTGCCCTGAGATTGTTTCAAGTCAAATTGTCAGAAACAGTCGAGATTTAGTTTAGTGACCTTTTTAAACTACGAGTAGCGGACTAGCAGAATCGAGGCCAACGTCGGAAGTTACAATCAGCAAAGAAAGATACTAGTTTTTATTTGAAAACCTGAATAATTAATAGGATGCAATGCGTCACTTTTTTACATTGCGTCAATTTCACTCTGTCAATTGTACGTCAGTAGCGAATGAATTGCGTGGAAATCGAAGATGTAGGTTACAGCAGCAGCGGGGATATGTCAGTCTCGTTCAGATTGTTGTAAAAGAACAAATTGAAATAATGTAAGTACTTAGTTGTGAGGAACAAAGAGGATATTATGGCTTAAGTATTAGGTCCTTACCTATGAAATTGATTAAGATTATTGAATTGTATTAAGATTTTTTATAAAATTATGTTTTTCAAACTTACTTACGTTTTTTAAATTTTCTTAGCATCTATTTGTGTTAACACTATGTAAATTGTAGGGCAGTGTGTTAGTTTCACAAGCTAAATATAGCAGACCTTAAAAAGAAAAAAAATCAAGTCACTTCAAAGGTACAATGAAACAAAAGGTCAAGTCCACTAACAAAAAAAGAAGTCAATTAAAAAAAAATTGGGCCACAAAGACACAAAATTAAAAATATTTGTTATTACTGAAGCCTAAGTAACATAGTCTTAATTAAATGTGTTTTGGAGGTTAAATTAAATTAAGTTTTAGAAGTAAAGTGAGTGAGAAAAATACGTCAATCGCATAAGGAAGGACCCAGTATTTGGAAAGTAATTAATTGTAGATAGGCAATAATAATCTACAAATTTCATCCGAACTTTTTGATAATAACGCAAGCTTAATCGTACCATGTAAGACATTTATTTTAGGAAGGTGTTTAATTGTTTATTGACATTCACAAGACAAATACATGAAACGGTCTCTTCCAGGACCTAAAACACATTATTTTTCTTTAAAAAAGGTGTTTATTGCCCTCACTTAGGTGGTTTTAAGAAAAAAATATCATAAGGTCAAATGTCATTGATGCTCTCTTAGTAGTAAATTATTGGAACAGACGCATGCGCACCAACCTATCCAAAACTGTCAAATTTCTTCAATAAATGTTCAACCTTAAGACAAGAGATCTAAAGGTCAAAATCTATTGAGGAAATATGAGAGCTTGTGGCAGTGTTTAGGCGTCTGTACTAGAATTAGTAATAGAAAACAGATTTAAGACGACACCTCGCTTTGTGAACATTAAAAAAGGCTGAACCTTACCAGGACTGTCATAAGGTCGAAAATACGTAGCGCCTTCGACAATTGAGACCGCAAATTAACAGAATGTACATATTTTTTTTATTTATTTATTGATTTTAGCTATCAAAATATGCAGCAACGAAATTACGAATATTGATGTTATCAATGTATTTGAGTGGTTTCCAAGGATATAGATTAAGTAAATTTGTTGTAATTTCAACAATAGTGACTTTTAGTGATGTTTCGAAAATAATTATGATCCTGTCAAAATTATTTAATCGTGTATTTGAGCTAGCAAATTCAAGATAAAGACATGAATTTACGTATATCAACATATTGTTTTCTAAAGTTTACGCGAACACTACACATTTAAATGACAAACTTTTACGGATCTACTCGCGTTTATTTTACACATTACTTTTTAATGTTTATCCTGACGTTTCGAACCCTTTGCAGGGTCCGTGGTCACGGGGAGTTAGTTCGTTAGTCATATTATTTATAGTCTTAAACTATTCGACGAAAGTTGGAGCATTTTTTCAGTGTGCGCCTTAATTATGTCTGATAGTAAATGACGTTATCGCCAAATATGGAAACTGACTCCAACCGAAACCTTCAATGATTGAGTAACTAACTATCTATCTTACTTCTAACTAACGAAACGAAAAATGAGTCGTTGTCCTCATTTTACAATGTTTTTATGACGACTTACTAATATAAGAAATAGCTGCTAGCAGGGGACTTACAACAAGCCCTAGCATATTTCTTTTTGAATTCATGTTTATATTACTTCAATTTCTTATGTGTACTCAATCAATATCGGTCATTCAATGTTATAACGTCCTTATCCCAAACAAATAAACCTCAATTCATATTGAATAATATTAGTCTATCATTATGAAGATTGACGTCGGCTCCGTCGACAGCTCATCATCAATTCTGCCACATTTCTCCAATCTATCGGGCGCAGAGGAATTTGACCCTTACACTGTGGTTATAAGGAAATTGAAGTATTGGGTGGTCGAACCGTAGCGAGATAACTGATGTGGAGTATCCTATTACGTTATAAATTGAATTTTTATGCTTAACGCGATGGTGGTTACGAGATGTCTAGGTATTAACATGTTATTTGGGCGGCGATCCACATTTGTTTTTTATGGTGAGTTCGCATAAGTGGAAGTACCCGTAACTCGTAATGTACCTAGCGGCTATGAGACTTTCTAAAGACATTACTTGTCAATTGAATATTGCTGACAACCTGAGTAAAAAGTCCTCTCGCGGTAATGACGTTGTTGCCTGGTTTTACTTTCATTTTGTGTCGTATTGTAATTGGAGAAATTTGTTGCGTTAAAAATTTGATTGCTTCTGCTTTCAAGTTATGGAATCACCTTCAAATTTTATCTTTGAGATATACTTATTTAGCTACGTAGGATATAATTTTAAAAAAATATAAAGTAACAATGAAAGTTCAAGCTCGATGGCGCAGTGGCTAACGCGCTCGGTCTGCGATTGCTAACCTTAAGCCACTTTCGCAAAGGCCGGTCATCGGATGGGTGACCAAAAATATGTCATCTCGAGCTCCTCCGTGCTTCGGAAGGCGCGTTAAGCCGTTGGTCCAGGCTGCATTAGCAGTCGTTATCAACCACCAATCCGCACTGGGCTCGTGTGGTGGTTTATGGCCCGTTCTCCCTATCCATTCATAGGGAAGGCTCGTGCCCCAGCAGTGGGAACATAAAATGAGCTGATGATAATGATAAATAATAAAAGTATAAAGTGGCAGGGTTTGAGGTAGGCCTTTGTGTTTGATACCAGTAGTTACATAAGGCAAGAGGTGTTTGACGTATGTATCTCTTGACATAAGAAATTTCATCATTCATAAATTCATCATATTGTTATGTTTATAAGGTTATAATAATATATACCTGCATCCTGAACGATTTTGACTACAGTAATAGTGCTGCGTTAAGTTATTTTTATGATATTTATTTATCTGTTGGTTTTTGTTTTTTGTTGTAACGTCACCGATTAGGTCCCTCCAGAATACTATCGTTGCAGCAGCCTCATGTCGTAGTAGCATGTGTTGAGGCTGGGGCCTATGGGCCACACTTTGTCTTTTGTTTTTGTTTTTTTTAATGTACTTTTGTTTTTTTATATATTATTTTATTTTATTTTTTATATGTAATAAATTTTTGTTGTAGTGTATGCCAATAAAGGTAACTATTTACTTTCTTTCTTTCTTTCTTAATTGTACCTATACTTTGGATAGTAGCCTCTAACTTTTAAGATGCTACTATTCATCGCTGCTCCACTCTTCATCAGACTCGAGGTTGTAATATCGCTGCTTTAAGACGTAACAGAACAGTAGGCCCGATTGATCGATGGTTGGTCCCCCAGTGTACGTTATGGCCATCCAATCATGGTAATGCTAATATCGTAAATGTAAACATGAAGAACACTTTAGGCCCGATCGCGTGGCGATAGCACTTTTGCGCCAATGGGCAACCATGACAAAGTATTCATTAAAACACTGATATTTATTGATGTTTAAAGATTTATGACGTAGACTTTTTTTATTGGGATGCGATATTTTTTGCGACACCAAAAGAGGAATAGAAACACGGCAGTTAAAATTTGCCTTGCTTACAACTTATTTCACAATAGAAAAAAAATATTAAAAATTAAAAAAAAAAATAAACGCCCACCCGACCCAGCCCAGATATTTTTTTCACTGTATTTTATATAAATATTTAATTCAGCTTAAGTATAGCAATTAACACTTTTACTAAAGTTACGATAAAACCATTGACCATTAATAAAATTCAAAATTAAAATTTTGTAATTCAATTTAGGCTACAAAAATTAAGCTGTTAAAAAATGTATTATCGCCATCAATTTGTAAGTTCAACAATGCTGCAAACTTTGTACTGAGAAGAACCGCCAGTAAACTCAGTAATCAGCATTTCTCTTCCCAATTTCTTTTACCCTTTTTTAAGGAAAATCAATTAACAATAAGTAGGTTCTTTATGCAAAATAGTAGGTATCTAAATTTGCAAATTTTCATCAGGTGGCAATTTAAATTACAGCGAGTGATGGTTCATGCAGTGAGTACCTACTTATAAATATCATAACTATAAACCCAAAAACGAGAAAAATAAAAATATTGCAAATTTTGTTTCTGAAACGTATCTTACGTTCTTTAAAGAAAGTACATTTTCAACTAGCCTTATTATCATAGCCAGTCAGGTATGAAATATGTGTTTGCTCTTAACACTAGTGATTTATAGCTTTGCCCACTCGGTTCGTCGCCACCCCACACCATGAATAACCAAAACTCATAAACACTCTAGTTTTAACTTGGGGTCCACTACATGTCACATTTATCCGGTGACTACGGCAAATTTAATCTTAAATGTGTTTTTTTTAATATTTGTATGGTAAGTCAATAAGTAAGTACCTAGGTAATTATTAATGTGTATTAAAAACTGAATCAGCCTCGTTATTGTTAATTGTTAAAGAGGGTAGACAGATACAGCATAAATGTTTTTTTTTCTTTTTGTTGATGGCTTCGTGCGATTAGCACATTTAGCCAGTGTCAAAGTAATTTTTCTAACAAGTAATACATAAATAAACAATATTTCTTTTCTGTATGATGATGATGAATGATAATAGAAATGAGAAGTGAGAAATGATATACCCCCCAACCCATCGAGTATCTCAGTAAAGATGTGGGGCTTTACTAAGTCCTCGGGCGGACTTCTTGAGAGTATTTGAAAAGTGACGTTGCACTGTTTTGTTTCATTTGCCAACACTCATGCACACTCACGAACACTTAACGGTCAATAATCCACCATTTATAACACAAATTTTAGAAGATAAAACAAAACCGTAGACATGACTCTTCACTTTCCCGCCAAGAAGGTCCAGCATAAATGTTATGCCAACCAAAACCAAACTGTCAAAATACAAAATGGCATCGCGAAAGTTGGTGCCACAATAAAACCTTTTCTGTAACCAAAGAGTTATTATAAGGTACACAAAATATACCAGTGTGGTGCGATATTTTAACAGGAGATATAATCTCATATTATGATTATACCAATACAAGTGCTCTCTTCCACTCGTATTTAAAGATATTGATGACTATGTTGACACTGAATATTCTCGAACAGTGTAGTAGTTACCTAAATAAACAAATTTACCTACATAATGCAAACATCATAATATTACATCCTTACCTATGATCCTACGTTTTGTATTAAGATTTTTTATAAAATTATATTTTTCGTATACTAACGTTTTTTTTAATTTTCTTAGCATCTATTTATGTTAGTTAACACTATAAAAATTGTAGAGTAGTGTTTTTGTTTCACTAGCTAAATATAGCAGTCATTAAAAAGAAAAAAATCAAGTCCCTTTAAAGCTACAATGAAACAAAACTTCAATTCCGCGAACCAAAAAAGAAGTCAATTTAAAAAAAAATTGGGCGATAAAGACTCAAAATTAATAATCATTGTTATTACTGAAGTCTAAATAACATAGTCCTAATTAAAGGTGTATAATAATATTAACAAACGGTATTGACTTTTAGAAGTAATACACCATAAGTGAGAAAAAACGTCAGTTTCATGGGTAAGGACCCAATATATCAGAGTTTTTAATCCATTTCTAATTGAAATATCAACTGTGAGATCCAAAAATAGCAACCCAGTTTAATCGGCCACCAGTGTACCATCCACCGAAACCAACTGCGTAAATACAAAATGGCGTCTCGGCAGTTGGCGCCAAATTAAACCTTGTCCTGTATCATATCGCGCTTTGATCTCTGTCCCGGAGGAGTGTTTGTTCAGCTCCGCGTCTGTCTGTTTGTCCTGGCGCGTTGAAAAGAACCCCTGAATGGTTGCGACCGCTCTTTCAATAGGAGATTTATATCGAAGGAAGAGGTCTGACTACGTAGCGTCGCAATTTGTGGGTAGTAGATACTGTGATAGACGGCTAGAGCAGTAAGTCTTTTATTTTATTTTTTTACTTTTCTATTTTAGCTTAGGAAAAGCAAAGGAATTTTACATGTACAGGTTTATTAGAAACATCAAATAATGTAATTTTCTCTGTTTGTTGTGTGGTGTTGTGGTGATTTCGTTCTTTGAATGTGTGGTGAATATGTTTAATGTGTTATATATTTTTTTTCCAACATTCATACATATTTATGGACACTAAACTCATTTGGAGTGTTTCATACCCGGCTGCTCTTTCCATTCGATGCTGTGCCTGTTTACGATGTAATCTTTTAAGGCCTTGTTATGGTACTTGGTGTAAGTGCCACGAACGGCTCAAGACCATTGAGCAAGGTCTCCGAGCCCTCCTTGGCAAGTGCATCCGCCATCTCGTTGCCATGGATTCCCATATGGCCTGAGACCCAAATCAATCTCACCTTGTAATGTCCACTTAGCTTGTTTAGAGCTTTCAAGAAAAATAAAAATAAAACTTTTTTTTTAATTATTTATTATTTAGTTATTAAAGTATGCAGCTACTAAATTACGAATATTGATGTTATCAATATATTTAACTGGTTTCAAAGCATATCAATTAAGTAATTATGTTGTAATTTGAACATTAGAATTTATTTTGTAGTTTTTTCGAAAATAATTATGATCGTCATGTCAAAATTATACAATCGTGTATTTATTTGAGCAAGCAAATTCAAGATTAAGACATGAATTTAACTATATCAACATTTTAGATTCGTGAGTCATATTATATAGCATGCATTTTTTTAGTGTGTCGTCTTAAGTAACTTTATTTGCCTCTAACAAAAAACACAGTAGATTAGGTACCTATATACAGAAGGGGCATTATTTTTAACCGACTTCAAAAAAAGGAGGATTGTTATTTTTGGAGTCGGTGCCAGGCAAGGTAACTTTAACATTAACATTTATCGACATACTATAATAAAACATAATAGTACATTCAATCTTATGCATGAAATTTTGACTACAAACACCGCTGGCACCGGCTCCAAAAACAACAGTAATTGTACCTATGTATTTTCCTAAGAAAGAATATAAGATTGAGTATAATATAGGTTAGTAAATTGAACAAACTAAACACGCAGTTATTTTTTACTCTTTAGTGCAAATTTTTCAGTCTAATTTTTTGGAGTCGGTTTTTTGCAGTACCTACCTACTGTATTCCGTTTTTAAAAGTTACAGATCCATACAAAAAACAGGGCATAAACCCATAGGAACTGAAGTTTTAGGGTCGGTAATACTATTTTGTTTTTGCTAGCGTCCATATTTTGGTGGTCAGTTTTTTCCATCAGAAGGGCCGCGTCCGCGGTTGCCAGCTTGGTTACTTTAAGAAAGACATTGCTCGAAAATTTAATTATTAGGAAGAGTGGATGCACCTTGAGAAACAAAAGAAGATATATTTAATCTAAAACAATGTCTAGACGAATTGCACTTCGCGTTCGACCTTTAAATGATTCACCATAGACAATATTATTACAAATACAACCTGACAGTGAATAAACTATTCATTTGGACTTCTTGGCGGGAAAGTGAAGAGTCATGTTTGTTTGCCGTTTCGCTTTTGTTTCGACCATTTTCGTTAAATTTCTTAGTGCGCTCGGTCCTGTATCTTTTCAGGGTTTAATTCTAGATATGTCTATTCCATGTCCCTGTATGTATCAGGTTCACTTGATTTCAATGGCGGAGGTCTATTTAAGCATTTGAACAGCTTATTTATTACAGCTTGATGGTTGTCTGGAAGAAATCGCTTAAAACCGATAAGACCGCCAAAGTGGTTAACGCGCCCGGTCTGCGAGTGCTGAGGTTAAGCAACTTTCGCAAAGGCCAGTCATCGGATGGGTGACCAAAACATTATCATTTCCCGGCTGCATTAGCAGTCGTTAACAACCACCAACCCGCACTGGGCCCGCATGGTTTAAGGCCCGTTCTCCTTATCCATCCATAGGGAAGGCTGGGAACATAAAATGAGCTGATGTTTCTCCTACTTTGTGTGTAAATATAATAGTCATCTCATACACGCCGCAATACACTTGTAAAAGAAGAAACCACTACTTTAAGACATTTGCTGTAACTTGCTATACTTGCCATCTTAGCTGTGTTACATTGTTTTTTTTATATACAACGTTAGTCTGAACGGGGGTACTAAGCCGAAAGGAGGGTAAAGTATGCATGATAGTGAATAACTTTTTAATTTTTTATTTTTTTTATTTAAGTACATTTGATTGGTCTACAAAAATCTAGTAGGCTACGGTTTTGACGTAGGCTCTCAGCAAATAGGTTTACCTCTAATGTCAATGTACGGGCATCGTAAAGAGTCGAGTTTGCTCTCCATAATTGGAGTAAGTAATGTATCCAATAATATTAACTTTTAATTTGTTTTTTTCACAAACCACAGCGTCATTTCTTTTGATTTCTTAAAAAAGATGTTTAACTAAATACAATACAATAAACAACACAACAAAGCAAGTACCTAGGTATCTGTCAGAGTACGAGCGAGGTCTAGACGCGCCACTCCGCCTAGTGCTCAACTGTCCCCGCTACTGAATTATTCATTCCACACCGCCACCCATTGTACCTCAACGGTTTAGTGGTTAAACCACTGGCTCAGACTCAGAGGTCTCGGGTTAAATTTTTCTTCTTTTGGTGTGTCGTGGTAGGGTTTAGTACAACAAGCATAATTCACTAGTCACAAGTGTACAGCATACAAGTCACGCTGGGAATCGAAACTTTTGAGTCTGTGATCGGTGACCCAACCATTAAACCATTAAGACGATAGATCTTCATTATTTAGATGTTACTGAGTAAGCTATGAGGAGCTTGATGGCGCAGTGGTTAACGCGCCCGGTCTGCGAGTGCTGAGGTTAAGCAACTTTCGCAAAGGCCGGTCATCGGATGGGTGACCAAAAATTTATCATCTCGAGCTTCGGAAGGCACGTAAAGCGGTTGATCCCGGCTGCATTAGCATGCAGTCGTTAACAACCACCAATCCGCACCGGGCCTGCGTGGTGGTTTAAGGCCCTTTCTCCCTATCCATCCATAGGGAAGGCTCGTACCCCAGCAGTGGGGACATAAAATGAGCTGATGATGATGATGATGATGATGAGTAAGCTATCCCTACTAGAATCAAATAAATATATGATCAAAAACCTTAAATGGAACATGTCCGTTTCCAAGCTCACATTGCACTACATAGCTTGAGTTTCATAGCTTGAAAAATTTTCGTATTCCAAAATCAAAGCATCAGTGCTATACTTATTTACAATTATAAATAAATGAGGGCTTTATTTAGTCTACACAATTAAACTAATTTAACAATTGAAGGTCACAAAGGCGAGACAAGATGTGGTTCTATAATCGAAGCATCAACATCATTAGATTTTAAACTTACGATTATAAATAAATTAATCCTACATAAAACAATTGAGCACAGATCCCCGCGACGCGACTAGATGTCATTTTTAATCAAAGCATCACCATTAATACAATTTAAACTACGATTAAAAACAAATGAAGGCTTAAGAACACAATTGAAAATATGTCGTAGTGACGCGACTATTATAAATGTCGTTCCATAATCAAAACCTCAACATCAATACATTTTAACTTTTTAAACTCACGATTATAAATAAATGAAAGCTTAACAAAACAACTGAACACAGGTCACTGCGACTCATAATCAAAGCGTCACCACTATTAAATTTAAAACTTACGATTCTAAATAAATGAAGCCTACATAAAACAATTGAACACAAGTCGCAGCGACGCGAGTAGGTGTCGTTGTCACACAAAAACATTAGAGGTCTAGACGCCCCACCACCAACTCGTCTGTCCCCGTGCCTGAATAATTCATTGTGGACATCTAAACACGCAGCATTTGACTTTAACGTCCTACGTACTAGGAATACTTTTCTATTGGTATCGAGATGAGCTTTCAGAAGCTTGCAGCCCTTAAGATATATCGTCCTCTCGACTGGTAAAGACAAAAGAGTAACGAAATATGGAATCAACGCAGCGATCGATTCTTCTCGTCTTCGTTAATATAAAAAGGCAAATAAGACCCGTGCCTAGTTTTTTTTTTTGGAGAACGTTTGCTATTTGCCTTAGGAGGCATTTTCTGTGTCACAAATCAAAAACAAATATGCTTATTTTATTTTATGTGGGAAACAAACTATATTTTAGTTAACAAAGAACTGACAGAAATAAACCAAAATTCATATTAAAAGGTTCAGTTTATTTTGTCGCCGTCTGTACATTAACGCCTTTTGATTTATATAAGTGTTTGTCTATGTGAGTTTACTGCAGCGTAGTTAGTATTCCTAACTAGGAATTCTATGAATCCAAAACAAACTTGGTAAAAGATATTTATCGCACACGAAGTATTTTCGTAAAGTTACTATCACTTTATGGTGAGAGGCGTAAGGTCGTTAATTACAGTCGATAGGCTTTAGTCACGCTTAGCCATTCAGGTAGGCTACTCTTGACGCAAACTCAATCTCAATACAATTCCAATGCGATTAATATGTATCGATATTGGGATAAGTTTCGCAATTTCGGAACGCCCCATCTCGATAATAATTTGTTCACTCAATTTCCACGCAATTTAATTCCAATGTAGCGCTATTATCGCTTTTTAGAGTGCCATTTGAATTTTTTAGATTTGGGATTGGAAATTGATTATTGCAATTGTGTTTCAAGAGTAACCCACCAGGTCGATCAGGCTAAATGGCTAAATCAGGCTAATTTAATTATACTTGCCTTAGCTTATGTGTTCACTGGGTAAAGTGTGATATATACTGGGTTTTAGATCGTTATGTGTACCTACCATATAAACGATCACAAAGAAGGTTTTAATCATTTATTTATTTATTTTTCCTTTAGTTGATGGCTTCGTGCGATTAGCACATTTAGCCAGTGTCAAAGTAATTTTTCTTACAAGTAATATAAACAATATTTTCTCCCTGTATGATGATGATGAATGATAATAAATAGTAATGAGAAGTGAGAAATTATAATACCCTCCGACCACTTGAGTATCTCAGTATAGATGTGGGGCTTTACTAAGACCTCACGCGGACTTCTTGTGAGAATTTGCAAAGTGACGTTGTACTGTTTTGTTTTATTTGCCAACACTCATGCACGTACACGAACTGAACGGTTAGTAATCCACCATTATTTCACACTAGCTGTGCCCGCGGTTTCACCCGCGTTATTTCCCGTTTTTGCAACATTTTTCATTGCTGCTCCATTCCTATTAGTCATAGCGTAATGTAATATAGCTTATAGCCTTTCTCAATAAATGAACTATTCAACACAAAAATATTTTTTTAATTCGAACCAGTAGTTCCTGAGATTAGCGCGTTCAAACAAACAAACAAACAAACAAACTCTTCAGCTTTATAATATTAGTATAGATTAAATTCGTCATTACACGAATTTTAGAAAACAAAACAAAACCGCCGACATTTACTCTTCATTTAGATGAATTAAAACTTATTAAAAAAAGAACCGTTTAACACGATATTAGCACAAACAATAACATATTTAATTTCCAAATAATCACAGTCCCAATTTGAACGAAACGCCTACGTTCATCCAATCTATCTATCTTATCTTCATATTTATAAAATACAATGAAATTATGCTACCTGCTAATGGTCAGTGCAGCCGCCCGGATTGCGGAAGACCCAGGTTCGATTCCTGGCTGGGTCGGTTAGGCATTTAATTTTTCACTGTATTTTATAAATATTTAATTCAGCTTCAGTGCAGCAATTAGCACTTAAAAAGAAAAAGTAAAATTTATCTTATCTTCATTATTGTGTTGATAAATTCTCCTATAAGCATTTTAAACACATGTTTCCCAGAAATATAGGTAATTGAGTTTCACTCGACGTCTTTTTAAGAAGTTGTTTAGTTGTTTTTTCTTTTTTGCTATATCACCAGTGTTGTATATAACACCCCTTTTTATGAACAAATGCAGTATGTGCATACCAAGTCTTATTATTATAGATGTAACGTCCATAATAGCGTGCGGCTTTAAAATAGTTTTTATTGGAAGGCCCGCCCATTTGCAGTGCTAAGGAAAGGAATGGTTAAAGCGTTTTTGTTCGTAGTACGTGACGTCATGGGAAAATAGTTCTGATGGTGGCTTGGGGGGGGGCTCGCTAGTTCGATGGCATACTTCGAATAATATGCGGGGCACGACTCACTCGTATGAAGCCTTCGCGGTATAGAATGGTAGGCATGTGTACCAGTTGAAAAAGCATCGGTTTTCCTTCTGAGAAGTGGCTGCCTTGTTGCCTGTTGGGCAGGAGAAAGATGACATTAAAACATAACAATTACAATAGAATAATGCATTTTTGAATGTGGTGTTCCTTTAATGTTATCAGCAGCAACATATATTGAATGAATTAATTAAAATTTATTTCCTCCAAAAATATCCAAATCCAAAAGCATCTTAAATCTACAATACTTAATTGTTAATATGTTTAATTTTTTTATGAAAGCAAAAAGGAACATAAGTATTAGTTCAATTATTGGTCCTAATCATAGGCGACGATCCACGACTACTCTCATCCAGCTGTTGCCAGCCAACTTACAAAGATCCATAAGGGTGCGCCGTCCGTAGGTAAGTGACAAATTTCATATATTTTATTTGATATATCTTCGTCCATATTTATTTGATGCTGCGCAGCCATACTCATTTTGTATATTAACGTGTTAATTTGAAAAATAATATTTAAAAAAACCGCTCGATAAATCGAAAATGTGAGACGGACGATTTGTAGTTTAGACCATTGATGATTGATTAGACAAATTCAGAGGTACAATCATTTAGATAAACTACAAGATATCAACTAAACACCGCCACTCGTTTTCATGATTTTTGCCTAACTTTAAATGATATTGTAGAAAAAACTATAGTATGTTGTGAATTTATGGATCAGACTCATTGTAGGTAAACACGTAACCTTTGATACTAAATATATATTTTGTTTATTTAATACGATAGTACCTATTTTTAAAATTTTAAGTAAAATTACGTGTGTTGGTTGTTAAAGTTATGTTATTAAAGTTTATGGTGGCATATGGCACAACCTATTATTATTAGCGACATATAAATCCTAGTGTTTCCCGCTTTATAACTCCACTTTTTGCTTCGATACATTTCCCTTTATTACGATGTACAGTCAACCTCACGTTTCAGTGAACGTTTATAGAACTTGTCATAAAAAAATAAAAAGTCTTGTTAGCCGTATTATTGTTTATGAAAGAATAAGGAAATAAAAACATTTTTTACACTTACACACACGATTTATGATACAACTAGCTTTTAAAGCTCGCGGCTTCTCTCTCGTAGGCTACACGACGTGTGATTGTTTATAATAAAAGCAAAACTGATAAAAGGTACGTTCATTAGTCAGTCCGTGGATTAAACTTTAAAAATGTCAGATGTTCATACAAACTTTCCACCCCTATTTAACCTCCCTAGGGGAGGTTTTTCGAAAAATACTAAAACACGTCGTTCTTTATTTTTGTTGAAAAATCTATAGATCGATTAAAATATTCATTTTGATAGTTGTTACTTTAAAAATAACTATTTCCCCAAAAAAACATTTTTCTCTTTTTTACTCCTTTAAAGCGCAGTGTAGGCAGGCCTCCAACAAGGTGGACCGACGATCTGGTGAAGGTCGCGGGAAGCCGCTGGATGCGAGCAGCACAAAACCGGTCGTTGCGGAGATCCTTGGGGGAGGCCTTTGTCCAGCAGTGGACGTCTTTTGGCTGAGATGATGATGAAAGGAAAATAAACAAAATTCCTGAGACAAGTCATTCTTTATTTCTTTCCAAGAACCCAAATACCAATTTTTATGTAAGTATTTTACTTCAAAACTGACAGATTTTCAAACAAATTTTCGCGCCCGGTTTGCGAGTGCTGAGGTTAAGCAACTTTCGCAAAGGCCGGTCATCGGATGGGTGACCAAATCTCGAGCTCCTCCGTGCTTCGGAAGGCACGTTAAGCCGTTGGTCCCGGCTGCATAATCCGCACTAGGACCACGTAGTGGTTTACGGCCCGTTCTCCCTATCCATCCACAGGGAAGACGCGTGCCCCAGCAACAGGGACATAAAATGAGCTGATGATGATGATGATGATGACGGACACAAATCGCTCAATGATCGTTCGCGTAGCGCATTTGGGATTAAAATGTATGTAAGTAATAGTTTACATACATTGAGCGATTTGTGTCCTTAATACCAATGTATCAACCCTACTAGAGCAGTCTCGTTGCAATTGTACAATCTAACAACTGGTTGCTTTTTTCGATAATAAGCCTGCCAGGTTGCACCAGTCGTGGTCACGGGCTAACACGGCAGATGCTTTCACCTTTCATTACGAAATCACTGCAAGCAACGGAATAATTGGCTAATCATGTTATTAACTTACAAGCGCACATGAATGGCGGTAATCAGGGGAAATAAAGGCGTAATCAAACAAATTCTCGTATCACACACGGTTATCTGATTGCAATCAGCTGTATCGGCCCTTATTGGGTTAGCTGGGGGGCAACGTTGTTACCGAAATGTTTGCGCGACCATTATCGGGAACACGGATGTTGGGATACTTTTGGTCTAGACGTGAATCGTGTTTTTGTTGCGTTTAGTATCACTGTATGTAAGCAAATCGGTTTAACCCTTTGACTGGAACAGCATAATAGATTTTGTATTGGTTTTCGACGCTATTGCAACCACATAAGGTTCAAATTATGGTGGCAACTATATTGCCACTACCAGTAAAAGGGTTAACTGTACTTACCTGCCTAAATTTGACTTTGTCACAAAATTTAAACAGATGATGGTCTGTGTGTTAGACACTCATAGGCGTTCCGCAGACAAAGCAATTTTAGTTTCAGAAACTATCAATAGTTGAAAAAACTATCAACTTTTGAGAAGTTATCGTTAATGGTTGCCGAATGCTAGTAGCAGCAACAAAAAGGCCCACATTACGGTTGCCACGATTCTAAACTAACTTTTCAAATTCATGGTCAACTATCAGTATTGCCAGTTACGGAAACCAGCAACTTGACACAACTAGTACAAATATTGACAGTTACTAGTTGCGGCAATTTGAAACTGATTCTATCATCGAGTGAAGCAACTAAATACTGTTAAGTATGGACCATCGAAACTCGCAACAAGGGTCTATGTCTGTGCAGTTTCTTTAGGTAATGGAAACAGAAAGTTGTAAGTTGCCTGTTGCCACAATACGGAGATCAAAGTTGCTCTGTCAGCGGAATATCTTAGTGTTTGGGCTTAGTACGTCAGTGAATGAGTCAGAACTTTTCTATTTATCTGTATATTCTTCTCCCAAAAACAGGTAGATAGACAGACAGACTATCAATATCACCAATTTTGTGTAAACTCGCCATTAGTGATCTCGAGGCCACGTTTAGTATAATCCAAGTATGGCTCCGAGGTGGAAAAGATACTTAATAAGGGTCTTCTTACAAATAAACAAAGAATAAGGTCCGAATAGTTATTCCGTATTTTGTCTCTTTTACCTTAAGGCGAAGGGTAAGGCACACTAGCGCCACCAATTGATAATTTGACAATTACTAACGGACCGGATCTTTTTTTAAACATTGCGTACCTACCGCCAGACAACAGGAAAGCATCCATAGTATTTATTTAATATATGTACAAAACGGGCTATCGCATTTATTCACAAACAATGTCCACTGTTGTTGTTGGCGAATGAATACAAAAACAAACCTAAAAGTAGTACATAATTATTAAATAATAGATGTTTGCCTAGTGTCGGAAGGTCCGCAATGTTTGAAAAAAAAATCAGTTTAGTTTAGTTATCAAATTAAGTAATTTAGCGGCGCTAGTGTGCCTTACCCTTCGCCTTAACTAGTGGTCACCCAGTGGCCGAAATTCGACCGTAATTTTATTAAGGCTGCACGGATTGTATCCTAAGCAATGAAAAATTAAAAAAGATAGAATGTGGGTTTGGATGGGCATTGACAGATGTCGGCCGCAATAAAGACAAACAATACGTGTGTGTAATGTTGTTTTTGTTGATTTAATGTATTTTTTATGCATAATTTAAATATTATATTAATAATAATAATAATAATAATAATAATAATAAAACATTTATTCGGCTTTTCAACACAGAATATACATTAAAAAAAAAAATATATAATACAAAAGTTAAAATAAACTTAAAATTACAAAAAAAAATAAAGAGTTACATTTTCTCAATATACAAGTAACAACAATAAAATAAACAAAAACAAGCAGAAATAAATAAATACACTAAAAGCCGAATGGGCTGATCAGCTCAGCTTAATGTTGTGGCTGATGCCTCAACGCTGGTATTCTGCTGGACCCATGTCAAGGGAGGAGCTAAGCATAACAAAGCTGAAGGTGATAGTGTGTTGTGTAGAAATACGTCGTGTAGTACATATATATAGAGTGAAGATACAAGATATATGGTAGTGATGTGGATATAAAAATAAAAATAAAAATAATGTATATATAAACGCAGTTAAGTGGCAATGTAAATATATGCACAATAAAAAAATAAAAAATATAATAATGATAGCCTCAGATGTAACCAGGGATCTATAAAAGGTAGTCTGTAATGCCGCTCAGTTGTTGCTCCAAGGTGATTTCTCTTAGAATTTTACGGAAGCTGTAAAGAGACGGTGAATGACGAATTGGTGGGGGAAGATTGTTCCAAATCTTAGCAGCGGCATATTTAAAACTACCCTGAAAAGCATTTGTCTTGTGAGCCTGCATGGCAAGGCGACCAGTGCGAGAACGGGATGACCAAATGAGCTTTTCCAACAAATAAGGTGGCTTACGGCTTTTTATAACGCCAAATAATAGAGTGGCTAGATGGATGTACCGGCGGGAAGACATGTTTAAAATATTAGCGCGGTTTATATACGGAGAGATGTGGCTTCTCGGAGGAATGTTGAAACAAAACCTTGTACAAGCATTCTGAACTCGCTGTATCAAAGCTTTGGTTCTCGATAGTAACCGTGGACCATATACGGTATCAGCATAATTAAATTTTGAAAGAACAAGTGATTCAGTTAAGCTTATGCGGAGACTAGTGCTAAGAAACTTACGTATTTTGTACAAGGTTTTTAAGCGGTAAAAACAATTGCGAGCCACCTCTTTTATATGGGATTCAAAACGTAGTTCAGAGTCCATTAAAAGACCTAAATTGCGAGCCTCTGAGACACAAGAAATAACCGCACCCCTCATAGCGATCTGTGGTCTTCTAGAGCTAATTTTAGCTACCTGGTGTTTTGAGCCCAATACTAAAAACTTAGACTTGGTTGGATTAAGCATCAACGAATTACGTTCCGACCACCGGCTTATTCTTTCTAGGTCTTTATTTAACCTCTCCACGGCCAATTCAGTTTCTCCAGGCTTACACGACAAGTACAATTGCAGATCGTCTGCATACATGTGATATTTACAGTTCTTAATGCAGCGCACTATGTCTGCACTGTAGATAATGAAGAGTAAAGGTCCCAAAATGGAGCCCTGTGGGACGCCTCTATTAACGGCAGACGATTTGGAAGAAGATTGTGAACCATTGGACTTTGTAAGCTTCACATATTGAAAACGAGCACGCAGATAACTGTCAAACCACCTCAGCGCCCGGTCATCAAGACCATAGTAGGCTAGTTTAGATAATAAGAGCGAAACGTTCACCGTGTCAAAGGCACGAGAGAAGTCAAGTAGAACCAGTAAAGTCCCCATTCCCTCGTCCTGAGCCTCCAATATATTGCTTGTGACGTCAATAAGAGCCGTGGCTGTACTGCGATTTCTCCGAAAACCCGACTGCGAGACTGGAAGAATATTATTGGATTCTAAGTAATCCGTCAACTGCTGACACACAGCCTTCTCTAGCACTTTGGATAAACAAGGCAAAATACTGATCGGCCGGAGATCCTTGAATGTTTCAGGATTTGTCTTCTTCGGAAGATTTATTTATTTTAGATTTATTTTATTTTATTTACTTATTTTAGATATTAACATTCGGATAACCTTATCTATATAAACTTTAAGTTTGCGAAATTTCATACTTCTCCGTCCGCGCAATTTTCTTAAAAACGGGTACAAAGTTTTTGCTTCACGTATTAATATATAGATTTGAAATGACGTTTACATGACATGCAGGAATAACTATTCGGAGCTTATTCTTTGTTTATTTGTAAGGCACTAAGTGATTACGGGACACGGGTTCCAAGATGCTCAGGCAAGAAGACCAGGCGATCGGCTAGCAACTTATCTCTGATGCATTGATGGTAATTAGCTTTAAGCTTTAAGCTTCATGGGACTCTTCCTCTGACTTGATCCTGCAAAGGTGTAAAGTGCTTCATTCCGGTACGTGGGTAGTGTCTAGGGTTGCCAACTTTTATTGGAAGAAATAGAGTAGGTATATCTGATTTTAAAGGAGGTAAATAAAGAGTACGGACTTACAAAAAAGGGTATCATTTATTTTATATTTTCAAAAAGGTATTTTTTTGTACATTTTGCAGCACATAACAATTTTTCATGGTTTTTAAAAGAATTGCATGAGTCCAAACATTCTAACTCTAAATTTATATGGATCAAGAGGTCTTTTGGACTTATTTGGTTCTGATAATGGGTTTGCATAATATTACATGAAAACATTGTGTAAAAAAGAGTATTTTAGCATACTCTATTAGTGTTATAGATTATAGAGTACGCCTACACGATATAGAGTACAGTACTCTATTTTAGAGTACGGTTGGCAACCCTAGTAGTGTCCCCGTAAACTTACGAAAATAAAACTTAAGTCACAAAGCCAATGAAGTTTTTAACACTGTCAGTGTGAAGAACTTTAACAATGCTAATTACATAATCTGTTCCCTTAAAGAAAACCCTTAAGAGATTTGAATAACATTTCATGTTTGTTATATTTTTTTTCGCACAAGTTAAAGAAAATATAAGAGCAGAAGTTTTGAACTGAGACAACAAAGGGAGAAAGAAACACTTAAAGATAACAGTGACACAATAAAAAGTGGACAAAACTGGTAGGCTACTCTTGACGCAAACTCAATCTTAATACAATTCCAATGCGATTAATATGTATCGATATTGGGATAAGTTTCGCAATTTCGGAACGCCCCATCTCGATAATAATTTGTTCACTCAATTTCCACGCAATTTAATTCCAATGTAGCGCTATTATCGCCTTTAAGAGTGCTATTTGAATTTTTTAGATTTGGGATTGGAAATTGATTATTGCAATTGTATTTCAAGAGTAACCCACCCGTTTTGGTTTCAGATGTACCATTAGGATATTATAAAATAGGATCATGGTATCTAAAATAGTAACTATTATTTTTAGTATTACCTGTTTATCATGAGAAGGTGCATTTTTAAGTATCATCATCATCATCATCATCAGCTTATTTTATGTCCCCACTGCTGGGGCCCGAGCCTTCCCTATGGATGGATAGGGAGAACGGGCGGAAACCACCACGCGGGCCCAGTATGGATTGGTGGTAGTTAACGACTGCTAATGCAGCCGGGACCAACGGCTTTACGTGCCTTCCGAAGCCCGGAGGAGCTCGAGATGATACATTTTTGGTCACCCATCCGATGACCGGCCTTTGCGAAAGTTGCTTAACCTCAGCACTCGCAGACCGGGGGCGTTAACCACTGCGCCATCAGGCTCCTCATTTTTAAGTATATTGTGATAAATTTCGCAATAGTAAATAGAAATAAAAATTCCTCTATATCCTCTGCTAGCTATCCTCGCATCTAGATTCTGCTTCTGCTTATCATTAGGCAGAGCCTAACTTACCATAAAAAACCTGTATTATAATGTGATTAATAAATCTTATATCTTCTTCTATCTTCTAGGTAAAGACACCAAATGGTCCTTCCGAAGTTTCTAGCATCCACGTCCAATCGTCTATATCATCTTTATCAACGGACTTATCAACTCCATCCGGCCGGAATTGTCCTTATGACAATCCATATGATTTGCAGGCTAACCTCAAAGCTCCCACAATATTACAAATGGCGGAAAAATTGCTCTGTCCGCGACAATAAATTCGCTGACAGAATGTATTTGTTTTTTTTCCTTTAGTTGATGGCTTCGTGCGAATAGGACATTTAGCCAGTGTCAATGTATTTTTTCTTAAAAGTATACATATAAATAAACAACATTTCCTTCGTGTATGATGATGATGATGATGAATGACAATAAAAATTAAAAGTGAGAAATGATATTCCTCCCAACCCCTTGTGTATCTCAGCAAAGATGTGGGGCTTTACCTTTACCTCACTCGGACTCCTTGACAGAATTTGAAAGGTGATGTTGCACTGTTTTGTTTCATTTGCCAACACTCATGCACGCTCACGAACACTTATCGGTTAATAATCCACCATTATTTCACATTAATATTCGACATATCACAAAATTTTGAAAATGAAACAAAACCGCAGACATAACTCTTTACTTTCCCACCAAGAAGTCTCTATGTATTTGTTATTTGCCGTTTCAATATGTTATAATTGGTTGGATACACGATCCTGACAGTTTTTCTACTGACACGAAACACCTTTTAAGAGAAATCTCTGTTCGAAGGTGCCTACTGTCTTATGCACTATTCGATCACGGTCTCAGACCCCGAGGTCCCGGGTTCGGTTCTCAGCGATGGGTAATACATGTTTGTGCTTATCTTTTCTTATCTTATCTTTTTTTTATACGTAGCACGGCAAATGACTCCATTTCACCTGATGTTAAGTGAATATGGAATCCAGATGCGACGACAACTGGTGCAGCGTGAAAACAACGCAGCATCAGTTACCCTCACTCTGCCGGCCCACAAGGTGCCTCTTCACGCCTCGTTTGAAGGACCCCATATCATAGGAAGGAGAGAAAACGTATGCTGGCAAACTATTCCATGTTTTGGAGGTGCGACAAAAAAACAAAAGCCTTAGTGGGGCATGCCGAGGTTTTCCTCTCGCAGCAACACTTCGACCCATCAGGATCTTTTGTGCAACCCCATCCTTTCACTCTTCTTCCTCTATAAAGATAGATGCCATAAGCTTGGCGACGTCCTTAAGAGCGAAGAGCCTTAAGTTTCGGGTAGGCAGACCCCAGGAGTCCCATTCTTTTCCTAGCCAGAGAGTGGTAGTCACACAGCAGGTGCAGCATCGACTCCGTTTCCTCCATATTTGTGCTTACTTTGGTTAGTGATAGAGTATGTTTTACGACCTTCTGGTTAGGCTACACCATCTTATCTAAATATTTCGTCATTACATCAATGTTAGTAGAATTTTTGTGTACTAGACCAGTATTGAGGATTCCGAAGTGAGCTTCCACCTTCTTCGCCTTACCATCACTTAACCTCAGGCGAAATGATAGCCAATTGCTTACTTGTAGAAGAATGGAAAATGGAAAAACCACTTTTTAGCTTCAGTAAAATGGGGCTACTTTTGAGCCAGGTAACATCACAGCTCCTGTTCTCTAAAGTGGTCTTCCATAATGTAGTTCTACGGTATCATTCTGGAGGTAATTGCACTAAAAACGCCTAGAACGCTTGGGATACCCATTATAGCAACTACTTAAGGCTCTGATGATGATGATGATGATGATGATGCTTCCGACCGATTTCGGCCATGGCGACCACTTCGACTCCTAGTCAGTTTGGCGCTGGTGCGCTCGAAAATGGCTAACGTAGCCAATCTTTGTGGTGAACTCTCGTGTGCAATGTGGGCACGTGAGAACATCATCTACGTAATGATATTGAATGGCAGCGGGTGGACGGGTTTTCAGCTCGTCGCGTTAGCGTCGAGTTCAGCTTTACGCTGTTTCTCGAAATCGCTTACTTGCCTATACACTAGCTTGCGCCATTCAGGACGTTGTGCCGCCAAACCTTCTCATTGAGAAGGCTGAATGTTGCATCTTTTCAAATGACGCTTCTGAACATAGCTGTTATTGAAGTTACACCTGATTCAAAATTTCATATCATTCATCCATGCTGTTTGTGTGGTCAATAAATGTTTTTTCTTTCTTTTCTTTCTTTCTTACCATTCTGCGGTACTCAGTTATCAAGAAGGTAATTTACCGATTGCGGAAGTAAGGTTTTTTTTTATCTGTTCCATCGTTTTGTTATTCTACTCTATCGTCAGAATACTTATTAGGATACATCCCTGTACCCCGAATCAAGTTAATGCGGTAACAAACATATCGGTTACCATAATAAATTCGGTTTGCTTAAATCAGTATATTTAATAAACTCAACACGCCTGCCCATATTAACATATAAATTAAGTCAATCTATTCTGAACCTTATCACTTCTGCTTTATGGTGCAGTTGAATTGATACTTTGTTCGGTTTATGCTCCATCTTTATTAGGTACGGGAAAAACATGATACCGAGATTCGATTCTCCTTACTTTTGGGAGCTCGTTCCCGAAATGGAGGGTAATTATGTTTCGCGCAGTGCAATCGGAACCATCTACTGGTTTTTCGATAACAAAGCTGATTGAACTGTTTACATAATGATCGAATTATGTATGGGTATTGTTTGTATGGAATACGAAATTAATGTGTAAATTAAAATGAAATTGTAAAATATCAGCATAAACTTAACCTTATTTTTTATCTTACTCTTACGTTTCTTTTGAATCTTTATTTAATCCACCAAATCACACCAATCTATTAATAATAGTTTATAAAAAAAATAAGTCTTTACAAACATTTATTTTTATTGGATAATTTTACACTCACAAATAATGCACAACAAATAACTGTATGAATGTGTTATTGTTTGTTTTTAATTAAAAAAAATACTTTACTGTTATTGTAACATTTTATAACACTTAACTAGAAAAATAACTCAATTGTGTTTTCTTCTCGCAACCAAATCTCGAAGTTTACGAAGCGAGAGCTTTGAATAGACGTTCAAAAAATACATTTGTAAAAAAATATTATGAATAAAAAAAGATTTAGATTTTTGATTCAATTTCCGTAATTTATTATTTTCAATTGGATAGCGTTCGACTAACCAAATCAACCACAACTTAATTACGCCATTCACACACAAAGTATCAATCGCTTTGTTCCCCCAAAGAATGACATTTGTCGCAGAGCAGACTGTCGTCCGAACTGCCGTCGGCCTATTAATTTAAACACAGGCCTTCTTTCTTCCTTCAGACAATGATAATTGTTTTCGCAACTGTCCCCACAACGTTTAAGTTCAAATTACAACAACATATGACGCGTATTCTCTGTGCAAAACACAATAAAAAAGGCATTATAATTCAAATGACAAAACAGAGAATAGTGCATTTTTTTATTAACAAAGTCAAAATATGAGCTAACATTATCGGGCGGAAAAAACAAACGCCAATCGGGAACAATAATTACTAGGCACATACATTACTATGTAATGAAATACTTTTGTATGGATTTACTCCTGTTTAAGTAAAGCAAAAACTTTGTACTTACCCCTTTTTACGAAAATTGCGGGGACGGAGGAATATGAAATTTTGCACACTTATCTATACTAATATTATAAAGAGGAAACCTTTGTATTTTTGTATGTATGTATGTATGTATGTTTGCTATATATGAATGATTTAAAAAATTCTTTCACCATTGCTATGCTACATTAGCGCTGTGTAATATAGGCTATATTTAAAAAAATGTGGTACATACTCCGCCGGGTCAGCTAGTGGTTTAAGTATATAGAGAAGGATTACAGAATGTTAATATATTTTTTAAAATTATGCATAAAAAATACATTAAATAAATAAAACAAACATTACACACACTACCATGTATTTGATACACACGCATATGTATTTGACACACACGCATATACTTATACTCTTTTCAAAAATTTCAAAAAAGGAAGAGGAGCGGCCGAAATCTGTCAATGCCAATCCAAACTCACATACTATTTTTTTATTTTTCATTGCTTAGGATACAATCCGTACAGCCTTAATAAAATTACGGTAGAATTTCGACCTCTAAGCGATCACTAGTTTCAAATTCGCGTTTTTGAAACTATTATCTTATTATTACCACACAAATACAAGCGTCTCAGATACATAGAGGATACCTACTCGAGTGCGATTGCTGTATCATCGAATATTGTTTCTTTGAAAACCTTTCAACGCCATCTCTATACTGCGACGCCTTGTTAAATCGACGTCTTGTGCGTGCCGGCCGTCACGTGGCCCGTGACGTTTGGGCTCTTCAGTCAGAGAAAAAAGCCTTTTTTGCTAAGCCTCGAAGATAGGGCCCCGAAACATGTAATGCCTAGGGGCCTATACATGGTTTAATCCGGCTCTGGCCACCGGACTTGTTTAGGGGCAACGAGAAACTTAAGGGGTTCCTCAGAAGACTGGTGGTGTTCAGCAATATACATCCTCCTATTTATATCCTATTAATATTTATTTCTTATTATTTTCAGACGTTATAGCTTCAATGAGAATTGAGCGGTTGCATACTGTTTGGCTGTCTAAAGTTTCTATTGTTCATAAAAAAAGGATTCACATGTTTTTTTTTTATAAACAAGATTACATGTGGTTGCTTCCACAGACTACTATAATTCCTCGATTCGTAACAAGCTCACTTCCTCTTATTCAAAGGACTGGCACTTACGATGATGGCCAGAAGAAAAAAACATACAAACACACAATACAAAAAAGGACGCTTATTGACGCACGCGAGCCTTATTAGAGGTACGTCAAAAAACCAAAAATTGAGGGTGATTTTTTTTTTGTTGTAAATAATAATAAGGTTAGTAATAATTAGTAATTGGCACGTCGGGTGTGGTGTGTCCGCGTCCGGTGAGCATTGCGACTGTGGTTAGGAGATGCCATTAGCGGTTGGCCATATGGCGTCTAATAAGTAGCTATTTATTGTACTGTTGCAGTACGAACTCATGTAAGATTAGCAACACATTCGATATTAATATATTATTTTGAATTTTGCATCCACAAGATAACTCAGCGGTCAGATCATAGGACCGGTTATCTAAAGGTCGTGGGTTCGATTCCCGCTTGAGCTTCCAGAGGCTAGTTGATGTTTTTCTAGTGAAATTTTATCTTGTAACACATTTGATGTTCACTTCGATATGTAAATTAAATTTGGAAGTTTTTGAAAGTAAAAACATTTTTTTACATGGATTTCATTGATGTAATACCTGACGCATTTTCTATCAGTCAACCATAGGGTGATACAGAAATGACGTGTCAGACGCAATTCTGAGCAATAACAAAATGGAGTACCTACAGTAAAACAAAACAAAATCAGAAATATTCTATACATTAAAAATACACAAAACTCTTTTAGGAATATACCTATCTAGTGATCGGATAATCGGATGCATATTTACCTAAAGTAAATTTTTGACCAGGAAATTATGGAAGCGGCTTCTCAAAACATGTTTTCTAAATTATAAGGAAGTTATTATTTCTAGAGATTTTTTCGTTAAAAAAGTGCATTCCATATTAGCCAACCCCTGATAAGTAAATATACCTACACCCGATTTGATTTTATAATCGAAACACTAAATTTGTCGATTCCGAAATCCCGGGATTTTTTTGACACAAAAGTGCATTCCATAACAACCAACACCTCAACTATAGGTAAATATGCATCCGATTATCCGATCACTATATAGAACTACATAATACTACTACTGTAAATAAATACACAATTTATTAATCGGACGTTACTGAGAGGATTCTGCCATGGATTAAAATAAAAAACAATCCGGGAATTGAATCCCGGGAATTGAATCCCGGGAATTGAACTGGGAAAAGTGTGTTTCAGATTTTTCGATGCGTAGCCCGGGTTTGTAATTACTACTGATCACTAACCCGCATTGTATTGGTGATTTGATTTTAATAATAGAGGCCTTCATCCAGGAGTGCGAGAGTCATAGACTATTTACTTTTTACTACTGGTGCAGTAACTAATTGTAATTCATCAACTCTTTACTCCTTGATTTGAGTAAGTAAGCAATTAGGTACCTACTTAAGAAGCTACGATTACAGTACACTATTTAAACCACTTTAAAGTTTAAACGTAAAAAACAACATTTCAATCAACACATAGAACCTTTTATCTATATTTACCCTTTTAATATGCAAATATTGACAACCACCCAGTGAGGGGGAGGGGGCATACAAAGGAAGCCGCCGTCTTTGATGTCACCGCGTCGACGGCACCTTGTGAGCTACCGCAACGTATTTATTGCCCGGAATCGAACCTGCGTCTTTGTCCTGTGACGGCAAAAACTGGTACTGATGAATGGATGTCTGTGTATGCTCGGTTTCATGTTACCAGATCGGGTTGTGCTGGCTTAGATGTTGTACTGAAGTGTGAGAGCTTAGAGTGCGATGAGTAATGGCGGCGATTCCTTTTATTTTCCTTTTTTTTCTTATCTTAGTGTTTTCTAGCGTTTAGTTATATTAAGTAGTGTCAAGTAAACGTACTGCATAATGTTTCGTTTGTTTGTTAATAAAATAAAATAAATAAATGTTTCCCACACTCACACCAATTATCTAGCCCCAAGAAAAGCTTCCTTAAGAAACTCGTTATATGGTTAACTAGACAACGGATAAACATACCTAATATACTTAAATACATACTTATTATACATAGGAAACACCCAGACCCGAAACAATATAGAAAAAGAGATATTTCTAAATTGATCCGACCGGGGATCGAACCCGGGACCTCAGAGATGGCGACACCATGAAAACCGGTGTGCAAGCCACTCGACCAAGGAGGTCTTCAATATAACTAAATACATTATTGAATGATAAGTAATGATGAAGGTTAAAAAAATATATTACACTCCATCACTATGGGAGATCTCACGCGGTTTTCTTGGGATAATTTGAAAAGTGACGTTGCACAGTTTTGTTTTATTTGCTCACGCTCATGCACGTTTTCGAACATGAACAATGAACGGTTAATTACCCACCATTAGTTGGCATTGATATTTACACACATTTTTACAAATAAAACAAAATTGCACACATGTGAGTCTGACTGACATCTTATACCTACTTATATGTAAAGAAAGAATTTTTGTTTTACAATGTGTGCAGACGCTTGCTCAATCATTAACTTGATTTACTACACTTCGTCATTTTCCTATTTCATCATGCGATGAGTATTCTATACAATTTATTCCCATTTCATCATTCATTCCACATCATCATTTTCCCATTTTATCATGCGATGCACATTCTTTAATTTTTTTTCCCATTTCATTATTCTTCCCAGATCATCATTTTGTATTTCATTGAGCTAGAAACATTCTGTTGGTCTACACACAAACATAATAACACAGAATATCAGCGTTGCAGGTGATGTTCATGCTGCAACATATTTTTTTTAAATATCCAAAAGAAACCAAAGAGGTTGAATTAATATAATAAAAGTAAAAACCTAAACACAACACCAAAAAGGTTGGTAAATCACAGTCGTACAATTATAAGCATAAAGCTTACGACACAGTTCTCTCCCATGCTTTGCCCAATCAGCGATCTAAAGTACGTAAAAAAATCACATTTACCGGATAGCAGTAACATCCGTGACGAGGAGGCATCAGGGCGAGGTCGTGACGGTGACAGCGGATAACGCGGCGACTCCTCACTTAGATCTGTGGTAAGACGCGGCCTGTATACAGCGTGGCTGTTGGATTACATTAACTAAGTACTGCAGGTCGACCGGCGAACGGTATATTAAGTCGAATTTTCATCATCAGGTCATTTTATGTCCCCACGGCTAGGGCACGAGGCTTCCCTATGGATGCATAGGGAGAAAGCGCCATAACCCTCACGCGGGCCCTGTGCGGTTGATAAAGACTGCTAATGGAACCAACGGCTTTACGTGCCTTCCGAAGCACTGAGTCGAATTTTACTCACTTAGAAATTACATACAAGTTGCTGGAGACACTGTTGCATTAATAAATTATAAACGCACAATCGGATAGAAAGGTGGTGTGATCGTTCTCATCAACCGTGGTATCATAGAGGCTGAAGGTGATGGTGATGAGCATAGTGTAATAGGCGCTAAACCATTTTAAGCTTACGTAAATTGTAATGCAGATAAACAACAACACTACTATAAGAGTTCATGGTAACCTCCCTGAAAGGTGGAGCGGAGAACAGTAAGTCGTAATTACAGGCTAATCACATACATACGACTTGAGGTGGACTACTTACGGTAAACGTCGCGGGAGACTGGACAGCTGATGCCGCTGAAAAAAAATATGCACAATCAGCCCGTAATAGTGGTGTGGTTATAAACCGTGGTATAATGGTAGCTGAAGAAAAATGTTGGTGAATTTAGTGTAACAGTGGTCGAAATTCGACCGTAATTTTATTAAGGCTGCACGGAATGAAAAAAAAAAAAATAAGATAGAATGTGAGTATGGATTGGCATTGACAGATTTCAGCCGCTCCTCTTTCATTTTTGAAAAGAGTATAAGTATATGCGTGTGTGTCTAATACGGTAGTGTGTGTAATATTTGTTTTATTGATTTCATGTATTTTTATACATAATTTAAAGAAAATATTATCATTCTGCAATCATTCTCTATATAAACAATAAGTGTGCGAAATTTCATACTCCTCCGTCCGCGCAATTTTCGTAAAAAGGGGTACAAAGTTTTTGCTTCACGTATTAATATATAGATATGCGCTGAAAGTAGACGCTTACACAAATAGTAATGCAGAAGATAAACTTCTATAGCCGATAGAAAAGTTATGTTCTTGCGGGCGGGGCACATTGCTTGTAGCCCAGAGAAGGAAAGTTCTAATTGGCGACGGCGTAGAAAGGCATGAGAAAGTTTTAACAGATTTCTGGCATGGGCCGATGCCCTGATAAAAGTCAATTCAAGGAAGCCGTGTCCTTTGCGCATGATTGGTCATTATGAATATCTAAATCCAGGGAGGAGGCCTTCCCATATAGGCTTTCTCCATGGATTTAGATATTCTTCGTCTTTTGGATTTTTGGATTTCTCGGTTTTAAGCGGCAATAATTTTTTTAAATTACAAAGCCGCCAGTATGATTATTAGGCAATCCACCATATGCACTCTAAAAAAAACCAGCTGCCCCTCGCTTCACTACAAACCTCAGCTTTACCAAACTCAAAACACACACCAATATCACTTTTAACATCATTATAACAAGGTTTAAAATCATTTAAGTTCTAAAGTAATTATGTGATCGTGACAGAGATGGGAGAGTGGTTACAGCGATAGCATTACGCACGACGAGATATTGCGACACGAGGTGCTGTACAGTCGACACCAAAAATATAGTGTCCATTCAAATATCAAACCTTTCTTATGCTGGTCGATTAGAATTCAAATTCGTTACTACCAAGTTAGTCTGGGTGTTATCGAGATGACTGTTAAGCGTAGACAGATGAAAGAGGTTTCATATTGTAGGACAAATATACTTTTGTGTCATGTTAAACGAATTTGTAGCATACAAATTTCTTTGTGAAAATACATGGACGATAATCGTTTACACGCGTAGACGTCAGGATGCCTAATGTGAGTTTTATTTATTAACCGTATTCATTCGATTACGTTTACGAAAACGAGAATTTGTATAGCAAAATTTTAATTCTCCACGTATTCCACTAGAGGCGCAGTTACAATGCCGTACAAATTTTCGTTTTCGTTAACGTAACTAATCGAGGAACCCGCGTTAAAGGACACATAGCCGACGTCAAGCATAGGCGCGAAAATAAGTCTGCAGTATGCGAACATTCCCTAGAGGAGCCTAACCATTACATCAGATTTGATAAACCACAAGTGCTCGCTAGAGAACAACGATTCATCCCTAGGATGATACGCGAGGCTATTGAAAATAAAAAACATCCTAATTTTAATAGAGAAGATGGTTGGAGTCTACCACCAGCCTGGGACCCCATCATACAAAATATTAAATCCCAGCCCCAACACCATACTGCCAGACCAAAAGATACTGTAAGCTCTTTCTGCGTAAAACGGAACGCACCTGATATTTTAATTTATAATGAGGGTATACAAGCTACTAACTAATTATGAGATGACCAACACCTCGGTCTCCTTGTGACCACGGACCCTGCAAAGGATTCGAAACGTCAGGATAAACATTAAATAATGTGTAAAGTAAAATAAACGCGAGTAGATCCGTAAAAGTTGTTTCATTTAAAAGTACCTAATTGAATGAAAACGGATAGAAGATAAAACTCACACTATAGGCACTCTGGGAGTAACTATTAACTAATCTGTGCTCAGGGTGCCAAGTGTGAGAATCATTCGCCATTCGATCACGTTAACGAAAACGAGAATTTGTAAGGCAAAACTAACTTTTTTTGTTCAGGAGGCATTTCAATGCCATACAAATCGTCAAATGGTGAAAAAAAACTTGCACTAGGCACACTAAATAAACACTAAGTATTGTAAATTACAACACGAGTCAGGCATTTAACTAATGCGGAGATTCGGATACATAGATAATTATTTAGGTACGAGTATATAGGTATGTTTTTAAAAATGATTCAAGAACAACTCTCATAAAATGCATAGATTGGACCACAGTTTAAAGAGATAATATGTAACATCCTTAAACTGTGGTTGGACTAAGTAAGGCACAGACAAGTGTCCATTACGTTTCTCACAAAAGTTCGTAAATAATCTTTATACCTACATTCGATATCTTATACAAAAAAAAAAGTTTACTAAACTGAATTTATGGGATTTGAAAAACTAACATACCTTTCTAGTTGACTTTAGTTTTCAAATCTATAACCTATAATTGGGACATCGAAATATGGAAAATTTTCCGACTTGAAATCGCATTTAGTTCACTTAATAACATGTTTTTTTTATATATTTTCTACTAACTATCTATACCTTAAGCATAGAAAGTTTAATTAAAATTGGTTTATTGGTTAGGTTAGTATGGAATATCGAAACGTAAGCAGAAGAGAGATTGAAACCATAAACACGACGTTGACCACCCAAACTAATGACCGAAGCAGGAACCATTATTCAATTGAAATTATTTTCGGGGAACACAAACAAGCACTTACGGTATTGCCGGGTATACGCCAAATATTTTCAAAATAGGGGCCTCGGGGCATTGTCCAATTGACCGGATGATACGAGGGGGCCGTTGAATGGGAGCAAGCTTGCATGGATTTTGTGAGATAATTTCATTGAGAACGGTTGCGCAAGACAAAGGATGCAGCTTTGTAATGGACAATGGTAGGACTTGCTAAACGGATTCGAGTGATTATGGTTGAAAGCAATGCATCTATTCATTCATCAACATCAGCATATATTAGCTGGACATAGACTTCTCCAAGTGCACGGCACTGAGCACGATCCGCGTCCCCCGATCCGATCCGAACCCTTCGGAGAATCTAGTGGGGCACGGGGACGCGCACTAGTGCGCGATGCCGTTCCCTCTAGAAAACCTCCGAAGGTGTATCGTTTCACACGGCTTGAGGGATCCTTAACGTTCCTCGCCGCCTTATACTTATTTCTAGTGCTTAAGCTACTTACTTGGGATCAGAAATATGTATGTTATGTTGTCTAATATTTTAGCTATATTTATTTATTTAAGGATTACCAACATATAAAACGCTGCTCACATTTACAGTTTACATTTTAAAACGCTGTCCGACATGCTCAAATGTATAGTATTAGAAAGCAAAAAGAGAATTAAGGAAATCTAAAATTCTTGCTCAAATATTTTTTGTGTACGTTTATAGGTCCTACTTACCTAAATCACTCAATGTCGTAATTAAATGATATAGTAGGTATTTTACCTAAGTTTAAGTCTGCGTAGTAGCTTTTAGTCGCTTGCACTATCTTAAGTATATCTGTTCTGTGCTTAAAAGTCAAAAACAAGGCAAGAGTAGTCAAACTTATAAGTAAACATTTTTGGTGCAAATCAGTTTTTGTAGTGACAGAATGGCTTAGTTAAGTGAACTACCTAAGTCTAGATTCGAAGTAACAAAGGGCCATGGTGCAAGTATACGACCGCGTCTAATAACTGTTTAGATCGGTTTTACTATTCTCTACTAGATGGCGCACCAAACGTTGTAAGGACTGGAAAAGTATGCTACTGCCATCTAGCGGCGCGTAGAAATATTTACGTATTAAAACGCAAGAACTGTTAGCACTATTATTCTTTACTTACGTTACTGGCAAAAAATAATTATTATTGCCAGATTAATTAATAAAATAATTAATAAACCTTACTTTACCAATAGTTTTAGCCTCTTCTTGCAAATAAGATACCTACGTTTTAACTTGTCAAGTAGGTAGGTGTCTACCATACAGGTACCTAGTAGAACTTTGGTATTGTGTTACTTACCGCCGTATAAATTATTTCATTTCTAGGTAGATATTATGCCTACCTACCTAGTACCAGATTAACCTAAAGGCCCCGCGTCGCTTGGCCCCTCGGTCAGTCTAAGAAAAAAAAAGTATTTTTCCCTTCAATTTTCCAAAGAGGTAAGTAAGGTACTGTTCAAAATTGATTAACTCCCAACGTTTTAATATTGCGCCTTGCCCACTTGTAGTTTTCTAATGTTTATTTACGTTTAAAAAAACTAAAAAAGTAAATTTATAAAACACAAAGGTTGAAAGATATGTATGTCAGAAGGGTGCAGGTTCAAATCCTGCTCGTGGAAATTTTTTCAACATTTGTGTTTTTGTAATTTGTTCGCAACAAAATTTGCGTTAAAAATTATTTGAACATTTTATAAGTAAATTTATATTTATATACTGTAGATCATAAATTCTGCGGGAGCATATTTTTTAAAGAACATACTTACCAATTAGGTCTACTAGCAAACCTATCTACTTGTAGATCATAGATTTTGCGGTAAGTACCTATATTTTTTTTAACAATAATATCGGGTCTACTTTCCAATTTTTATTCAGTAATCAGTCGTAGTAAGTAATCACTAGTTTATTCGACAAATTATTTTCAATTTATTTCTTTCATATTTGAAGGACACGACAAATAAACGTGCAAGTAAAAATTATCAACTTTACAGTAGAAAATAAAAACGAAGTTATAAAACTAATGCGAGGTTCTTCGGAAATATTTATATAGGTAGATATAATATTGGACGAAATCATGGGTAAAAGTCGTCTTTATATTTCTATAGCAACAAAACTATAACTTCCTATAGGTAATTGACTATGCAATTAAGTTTAGTAAATATTACCATTCTAATAATCGTAGGTAAACCTTATTCAATTTTTTTTTAAATGAAAAAGGAAAATTTATAAAATGTTCAAATAATTTTAACGCAAATTTTGTTGCGAACAAATTACAAAAACACAAATGTTGAAAAAAAAATTTCTTTTTTTTTAATGGAAAATTTATAAATCGTTTTCAGGAAATTCATTAGCTGTGTGCGGAAGAGATGTCACTCATATTGAAAAAGGTCCTAGGTTAGATTTCTACTTGTGAGTTGCGACAAGTCATCCTCGTTTCAAGGACTATTTTTGGGTATTAAGTTCTTGTGGCGACTGTAATTAATCAGTAAACTATTCACTAATAAATAAATAAAGTTTTAAATATTAATAAATTTATTGAATAAAATTTACAAATACACTTATTTTAAGCAAACATCTCAATAAAGTTTATGTGACGGCATGCAGTTAAAAATCCCTTTACCTTCCGTGCTAGGCAAGGCTGTATGACGGCTAGATTCTCGGCTTGTAGATAAAAAGTGTTTTACAAAGTTCAACCACAGTTCAACATCACTAACATTCTTTTGTATTCATTGGGAAGCATAATAAGTTGCAGCAAAAATCTCAATGCAGTATATGCAAAGTTTGTAGACAACCAAGTAACTAGTTTGTAGTTTTAAAAAGCAAAAATAAATTTAAAAAAAAAAACAAATTTCCTCTGAGTCAGATATAGTTTGTAATTATATATACAGCTATATTTAATTACTAGATTATATAAAACAATACATAAATTATATGTAATATATTTATGTATATTGAATAATATAAAACAACGCCTGATACACTTGTGCTAGTAATGTTTCTTTGTGTCGCTACGTTTGTTATTCAGGCGTGGCGTGGTATCTACCACGGTTGATGTAAACTAGTTAGTAAGTAAATAGATACACTTTGGAAATAGCTACGGTTTCACGAGCAATCATTACCTACGGATAATTATTATTGTTATGATTCATTTATTTAATCGGACAACACATGATCCATTTTTGTTAGTAGCAAATGTAAGTACTTAAAACTATGTTAGTAAAACACAACAAAATCTAAAATAAATTAGAAACACCCACATAAAACAGTAGAATCGAACTCCCCCCCCCCCCACTTACCAGACCTACCCTAATAAAATTAAAAAGTGTCAATTCGGACACTGTGTCCGAATATATGTCAGAAACGTCATCTTCCCGATGGGACAGTCAAATTTCAGCGAGATTGAATACCTACCTATTGTATTGAATCAATCCAAAAATATTTTTTTAAGACAACAATTTTAAAATACCTATGTACATACGCCTGCATCTACCTACACATCGACCATACAAAACTGTCAAATTTCTTCAGTAAATTTTCAACCATATTCTTTAGGCATAAAGTTAAAAGTCTATTGAGGAAATTAGACAATTTGTGATAGGTTGATGTGTGATGATTAACCGCCTCTGTGATCTAGTGGCTAAGACCACCGGTTGAGACCCATAGGTCCCGGGTTCGATTCCCAGCGGGGGGTACATGTTTGTATACTCGGTTTGGTTGGTGGTAGTACTTGTTTGTCCGCCTGGCTAGATACCACCATCTCATCTAAATATGTCGCCATAACATCAATGTTTGTAGCATTGTTGTGTTCCGGCAGCTAGAGATAAGATAGGCAGTGCCTCACTAGTTGAGGATCCCGGGTGAAATCGTTTCCATCATTGGCCTTATCATCACTGTGCTTACCCGCTAGTGTTGTGCTCTTAGTGTAACGAGAAGTGAGCGAGCTTACAGCTCCGGTAACCTATCTGGATAATAGGTAGTGGACTATACGTGTCCACGGGGCAACTGGCTCGAGACACTAGGATGAAGAATGCGCTTCGGCGCGTCCTGATCTGGCGTTATGACCTGACTTAGATGGTCCCTTGTGCTTGCACAAGGATGTCTGACACCTACTTTGTAACCTGACGGTTGGGAGGGGGTGTCAGTAAAAACTTTAAAGTCATCTGTAGCTGGGGTTGTGCTTACCCGCTAATATAAATAAAAAAATAAAAAAGGCGTGTGTACATTAAATTATAATACCTACACTAGTGTCCGACACCGGTTTGCGTCGCTAAAAATAATACTGGGTGTCTACTTCGAGTTCATTCGAGAAATTAGTATGGCAAAATTTTAACTCTTCTCGATTGTCGCCAGGGGGCGCTGCTAAAATGCCATACTAATTTTCGTTTTCGTAAACGTAATCGAATGAATACGGATAGTAAACAAAACTCACACTAGGTTCTCTGTATTATTTATATCATATTTAAGTTATTTATTTCGTTATAAAACATATATTATCCGAACACTAATTGTTCCTAGTTCTAACAAAAAAGCACGATGAAAGCATCGACCCGTGAAATGTTTTGGTACGCTTGCTAACTTGCTTTTACGGTTCAAATAATTGTTCATTCGATAAGTACTCAATAGGTGGCGCCACTGTCTTCTTCTTTTGGGCATAGTGAGACATCATGACTTATATTCGATTTAAAAAGCTTTGAACAATTATTCTTAGAGTATTACCTAGTACACATCATCACCAGCTCATTTGATGACAAGGGCACGAATCTTCCCTATGAATGGATAGGGAGAACGGGCCATAAACCACCACACGGGCTCAATGCGGGTTGGGTGGTTATCAACGACTGCTTATGCAGCGGGGACCAACGGCATTCCGTGCCTTCCGAAGCACGGAGGAGCTCGAGATGATAAGTTTTGGTCACCCATCCGATGACCAGCCTTTGCATAAGTTGCTTAACTTTAGCATATGCGCCATCGAGCTGTATGGGATACCGAATGGACAATAGCTCTTAAGTTAACTCAGGTCACTCTATGCATTTCCATGTTACCGCTCTTTATACGTTACGTTGTGTTGTGGTGAAATCGATTTCTTTATCGACAATGTTATTCTTTTTTTAGGTCACAGAGCCGACAAATATTTTTTTTATATCTTACTGGTAAGCACTCTCTCTGCCTTCATCTCACCTGATGAAAGCCGAAGGTCGAAGTTCACCTCACCAAGAAACCTCAACTACTGAAGCGCTGGCTATCTTATCTCTAGCTGCCGGAACACAACAATGCTACAAACATTGATGTTATGGTGACATAATTATATAAGATTCATCTTACGAGTATCAAAGGCTCTGGGAAAGCCCAACTGGTTATGTTGCCCAAGCTCCCGACTTCCTACCCAGTCCCGAAGGCCTTGACAGGAATCCCACCAACCAAATCGTGTACCGAGAAGCTGAGGATCGAACCCAACCTTTGAGTCTGAGATCCGCAAAGGAGTCAAAATCGCGCTACTGGAGGCGTTGCATTGCCTTACGAGTTCTCGTTATCTTTAACGTAAAACCTCGTAATAAAATAAATCGCACCTAATACTCAGTGTGAGTACGTAACGTGCGTGGTGCGTAGAATATTCTGGCATCTTGCAACGAAGCGTTGAATGAAACTAGTCAATGTTGCAATGGACCTTGAAGTTGATATAGTTTTCTTTTTTACAGAGTGTAGTTACAGCAAAAAGCTATAGCGCTAAGTACACAATCAGGGCCGTCTTTAACCTATTAGAGGCCCTGCCCCCCAACCGCCTAACACTCTCGCTTTCAATCGCTTTGAAAGCGAGACCCTCGCCTCGCTTTCTAATATAATATCGAAATATAATATCGAATAATATCGAAAGCTATAGCCTTTAGCTTTCGATATTGCTTTCATATTGCTTTCGAAATGACACGATGACGCCTCCTCCTCGCCTCGCCTTCAAAGCGATCGAAAGCGAGAGAGTTAGGCGGTCGACCCCCTGGGCACTTACGGATAATGGGGTCCTTACACTACGCTAGATTTTAGTAAAACAGGCAAAAGGAGATAAGTAAAACTTTAGATTTATTCAACTGGTATTTTTATTTATTTGCAGCCAGATAGAGTTGCCAGTGTTAGGCCCCTGGTTTATTTGAATTAAAAAGCAAAAAAGTCAATAAGTTAGTAATTCTTGTTTCGTAAAACAAATATATTTATCGGTAATATCGATTATCGGTTAGTGATCTAGTAGGAACATGGGGGCCTCACCGATTGCGGGGCCCTGGGGGTCAACCGCCTAACTCTCTCGCTTTCGATCGCTTTGAAGGCGAGGCGTCATCTTGTCATTTCGAAAGCAATATGAAAGCAATATCGAAAGCTATAGGCTATAGCTTTCGATATTATTCGATATTATATTAGAAAGCGAGGCGAGGGCCTCGCCTTCAAAGCGCGAAAGCGAGAGTGTTAGGCGGTTAGGGGGCTGGGCACTTGCCCAGAGTGCCCAATAGTGAATAAGGGCTTGAGGACAGTCAGAGTTAAATTAATCAAACAAACTACTTAGATACATTCGAGAAAAGTGCGTTTTAACGACTCGGTGGCCGAGTGGCTAAGCGCTCGAATCGATACCTAAAGGTCGGGTTCAATGCCCAGGTCGGGCAGTGTTTCGGATTTTTCGATGCATAGCCAGGGTTTTTTTTTTCCTATTTTCCTCCAACATTATCGGAGTTCTTTTTAGCTATTTATCTTTCATACTAGTTCTCGCTTTTATGCCTCTCGTACTTTCATTCCTCATTCTACTCGTTCATTCATCATCTTTTGTTCTATTACGGGTGGGATTCCCGTTTCCTATTCTATATTAATGATCTAAGCTCTATTTGGGGTTTGTGGTCACCAACCTGCATTTGGCAAGCATGGTGATTAAGCCATTACCCATCAATTGTAGCGATGACGTGACTTCAATGATGGAAGCCTTTGCCCAGCAGTGGGACAGTTATAGGCTATTTAATACGTTTAATTCGTAGGTATGTTCTATCTTAAGTTTATGATTAATTACATCGTAGTACGTCGACGTAGTTGTTGACATTGAATGGGGCTCCTTTGGCTTACAGAGTGAGTAGATAGTGTTGATTAATTTCGGCGAGTTGGATTGAGCCACGATAGCATAGTTGGTAGTGCACCTGACCCGGCATGTCATGGGGTTCGGGTTCGAATCCCGCTCGTGAATTTTTTTCTAAACTTTGTCTTTTTTCAAATTGTAATATGTTCGCAACAATATTTGCGTAAAATTATATATAAATAATCATAAATATAGCTTGCCTAATTCTTAACTGATCTGTTGGATCTGGCTGTTGGGAAGCCTTCCTTTTTTAGTGGTGCGACAAGTCTAGTTTTAACTTTTGCCTAATTTGTAAACATAGATCAAAAACCTAATTTATTAACAAAAATGTATCTTTGATCTTATTATAACGCCAACAAAAAACAACTAAAAAATAGACGTCCTGAATGGGTAGTAGGTAAAAAAGTTTTTGGACGATTCAAAAGCACTTTTCTTAAGTTTATTTGAATAAAAAATATTTGACTTTGAGTTAGCATATTTTTGCCCACCGCGAGTCACGACCCGTTCAACCTATAAAGCTGGGTTGTTCCGCTCCCGATACGAGCCGAACCTCTCGGAGAATCTAGCAGGAAACGAGGTCACGCTAGCGTGACGCCATATTCCCTCTAGTAACTATGTTTCTCCTCTACTAATTCCTGTCGAGTGGCGAATGAAACTCGCCTAGGAAAATTGCAGCTGGTGAAGTGAATGTAAAATCAAAGGATTTAAAAATATTACATTAGTAAAGTAATTTTATTAACTACTCAAATAATTGTCAAATTTCCTCAATAGACTTTGCACTTTATGACTCAGGTTTATGATTGACAATGTATTAAAGGGACTTCTTGGCGGGAAAGTGAAGAGTTATGTTTGCGGTTTTGTTTTATTTTCTAAAATTTGTGTTATGTCGAATATGGTGGATTTTTAACCGTTAAGCGTTCGTGAGTGTGCATGAGTGTTGGCAAATGAAACAAAAAACAGTGCATTGTCACTTTTCAAATTCTCTCAAGAAGTCCGCGTGAGGACTTAGTAAAGCCCCATATTTTTACTGAGATACTCGAGGGGTTAGGGGGTATATCATTTCTCACTTCTCATTTCTATTATCAATCATCATCATTGTACTGGAAGGAAATATTGTTTATTTATGTATTACTTGTAAGAAAAATTACTTTGACACTGGCTAAATGTGCTAATCGCACGAAGCCATCAAATAAAGGAAAAAATAGTATTAAAATTTGACAATTTTGGATAGGTAGAGGTTGAGTTGCGAGCGTGTGTGTGTACAGTCGACATCTTTGACATACTCTCGACATATGATTGGTGTAATCAGATCTTCGCTACGACCTGTAGTTTTCGAGATACAAGGTGGCCATGGCAAAATGAGCGCTCATCCTGGTGTGGCCACCTATAGACCCCTTATAACTTTAGAACGGTAGACCGACAAACTCTGATATAGAAATACGACGTCGCTCATGTCTGCTCCGCTAAACACCGTCCGCTGTAGCTAAGCGGAGTAGAGTTAAATAAACAGATTCAATTAGTTTTGTTCCACACAGCTCTACCATAGTAGAATGAAACAAGTATGGTGACTCGGCCCCCGTGCGAGCGATAATCACCTAAACTTGTAGGGCTGTCGCTTTAATTAGAATGAGGTATCTACATATAAAATAAGAACGTACTTAGAAATATGAATTCATGGATTCTAGAGAACTCCCGATCTACCTAAACGTAGTTTGTCAACTGTACAATACAACAACTTACAATAGATAAGTAGGTACGGTCAACAGCACATCACGGTAAACACTTGCAGTTCGATATTAGTACTTATGCCCACAACTTAAGAGCGGTACAAAGTCCAAAGTGTTTAGTCTGACTGTACCTAATTAGTCCCTTGTTTTCGCGGTAGGGTGTACCGTGTAATCTTGTAAATTAAACTTACAAATCCGTAGGTACATGTATTTACCTTTCTAATCCACGAAATCTGGAGCAAAACTTAACTCTTTCGGTAAATAACTACCTAACACAAAATTATGTTATATTAGGTTAGGCAAGGCAGGAGGTGCTCACCGTTCTTGTTCGGTAAGTAAAGTAAAGAAAGAAAATTCTAGATTTTACAAGCTGCTATTTAGACATCCATAAACGCTGCAATATCTATTGTTTTTTTGTAGCCATCGTTGACCTTGACTTACGTTTAACAAATTAAAACCTACGAGCGGCAGCGAGCAGCGCTGCGACGAAACACGCAGTCGCGCTCGGCATTACTTACGTACGGCTCAGCCACGACTGGCGCATCATTAGCATCAATAAACTTTGTTAGTGTGTGCGTGCGACATTGCGTACGGACGGGCTGGCTCGGCCGCGCTCACAACAAGCCGCGCTCGGTGCGTATGTATGAAGATACCATACTTGTTTCGTTCTACTATGGCTCTACTCCGCTTAGCTCAGCTCCGCTTCAATGGAGTGTCACCCTTATGGTCAACTCGGCGTACCTATTTCCCGGTTACTGACAACCAATCATGCAGCCTAACACGCATGTCAAATCCATCATTATTCGTGTCGTCTAGACGAATAAATTAATTGAATTATTTTCAGAAAAGTTAAGCAAAAACTTTAAACTGGGACTTATTAAAGAACAGCTATTTTAGCAAAAAACAAGACTCTCTAAACTTGCCTGATATTGGAAGAAGTCTTTAAAAAATCACAAGCGGGAATTGAACCCGCGACCTCTGACGTAAAGGGACAAGTGCACTTCCAAAGGTACCTTTATGCAATCGTGGATCTTACTTTAGAGGTACACTCCGAAGCAGATAATAAGTAATAAGCAGTAATATTGATTTACGACTGGTTAAACATTTCTACAGCTCTACGAAATTATAATAAACAAAGTGTTCCGAGAACTTTATCACAAACACATCAAAATCAAAAACTCATAAACAGTAAAATAATGCAACAAATACCGATATTGCGATAGTGTTTGTGAACCGATACATCGAGAAAACATTAAAATCGAACTCCAACAACTCCAGCATCTAGTCGGTTGCTTACGTACAATGACCTTTACAGCCTTGGCCTAAGACAGGAGATAGCGCCACATACAAGAATTAAGCACTTATTCAATCAATTTACTGGTATTTACTATCAACATCTCTCCAGATCAATATTCCGGGAGTTACAGTGATGTTTTGACATTACACTATAGATGTAAGTACCTACTAGTGTTATTATTTATAAGCCGCTCAGTGGTAAGCCCGTATAAAATCAAGTTGCACGCACATTCACGATCCAGTACCTTGCACCCAAGCGTACAGACAGATCGTCGCGGTTAACTGACGCGTACGTACATACTAAGGAAGTGTTCAAAACAATGAGACATTTGATTGGATACAGTGTTCTCTTTCATCTTCTTATAGCACAATATGGTGCCCACGTCATATTAAGTGATTACACGATGGATAGGAAGCATCTCCTACAAGCAGAAAATGAATTGTCACTCGGCAGTTCGATCCAGCTTACCGAAGAAGAAATGAAGGCCAACGAAATTCTAATGTTTTGGAAAAACAAAGAAATCGAGGAATCCCTCAACACTGGCCACTCGAAGTTTTCTAAGCACTTTTTCAAATACAAAGATGATATAAGCAAATCGAAAGTATACCAGATCATAAGGGCCTTGCCGAAAGGTGCAGCGTTACATGTGCACGCGTCCATGATGCTTCATGCCGACAGTTTATTCAAACTGACGTACGAGGACCATTTGTACGCTTGTTTAACTGACGACGATCTAAAATTACACTTCTCGTACACCGTACCCTCACAATTGTGCTCCGGTAAGTGGAATCTCCTCGGCGAACTCAGAAACGCTTCCGATGACGTCGTACTATTTGATGCGGAGCTGATGAAGCGACTAACACTTTACACGGAAGATGAGGACTTAATTAACGCGGACATTAACGACACTTGGGACAGATTCAACAAGGTCTACAGAACTATCAAATCGTTGCTATCATACAGACCGATCAGAGAGAAATTCTTCTACAGAGCTTTGGAAAGTTTTTATAATGACAACGTTATGTATGTCGAGATCAGGAGCGGTCTACACGACATATATGAGCTGAATGGAACGACGCACGACGCAGTTTATCTTGCGGAACTTTATCAGAGGATAACAAATCAGTTTATTCAGGAGCATCCCGATTTTATTGGGATTAAACTGATATTGACGACTGGCCGATGGAAGAGCATAAAGTGTGTACGAGAGACGTTGGATATGGCTCGCAAGCTGAAGAAGGACATGCCCAAATTGTTCGCCGGCTTTGACTTGGTTGGCCAAGAGGATATGGGGAAACCTCTTATTGACTTTCTTCCGGCTCTCGTAGAAGCAAAAGATGAAATCGACTTTTTCTTCCACGGTGGTGAGACGAATTGGTTCGGTACAGGTGCTGATGAGAATTTGCTCGATGCTATTATGTTAGGGACAAAGAGGATAGGACACGCTTATTCCTTATTGAAACATCCAAGACTTTCAGCTACTATAAAGCAAAATGATATAGCAATAGAGGTGAATGTTGTATCCAATGTTGTTTTGTCCTTAGTGCGTGACGTCAGGAACCATCCGTTGGCCACGTATTTGTCTTTGGGGTACCCAGTGGTGTTATCGAGTGATGACCCGGGTGCCTGGGACGCTGACCCACTTTCTCATGACTTTTACGTCACATTCGTTGGTGTTGCCAGTAAACACGCTGATATTAGACTGCTTAAGAAATTGGCTCTTAATTCTATACGTTACAGTGCTCTAGATAACATTGGCAAGTCGAGGCTGTATACTGTTTTTGAAAAGAGATGGGAGATATTTATAAAGAAAATTATAGAAAATGAACATTAATCAACTGTATTTTGTAGTTTACTTTAATGCATTAATAATTAATTACTCCAGAAGTGGATTACTGATATACTCGTCGATACCAATTTATTTTAATAGAATATAATAAATGTATACGTAAATTAATGATAAATGCTTTTGCCCAGCATTGGGACAGTTTATAAGCTAATTACTTTACTTTACTACAAATAAGTAGATAATAAAAAAAGACTGATAGTTAATTGTATTTAAATAGGATAAGAAATCGAATTTTCATGTGTGTTTTATTTTGAACCCAAAAAATACTTGTAGATTTATTTCCAGTCGGATTACTTTAGTAATAATTTTAAAGTACCGATAGCAAAACAATATCGCGATCGACTTATAGTTTACAATAATTTTGCGACGTAGTACGAGTAAAATAGTTTTTTTTATAGAGTACAGACTTAGATGCGTTATTATTCTAAGAGTACAGAATGATGATGAATGATGTCATGGGGTGCGGATTCAAATCCCGCTCATGAAAAACTTTCTTCAAATTGGAATTTCTTCGCAACTAAATTTGCGTAACATAACGTACATTTACTATAATATTACTTACTTTTGCTGGCTCAACGACCCGAAGTGGATTTTGGTCTCCGATGTTGAACACTGGGCCACTACTCTCGTTCGGTATTGTGCCAGTTCCGATCATTTAACAATGTTGATCCTGTTATGGCGACCTCATCCTTATTTACTTTTATTTTTTAATGGTGTTACTTCCTGGTATTTGATGAATTTTAGTAACCACTAGACTATCATCATTATCATCATCAATATCACTTTTATGTCCTCACTGCCAGGGCACGAGCCTTCCCTATGGATGGATAGGGAGAACGGGCCAACCACCACGCGGGCCCAGTGCGGATTTGTGGTTGTTAACGACTGCTAATGCAGCCAGGACCAACCGCTTAACGTGCCTTCCGAAGCACGGAGGAGTTTGAGATGATAAGTTTTTGGTCACCCATCCGATGACCGGCTTTTGCGAAAGTTGCTTAACGTCAGCACTCGTAGACCGGGCGCGATAACCACTGCGCTATCGAGCTCTTCTTCTTCTAAACCAGTGGTTCCCAACTGGTGGTCCGCGGACCACAGATGGTCCGAGAGAGCATAGGTAATGGTCTGCGGGACAGAACATAATAAAATCCACAAAATAATTTTTAAAAAGGTACCGAGTTATTGTTTAATTCCTGCACTATCACCTACGCTATTTGCTTATTCCTAGGTCCCAGGGTGGAACATGAAATGTTTCGCATCAGCATTTTTGGTAGCATTGAAGTGTGTGAAGATAAACTGTCACTACTGAACTTACGCTACAAATACTTTTAAAGTTTTGAATAAAGCTTAAACTTTCTTTTTAAATACAGTTTATGTGGTCTCTGCTAACAAATAAATTAGGAAAAGGATCCATGGTCGAAGAAAGGTTGGGAACCATTGTCCTAGATCATAAAGACGTTAAAAACTAGTTGTTCTTGGCGGGAAAGTGAAGAGTCATGTCTGCGGTTTTGTTTTATTTTCAAAAATTTGTGTTATTTCGAATATTAATGTAGTAGTAGTAGGTGGGCGTTTAATTTTTACACTGAATTTTATTTAAATATTTAGTTCAGCTTAAGTGTAGCAACATTTAAATAATAAAAGTAAAAATTTACTATAGCGTTGTGTTATCAATTTGTGGTATTCATCTGCAAAGATGAATCTGCATGTCCATCGGTTGCAAATACCTTTGGTTAGATGGCACTAATGTCGCTCTAAAGCATTTCAAAAAATCAAAAAGCAGTGACTAAATTCAGCGCTTACGTCAGCCTTCCCGGTAGCATAATGGTCAGTGCAGCCGCCCGGATTGCGGAAGACCCAGGTTCGATTCCTGGCTGGGTCGGGTGGGCGTTTAATTTTTTCACTGAATTTTATAAAAATATTTGTTTTGTGCGTCTCCTTATTTTGTGCCATAGCATAGGTCCGTTGAACTTGACTACTGAGTGTCTAAGGCTGCGTTTTCACCAGAGATGTGCGATGGAGCTAAGCGGTGTGCGAGATAAAAATCCACCAATAGGATACCTTCATTGTCGTTGCAGGATAAAATGGAATTCTCGTATTGGTGGATATATACCTCGCGCACCGCTTAGCAACCTCGCACATCTCTGGTGGAAAAGTAGCCTAATGCGAGTTTTATTTACCATTTGATCACGTTAACGCAAACGAAAATATAAATATATAAATGCGTCCCACACTCACACCAATTATCTAGCCCCAAGAAAAGCTTCCTTAAGAAACTCGTTATATGGTTAACTAGACAACGGATAAACATACTTAATATACTTAAATACATACTTATTATACATAGGAAACACCCAGACCCGAAACAATATAGAAAAACAGGTATTACTAAATTGATCCGACCGGGGATCGAACCCGGGACCTCAGAGATGGCGACACCATGAAAACCGGTGTGAACCATGAAAGCCACTCGACCAAGGAGGTCGTCAGAAATATGTGTGGCATTGAAACAGCGTCTCCTGGTGGCAAATGAGGAGAGTTAGAATTCTTTTATACTTTTCATTGTCGTTATAGTGATCGAAAGGCAAATAAAAGAGGAACTAGGCACCTTGACCATGATGATGTAGATAATAAGGCTTCCGTCGAGAGCCTAAGTCCTAATCCCAATAAGAACTTTTTAACTTTCAGGATAGTTTAGGACACACTGAAAAATGCTTCTGAAATGTTGATATAGGTAAATTCATGTCTTTATCTTGAATTTGTTAGCTCAAATACCTACACGATGGTATAAATTTGACACGATCATAATTATTTTCAAAACGCCTCTAAAAATTCACTATTGTTGAAATTACAACAAAATTATTTGATTCCAAGCATATATGGAAATAGGGAATCAAATCCCGCATCAAAATCGCAATCCCGCAGACATGCGGGATTGAAGGTCCATAATCCCGCGGCTAAATAATAATTCTTTTGTTTTAAGTAGATTTTTTTTTTATATTTACGGGTAAGCACAGTGCCTTGATCTCACCTGATGTTAAGTGATGATAAGGCCATTTGGTGGAAGCGCACTTCACCCGGGATCCTCAACTAGTGAGGCACTGGCTATCTTATCTCTAGCTGCCGGAACACAACAATGCTACATTGTTGTTATGGCGACATATTTAGATAAGATGGTGGTAGCTAGCCAGGCGGACAAATAAGTCCTACCACCAACCAAACCGAGTACACAAAGATGTACTCCCGCTGGGAATCGAACCCGGGACCTCTGGGTCTAAACCGGTGGTCTTAACCACTAGACCACAGAGGCGGTCAGATTAAAAAAATGCAATGTAAAGCAAAGTAAAATTTACTTTATTATTAATGTTTCCACATTTCACTCGAGCTTTTAAACTCTTTATATACCAAATTGTGACTTATTTTCATATTCATATTCATATTCATATTCATTTATTCACCATAAATTTATAACAATAAGTACAATAAATGTGGGTTAATTCAAAATTCAAAATTCAAAATCATTTATTCAGTTTAGGCTACAAATAGCTCTTATGAACGTCATTATGCCATCGGTTCGTAAGTCTACTCTGGGCGGGAGATCTTGTACTGAGAAGAACCGGCAAGAAACTCAGCAAGTGTCCAGATCTTTTCTCCCTTACATCGTCAAAAATATTGGAAAATGCCCTATCATAAAAGGACATTTTCCATCACAAATAAAAAAAAAAAAAAAAAAAAAAACACATAATATAAAGGACAATCACATGAGAAAAAAAAAAATAGTTTGCAAAAACACCATTTACCAGTTAAATTTTTTACAATGTCATACAGTACTAGTAAAAGTCAAAACCTGTCTAAGAAAAAACAAAGTTAAACTATAGTTGATAATAATAAAATTAAGACAAGTATGCAAGAGCAGACCAGCCTCCACAGGCGGCACCCGTTCACGAGTATGACATAATGAATCAGCCATCGCTTCGCTCAACCATATTTTAGGGAACGTAACGACCCGACGCACATGCCACCACCGCAGAGACAATAAAGAGAGCATGACACACCCAAGCTACTCTAAATCAAAACTAATTGAAATGTTTAACGTAACGCTATTTGTTATCTGTAGGACACTGTTTATAAAGGCTATCATATCAGTATAATTTTTTATTATAAAAAGTAGTAAAGTATGCGTTTCTTGTTATAGCCAGGCTGTTTTATCATCTAAATATTCTCTGACTGTATAATAACCTTTTTTAAGTAAAGAAGACTTTACATGTTTTTTAAACTTATCTAGAGGTAAATCTAGTACAGTGTTTGGTATTTTATTATAATAGTGTATACCTTGCCCCAAGAAAGAACCAAAGGTTAAGATGTTAGGTATGTTACAAATTTACCTTTTCAAGGCACTGTGAAATATTAAACTAACTACTTACATAATTAAAATTTAAATTAACTTAAAATTTATTTTCAAAATATTCTTTTATGTTGTAGAAAGAATGAGACATAAGAACATTCTTGAGCTCCCTTTCAATTTTTTTAATTTGAAAGGGATTTTTTAATCATAACTTGTAATTTTTCATTTGTTTAATTTGCTATGAAAACTGTGATAACAATATTTCAATATTTTGTATCGTACGTAAGTCGTAACGTAACACACAAGTATAGCGCAAATGACGCTATAACCTTCTTTGACGAATGGCCGCGCGCGAATGTAAATCCCCGTTAGCCATAGAGTGCTTAAACTGGCATATATTACGTTGCGTTCCGAATTTCCGATAAAGGATTCACTTAACACGAAATAGAAACTTAAAATTTATTTAACTGTAAGATAAAAACTGACATCAAAATTATTTTCCATACAAATTCTAAAGAAAAGTCACGAGTTCTATGGGAAAGTTGTTAAATCACTTATTAATGAGGCTGAGCTGGAGGAAAATAAGAACGTCGTATGAGCCCGTTTTTCTTAAATATTATTTTTTTTAATCCCGCAAACGTGCGGGATCCCTCCCGCATATTAGAACCCGCAAAAAAGGTTTGCGGGATTGGATTCCCTACTTGGAAACCACTCAAATACATTGATAACATCAATATTCATGATTCAGTAGCTGCATATGTTGATAACTAAATCCAATAATATTTTATAAATATTTTTTAGAGTTTGTTAATTTGCGGTCTTAATTGTCGCAGGCGCTACGTATTTTCGACCTTATGACAACGCCAGTAAGGATCAGCCGTTTTGCATGTTCATAAATCGAGTTGTCATCTTAACAGGACACATTTAAATCTTGCGAAAAAGTGCTCGACAACGAATAATGTGCCATGCATGTCTAAAATTTAATTAAATAAAACGCATGTCAAATCAAGTGAATTATGCTTGTCATATTGATCGAAACTAGTCATATTGTTATGGTAATTCACAATGTCTGATTTTTTATCGTCTTTTTATTACACGCACCATTGAATATTTGAACGCGCAATACCTTTTTTGTAGTGACTTACTATGTTTTTTATTTCTCTCTTGCCACTTATTTATAATAATAGTAGATTCAAGAGCTCGATGTGAAATCTGTAATTGGCTTGGAATCTCATTAACGCTTTCAAGCATGACGATTGTGCCTTTTAGTTAAATAAAGCTTTAATAAAAACTTACGTGGTTTTTACAGTTAGACATCCCTTACAAACTTATGATACAAAAAGTATTGGCTTTAATCACCACCATGGACTAATAATATACAGGGTGTTTGGTTATATCTCTATAATCCCGAATACGGCAAATAGGGCACAGGTGGGTTACTCTTGAAACACAATTGCAATAATCAATTTCCAATCACAAATCTAAAAAATTCAAATGGCACTCTTAAAAGCGATAATAGCGCTAATTAAATTGCGTGGAAATTAAGTGAACAAATTATTATCGAGATGGGGCGTTCCGAAATTGCGAAACTTATCCCAATATCGATACATATTAATCGCATTGGAATTGTATTGAGATTGAGTTTGCGTCAAGAGTAGCCTACCAGACCATAGGACCCCGGAAAATTATAAAAATACCTGAAAAGCACCATATTGCAAAGCGACATCCCTAGGTTTAGCTAATACATTGTTCTTGGTCGACAACCTCATGGTCCAAACGAAACAGAAGTCAAAACATGTAAGGGTTGAACAAAAATAATGTAATAAAATAAATATGAGTTTTGGTATGGAAAGTATTTTTTTTGAAATATGACTTTGTCTTACCACGGTGTTATTTATGCTTGGTTGCATGACTATCATTCGGGATTATACATATATTACCAAACATCCTGTATAGTCCATGGTCACCACTCTACTGGCCCTTTGCCTATTCTTCCTCTTCTTTTCGAGTCAGAGGGTTCAGCTATATTTTGTCAGACCAATAAGTAGCCACGGCTATTGCTACATTATTGGCCTCATACATGTTTTCTAATGTGCAGGTGGCTGGGCACAGAGGACACTGGAGGAGGTGCTCCATTGTCTGTAATGGGGCTCCGCAGTCACAATGCTCCTCTGAAGCTAGTCCCCAGCGGCGCATGTTTTGTCTGCAACGACCTACTTGGGTCTGGAGTCGGTTGAGTGACTTCCACGTAGGCGATTGCAGGTTGTGACCTGGAGGTAGCTTCTCTTGCGGGATCACAAACTCGATTCGTGCCGATCAGAACTCCTTAAGAAATAAAGTACGAAAAAGGAACACCTTGCGTGATGCTAAGCCCTATATAAACCCTCTGAAGGATGTTCGGGATAGAGCCACTATAACATAGTAAGTAGTGCACCTAACCTAGTATGTGAGGGGTTGCTGGTTCAAATCCCGCTCGTGAAACTATTTTCAAAACTTCCAAAATATATTATAACAATGTCATCTGAATCATAACGATTGGGAATTATCATCCGCCGGTTTTATCTTGCATACTTTAAATGAGACTCGAACTGGTGACCTTTCTCCTCAAAAGATTGGGTAAACGAGACTCGACAAACAAAATAAAGAGATTCGGATTGGAGCGGAGTGCCGACTTTCGCACTTTGCCAACTTTTTGAATATTCAGTACCTATAGGTAATAGCAGAGTACCGACTTTTGAAAATTCTTATGCAATTAATCGCTTATCGACGACTTTCGCGTGCTGCCGACTTTTTTTAGCTTGATGTAATCATTAGCGTTTTAACGACTATTAAATTTTGTCAAGTCAAGAAGATCTTGCGTAATAACAAAGTTAGTAAAATTTTAATTCTCAAACTTAAGAAAAGTGAAAGAAAGAAACAAGTAATACAACGAACAAATATTAATAGTTCATAATTTCTTCAGCAGTGGAAAACAAATAGGGATCTGCTATCGTTTATTATAATTTTAATCAATATTTTTATTGCAATGTATCGACACCTGCAAGGTAAAACGTTGTAACTCAGTTTAAGGTGATTTTGAGTAACGTTGTTCCATGCTGGTTTTTTTTTAAACTTTTGGGTAAGCACTCGGCATTCATCTCACCGGATGATAAGTGATGGTAAGGCTGAAGGTGGAAGTGCATTTCACCCGGAATCCTCAACTACTGATGCACTGGCTTACTTATAAATCTTTAGCTGCCGAAACACAATAATGCTTCAAACATTCAACGACATATTTGGATAAGATAGTGGTAGCTATCCAGGCGGACACACCAGCCCTTATCATCATCATCATCATCATCAGCCTATCTTAGTCCACTGCTGGACCTATGTCTATGCCTATGCCTCCCCTAATGAGCGCCATAGCGCCCTGTCCTCAGCTTGACGCATCCAGCATCTGCCTGCAGTTTTTTGCAGGTCATAAATTGGCACTTAACTCTATACGTTACAGTGCTCTAAACAACATTGGCAAGTCGAGGCTGTATACTGTTTTGACACCAGCCCTACCACCAACCAAACACAAACATGTTCCTCCCGCTGGGAATCTAACCCGGGACCACTAGGCCTAAATCGATGTTCTTAATCACTAGACCAGAGACGTGGTTAAAATCTCGGATCCTAAAAATAGTTTTACTTCTTATTAGTCTGACGGGACACAACAAAGTTGTTATGGCGACTGAGTTACCGCCAACAAAACAAACAAAACTATAACATGTACTTATCGCTGGGGATCGAACCCGGTAACTTTGAATCAGAGACTTATGGTAGTTGTGCGTCCACTACTTATCAACAAAAATATAAAACATGTTTTTCTAAACATTAACTAGCATGTCAATATAATTACAAACATAAAGTGTAAAAAGCAAATAGTTTAATACGTGTGTCAGCAACAAAGTGTTTCAATTCAATGTGTTCCCATATTCCAACTTCACAAAATAATGGTAGATAACCTTTAACACTCGACTAATAAACTCTTAGGGCCTTACAAAAAAACAGAAAATAAATACACAGACGCTTTCGGGCCCAGACACAATAGAATTCAATTGTCAGGGCGCTCCAGTCGATAAACTTGAATAGTTATTCCCTGTTTTGTTCCCGTCATGTGAACGTCATTTCAGATTAGAGTAAAAGAGACAAAACACGGAATAACTATTCTAAGCTTATTCTCTGTTTATTTTTTTGTTAGTTAGTTCTCTGTTTGCCTTTCATAACAAAATCCCTTAATAACGAAATTAAGCTACTATTATATACCTACGAACTCACTCACCGTGTCCATCCATAGCGAAGTTAGCAACAATTATGTGTGGTCGTATGATCCCATAAATCTCGGAACATTCCCACTCGACACCAATTACGGCGAACACCTAATGATTACATCGTAACGTGCACGTGGTTATGTGAAGCGAACCTAATTAGTGCGGCGTCGGTTCGAGAAACGGTATAAATCGTTTTCTAGTGTTTCGCCGCTATTCGCTGACTGTTATCTATTTATATCTGCGAGTGCTCTGAACAAAGTCGACGTCAAAGTCAAATCATTTATTCAACATAAGCCGTCACAGGCACTTACCTATTGACGTCAAAACTATAAATCAGGGGTTCTCTAAGTGGGGGGCGCAGAGACCTTTAAAGGGGGGCGCGGGCCACCTGTGTAGTTAAGTATAAAAAACCTGCGACCGCTGAGAGAATGCATTCCAGACTGCTCGATACGACCAATAAATAATAGTAATTTTCGATTAAAAGGCACAGAAATTATCTGAGACTGACGCATGTCAAGAACATATTAAGTAGGTACTACTCGTACTTACCAAATACCTTTTGTATGATTTTTGTAAAACTTTAATGAGCAATAAAAATACTTATTTTGTTATTGAATACTTAATAATACTAATACTATTACTAATACTATTGGAGGCGCGGAATTTTTTTATGGTTGAAAGGGGGCGCGTCTCAAATAAGTTAGGGAACTCCTGCTATAAATCAAAAAACTAAAAAAATAGTTTAGACTGAATCTACCACCAGTTCGGATTCTGGGAGAGCCTTCGACCGAGAAGAGCTGGCAACAAACTCAGGAGGCTTATTTCTTTTTCTCCATCTTTTCAACAAAATTACAATCATGTATACAAATTTTGTACAATTTTGTACACATTAATAATACAAGTACTATTCAAGCTAGTGCAGGCGACTTATTTCCACTCGCATTTGTCTGCAATATAGTCATTTACCTTATAATAAGCTATCTTAATTAAAACATGTTTAACGTGCGTTTTGAATTTAATATCTGTCAACGCAGTTACATCATCAGGTATTTTATTATAAAATCGAATTGAGTTCTTTATAAAGGATTTACTACTCTTTCTGCGAACACAAAATAAGGAGACTGCAGAATGTAAGCTTCATACATACCGCGCTGGAGCAACGCACACGGTCCCTCTCACGGGCACGGAATCTCGGAACAGCTCTGAAGATCTGAAGATCTGATCTGAACCCCACGGAGAATCTAGTAGGAAACAGGGACACGCACTAGTGCGTGATGCCATTACCTCTAGAAATTCTCTGACGATGTTTCGCCTACAAAGAAAGGTGACTCGTTTCTTTGTCGCACTTCCAAAAGATAGAATAGTCTACCAGTATATGGAGCTCGATGGCGCAGTGCTTAAAGCGCCCCATCTGCGAGTGCTGAGGTTAAGCAGCTCTCGCAAAGGCCGGTCATTGGATGGGTGACCAAAAATTTTTCATCTCGAGCTCCACCGTGCTTCGGAAGGCACGTAAAGACGTTGGTCCCGGTGCATTAGCAGTCGTTAACAACCACCAATCCAAGCCCGCGTGGTGGTTTATGACCCGTTCTCCCTATCCATCCATAGGGAAGGCTCGTGCCCTAGTGGGGACATAACAATGAGCTGATGATGATGATGATTCGGTTTCCGTTCTTCCTATGACATGGGTCCTTCAAACGGGGCGTGAAGCCTTGACCTTGTGGGCTGGCAGGGTGAGGGTGACTTATGCTGCGATGTTTTCACGCTACACCAGTTGCCTTCGCTTCAGGGCTTTCCTTAACACTACACCAGATGGAGTGGAGTAATTTGCCGCGCAAAGATAACAAATAAATATAAATAAAATGTTATTCCGGAGGTCCTTAGTTCAATTACCAGGTCGGTCGAAGCGTAGTAGTGATCCATCCCGCATTTGACAAGCACGGTGATTAGGCACGTAGCCGTCAATTGTAGCAATTAATTAATTTAAACGATGGAGACTTTTGCCCAACAGTGGGACAGTGTGGAGGCGATTTACTACGGCCTACTTAAACAACACCAACATACTTAAATATGTACTATATACTTATATAAATATTACTACAATATTCCAGCACAAAACACCTAGGTATATAACCCCGCGGGCATCCTACGCATTACTTTTCTTGATCTCTTCAAAAGCCATTTTTTTACTTGAAACATTTAGTAGGCGTTTAGTACGTGAAATGTCCACACCACAAAAGATATCTGGAGTGCCACCTAATTACTTTCTTCTGCTACAAAGTCGCAGATGTCTGGCAATGATAAGTTTTGGCTTGAATAATAATAGTATTAACTTTATTTGTTTCTAGGTTAAGTGGAATTATAGCTTAACCCAGATGGAGAGTCCGTAAAACCCAGATGGACAGGCAAAAAATATATTTTTGTTAACTTTCTTAAAAAAACTTATTTTGAACTTACACCTTTTTGCCTTAGGACAGCCAATTATAATGTACACGATATGAAATAGCGTGTAACTGTGAACATTAACGCTACAATTGGCAACGCAGGCGCATCGAAAGGGCGAATCTTTTCTTTCAACTGTGACAGTCTATTATGTACAGGCTGTTTTATTTTGTTTCACATTTACGCTTGCACGAACTATTTGTAGAATACAAAAGAATAGAATATTTTATTTTGCGTATGTGTTCATACGATGTTAGATGTTATAACATCACGATTAGATCATGATCATCATGATGAGATGTTATCACGCATTTTTGGAGTACACTGGCTGTGGAAAAGTCTAAGGGTCTTACAAATAAACAAAGAATAAGGTGCGGAGGATTCCATGTTTGACTCGTTTACTCTAATTTGACGTTTACATGACAGGAACAAAACACAGAATCGAACTCGGACCTTATTCTTTGTTTATTTGTAAGGGGCTCTGTGTACAAAACACTATGTAAGTCTATTAAATCTATGTCGGTATGCACGTTAAGTCGTTAATTAGTCCATAGTTATTCTAAATTAGTTACCTTTTAATATATTTATTTGTTAATTTATTTCTTTAAAGTGTACAGTCACGAGCTACTCTTATTCCATTGTATTAAGAGTACACAAGTTTACATTGTTTACATGTTAATGCTCGTGACTGTAGATGATTCTGAGCTACCATTTGCAGCTATTTAAATTATAGTTAAAGTTATATATATATATATCGTATAGCGTCAGACACTAAAGCCAATCTGCTGGCAGGCCACCTTTGATATCATTTTAAAACACAACCTAAAAATAGATAACAAGCACTCATGGAGCACACTACTTTTAGGGATAAAGCCGCCATTTGTACAGTTTTTTATATTGTCCTTTTTATGTCTTACATATATAAATATCGTGTACAATAAGTTATATTTTCATTACATTTATGATATAATTTACTACATTGAATTTTAGGTTTTATAAGCGAATATCATTTTGACAGGTGCTAATAAGTTATTCAGACCCAGTCAACTACACAATTAATTACATCCATCATCATCATCATCAGCTCATTTTATGTCCCCACTGCTGGGGCACGAGCCTTCCCTGTGGATGGTTAAGGAGATTTATTCACATTACTAAAAGAAAATAATCTGATTTTTTAATGGTCTAATTTCGAACACCCTGTTTGCTGTTATTTCTTAATTAACACATTTTCGGATGAACACTTCCAAGTCAAGTGTGAGACGTCATTAATATTTATAGGGGCGGTGGGTAATCTAAAAATAAAATGTACCTATTGATATGGCACGAAAACAAAATTCTAATTTATCTACTTATTACTTTATTCGTCTTAGAGGTCGATAATATGCGTGATTTACGACGATCGCAAAAGTTAAGCTGCATTGGACGCTGGGGGTAACGGGATGGGTGACCGAAAATTTTCTCCTTTCGACTCCTTGCATCAAAATTGTATGAAGCTTATCTTCTGCAGTCTTCTTAAGTTTCCAAAATGTAGTAGAATTATGAAATTTCCTCGATAGAAAAAAATTTAATGTCACCTTTAAACATTATCTAACTTTTTTCATTTCCAAAAGAATGTCGATTAAATTAGTATTAATTATGAAGTAAGTATACTTATTCGTTACACTTAAGAGTATTAAAAAACGCAATTATGTTATTTTTTTAGTAAAACATCTAGTTTTTAAATACATAAGTACCGTGTTTCAAATTAACTTAAATACAGTGGATCACGCACAATTTGTATCGCTTTTGCTTGCATGCAGATCGACAGTGAGCGCTGTTTCAAATCCGATCCAATCCGACCGTACCCTTTGGAGAATCTAGTAGGGCACGGGGACACGCCCTAGTGCCTGATGCCGTTCCCTCTGGAAAACCTCCGAAGGTGATTCATTTCACACGGCTTGAGGAACCCTTTAAGTTTCTCGCCGCCCCCAAAAACGCCCGGTGAAGCTGAAAATGCCGTCTGAGGCAATCCACAAACTCTCTAAAAGACAGCTGTTTCAAAAAATGTTGATCACTGGTTCCTGTTGAACATTGGTGTAACAGTCCCACTGCTGGGCAAAGGCCTCCATCATTGAAATCGAGTCATGGGACCTTCGTGTATCGGGCCGAGCGCTCTGCCACTCGGCCGACTACGTTACTAGCTCCAGACAAATTGATTGTTGCTTTGAAACTTATTAATGAAATGATTTTTATCATAATACTAACATACAAAAATAACTATGACATAAATGTAATTACTATAATATTAGGTGTCATGTCATATGACCTACGATTATCATTATAATTATTACCTATATGATAATGATAAATCGTTCGTTGTAGTTTAGATAACACTCACAATTAATCATTTTATGATTAAGATAAAATGGTGTACATAGAAACTTGCTACTGAAAATTTATCGGTATAAAAATTTAATTAACAGAAATCTTATCTTATCTTATCTTAAACACAAATGTTGAATAATTTCGGCGGGCTGGTTAGAACCACGATAGCTCAATTGGAAGAGCACCTGACCCAGAATGTCCTGAAAATGAAAATCCTGCTTGTGGAAATTTTTCCAACATTTGTGTTTTTGTAATTTGTTCGCAACAAAATTTGCGTTAAAAATTATTTGAACATTTTATCTTATCTTAGTGGGACCTGCTGGGGTTTCCCTCTCGCAGCAACACTTCGGACCCATCGGGATCTCTTGTGCAACCCCATCCTTTCACTCTTTTTCCTTTGTAAAGATAGATGCATAACTTTGGCAACTTCTTTACGAGCGAAGAAAGAAGAGGTTCTCCGGTTTCGGATAGGCCGACCCCAGGAGTCCCATTCTTTTCCTAGCCAGGAAGTCGCAGTCACTCAGTAGGTGCTGCATCGACTCCGTTTCCTCTCCACATGCCCTACACAAGCTATTTATTGATAGATGCATTCTGTGAAGCATTTGTTGTGTAGCATAATGCCCTGTCAAGGCACCGATGGTTAATCGGGCCTACCTTCTACTGCCTTCGCATATGAACTTACTCCGTCCTAAGGCGTTTTCGCCTAGGAAGGATTTGGAGTGTTTCATACCCGGCTGCTCTTTCCATTCGATGCTGTGCCTGTTTACGATGTAATCTTTTAAGGCCTTGTTAATGGTACTTGGTGCAAATGCCACGAACGGCTCAGGACCAATGAGCTGGGTCTGCGAGCCCTCCGTGGCAAGCGCATCCATCATCTTGTTGCCATGGATTCCCATATGGCCTGGGACCCAGATCAATCTCACCTTTTTATGTCCACCTAGCTTGTTTAGAACTTTTCTAGAACAAGGCCAGAGTAGATCCGGAGCGATATGAGTGACTTGAGCGCAGCTTGGCTGTGTGTCACTAAGAATTAATATATTACGCTTTTTCATGGCTAATTCTATATTCTGCTTTGCGCATAGGAGAATTGCGAAACTTTCTGCTTGGTAAACAGTGGCAAATTTTCCTATGCTTTGACTATGCTTGAAGTCGTTATTAAAGACGCCTGCTCCTGTGCCCGATTTCATTTTTGATCCGTCGGTATACTAGATTAGGCTGTCTTTTTCCGGAGACGGTGGCCCTCGTTTCCATTCGTCCCTGGTTGGAACATAAACTTTAAATTTCTTTTCTTTAAATAATGAATATAGGAGATATTTTATCGTACTCCATTTCCATGATCCTGTCAGGAATGTCACTTGATTCCCATTTTGTGTATTTAGTCAGAGGTTTAGATGCGTCCCACAGTCCGGCCACCTTTAGTCTATGTAACGCTTTCTTTGCCTCTGTTTCTATTACAATGTGCAGGGGTGAAAGGTCTGTGAAGACCTCCAGAGATACTAGGTAGGTAATATTAATTAGAATAAATATTATTAACGTGATTATTACCATGTTTTTTGTTATGTTTGAGTATCCGATATTTCGGCACAGTTGCATGCGCCATGATCACGGATGTACTGAAGTTATTGCGGGTGGGTGATTATGAGCAGACAAAACGATCTACCCTCTTCCTTAGTCGTTTTTTGCGCTCGATACTCGTACTACTGTTTCCTAAGTCACTATTCACTCGAAATTGTTCTCGACACACTACACTGACCGTATCAGATCGCGAAACGGCACTTACATAAGGTAATCACTGGATTCCAGATACTTATTAAAAAATAAGAATAATATTTATTCTAATGTAAGTGACCATGATAGTTTTAAAAGTTATAATATTAATTAATCATTAATTAGCAGTAAATTATCTATTTATTAGGTACACTCATTACATATGACAACAAAAACACAGTTAAGTGACTACACAATAAAATTTAAACGTTAGAACTCCACAAAGACACAAAATAACATTGTTGTATGTCTATTTTTCTTGGCGTTGAACGTTGTGTACCTACCTACTTTTATAATATAAACCATGCACAAGTAATCATTAAAAATAGGGGTCAGTAAGTGATTGCTATCATAAAACTATGATGACTTGGTAACAACAATTTAAAAGAATTGTTTCTGACTTTATAAAAGCTAGATGGTCCTCAACCCAGTTAAATCTTAATTAGTATGTTAGTTAATATTTCTTATTCCATATAGATATGATGTTCTTATTTCAACTGATAAGAAATGTATCAGACTGCCCTCAACTGCTGGCAAAAATCAACTTCCGTGCAGCTGCTAGAATTCCTCGCATGCCAATTACACCTCTTTGTCCTCCATTAAGAAGAACAGTGCTTGGTTCTTCTAACTCCCCGGTAAGTATCAAGGTTATGCCAAACGTTAAATAAATTCAGTGACATTGTTGACATACATCATGACTCCGCAAGATCATTTTACAAAAGTAAATCACCTTACCACTAAATAAAAAAAATAAAAATAAATAAATCAGTAAACTTTATAGTTAGCACACACATCTACATCTACAAAACCACACATCACATATCATACCATACATAAATAGACCTGTATATGCACACTTAAGACATCACTCACAAACATACACTATCACACATATTTAATTTAATAAAACAGAAAAAAAAGTTAGTTTTTATTTATTATTGAAAATTACAAAATTAAAATCTGAGTTTATAATAACCTAAAGTAACTAATACTAATACAAAACTAAAATACGGCGTCAAAAAATTCCTCCGCGTCGCAGTCGACTGGTAAAGTACCCAAGAGACTGGCGGCATTGCCACGTTGTATGGCAATGCTTAGTCTCTGGCCAAGGAAAAAGCCAGCCTTTGGGTCATGGGAAGTGTCAACCAGCCGTTTGGAGATGTCATTAAACAAAACATGAGCATTCGGACCCCACGGCCCGAGGGTTTCAACCCCAAACGGCTCGAAAATATAATTACCGATAAGGTTATTATACTTTCGCCGCTTGAGGTTAAAAAAAGTTTATAGTTTTTTTTTAATAGTTTTCTTATAAAACAGTAATCACTTACCTTACGCAACATAGTTTTAGAAATATGTAGCTTAGTCAGTTAATACCTACTGTCTGTACCTCAAAGCATGCTGAGTTTGTACTTACATTAAGTATATGTCACTATATAAGTATACCACATAATTGTTTTGATGTAAGAACTGTTGATGATCCAATATTTTTTTTAATCTCTTTTCTTTGTCATTTCATTGTTTTGCTTTTGTTTTGTACTGTGTTTATTTTCTGTTTGTTTCTTTATATTACCTGTTTAAATTTGATCTTGCTGCTGTGTGGGTACCTACACGTATAGACTAAGTTCATAAGCAAGAACTATTTAATCATATATTGACTATTTTGACTATAAATAACGACATATTGTTTTTTGTAAATAAATATCTTTACTTCTTTATATATAAAATTAAAAATAGCATAAATAAATTACATCGATATTAAACCGACAACTCCCTATAATATACATACGCAATTCTCATTAGATTCTCTAAAAATCAAGCAAAATATTCAAGTGGTACACCTGTACCCGATATTTGCCATTGAGTTCCACATGCTTAAGTAGCATGCGGAGCTCAATGGTCAGCGTTTGCTATGATGTGTATGCAACTTTCGTAAGGGCCGGTCATCGGATGGATGACCAAAATTTTTTTTTAAATATTATCTGTCAAGATTTTTGTATTAAGTTTCATCAAAATTGGCATAATGGTTTTTAGAAATTGAAAGTTTGATGTAAAATATGTAGCTCTAAAGACTTGCCCTTTTTCATAAAGTTTCGTCATCTATACTAATATTATAAAGAGGAAACCTTTGTATTTTTGTATGTATGTATGTATGTTTGCAACGAATTAACTCAAAAACTACTAGACCGATTTAAAAAATTCTTTCACCATTAGAATGCTACATTAGCGCTGAGTAACATATATATGTTATTTTTTTTTAAATGTCCACCCGTGCGAAGCAGGGACGGGCCGCTAGTTCTTTATAAAATAAAACCAAGTTAAAAAAAATACTTCGTTAAAATTTGTTTTATTAATATCCTTCATAAATAATTATGAAGTATATTAATAAAACAAGTTTTTACAAAAAAGAAACACATTAAAATACTATTTGGCTATTTTAAAACTGCCACAATCGTATGTCAGTGGCCTGTTTCTTTTATCGGCTGTATTTTCTAAATGTGACGTTTTGCTCAGTTGCGTTTTTTCCGTATGCTAGTGACCATGACCTGTGTAAAAAGTTTTCAACAATTAACTATTTTAGTAAGTAAGTACTTACTCTTTAGCCCCTTAACTCTCTTTAAATATAATAAGGTTTTGCAACAAAATAATACACAAATGATTAGTCTTGATTTTATAAGTGTTTCTTTTTCTATTGACATTCACGACAAAAAATGCGATTAACATTTATGTTTAATATAAATCATTGTGATGGAAAATGGGTTAATTGAATTTGTGATTCATATTTAATTATGAATGACTATAATTATATTATAACAATTAATGACTATTCGAGCACCAAATCAATATTGATTTAAATACACAAGTAGACTAAAACATATAAAAAATTAACGAAACTATATTTACTTCGGTATATAAGAACATATTGTAAGTTTTGTAGGAGGAATGCACTAAGTAGTTATCCCTTTGGCAGGCAATAACAATAAAGATGCCATTATAAATTGTACTTTACACTTATGCAATAAGAATGAAAACCATTCAAAATTCACTTTAGTAATGCATGCTAAAAATGTGAACTTTACCATTTATCTTTCACTATCGTGTCAATGAACTTCGTCCACCTTATTTCAAACTCATGCACCACCTTATCCTTGTCTTTAGCTGTACTATAATACAGTGAGTTCAAACTCAACTTCTTCAGTAGTCTCAAATCAGCGTGACGACTGGCAACTCCCAAGAAAGTCACGTAAAAGTCATGGGACAAAGGTTCCGCTTCCCATATTCCAGGATCGTCGCTTGATAACACGACAGGCAAGTCCTGAGCCAGGAAAGACGCTAAAGGATGATTCCTTACATCATCAACCAACTTTAGAACCAAGTTCGAAATAACATTGACTTCTAACGCTATTCCTCGCTTCTTTACTATATTCATCAGGTGCGGATGTTTGTTAAGAGCAAACGCGTGACCAATCCTTCGGGTACCCAACACGATAACATCAAACAGGTTCTCATCTGAACTCATGCCGTTCCAATTAGTTTCGCCAGCGTGAAAGAAATAATCTAAATCGTCTTTAACGTTAACCAGCTCTGATAAAAACTTCTTTATTGGCTCACCCAAGTCTTCTTGCCCAACGAGATCAAATCCAGCGAAGAAATCAGGCATCGTCCTCTTTATTTCTTTAGCAATTTTTATATATTCAGTAACATCTGCAGAATTAACCATTCTTAACGGTGCATATATAAGTTTGGCACCGTAGAAATCTGGATAGTCCTTCATAAATTTCTCAACGACATTCTTGTATGATGTCGCCGTGGCAATAGAATCGTAAACTTTGCCTTTCAAGTCATAAAGGGGAGGTAAGACGCTTCGTACTTCTAAATACATAATGTTATCTTCTCGAACAGCTTTCAATGTGTCGTAGAAATATTGCTCCCATGCTGGTTTGTAACTAAACATCGGGCCAGTGGTAATGAAATACTGTTGGAACCTCTTCCAAACCACATTGACATCAGTGTATTCTTCTTGCGGATTCTCTATGACTATTGTGAAGTGTTTCCTTATATCCTCATCAAATTCTTCCACGTCGTTCGAAGTATATCGAGCGTCCCGCATCAGCTGCCATTGGGTACTACAAGCTAAATTTGGAGTTTTTTCAGAGAAAAACAGTTGCATGTCGTCTTCTTCAAAACATACATAAAGGTGTTCCCAGTGAGTCATGTTTAGTACATAATCGGGACTTAACAAACCTGTGTCGTGTGCATGCAGCATCGCACCTTTCGGCATTGCTTGAATAATTTTGAACAACTGCGACTTTTTTACGGTTTCTTTGTACTCAAAAAAATGTTTTGACAAGTTAAACATATGGGGACTGTGAAAGCCCGTGTCTAAGGATTGTCTTTTGAGATCCATGATTATTTCATTAGCTTTGAGTTCGCTGTCACTTAGTGTTATATCATTCCCAAGCATCATTTCTAACTCTTGCTGTTTCAGTTTTTCTATTTCTTTAAGTACCGTTTCATATTCCTCATTTGACACTGCAGAAGTAACCGCTAACAACAAATACACCAGCTTGGTCCACATTTCACTTGATGTGATTTGCGTATACGTAACACAATGATTTATAACTGACTATATTTGGAGCAAGGTTGAAACGTAATAAATGTTTTGTGACTTACAGACAGTCGCAGGTAGGAGTATATTTTTTTTTATCGAACGCTGTTTTAGTATCGGCTCCGTTCATTCGTGCAATCTATGATTGATAAAGCTATACATGTTTGGTATTGTGGCGCTGAGTGGATTGGTTTTTTATTATTTAGTTACTATGACAAAAAGAAACGAGACTATTGAGTTTCATTTGTTTATTGTAGTTGTCAGTTGTTAAGTGTTTAAATACCGTAGGTGATCGAATTATAAGTTAATGCGGTTATTTTATCGTACTAATACACGTTAAATGTTCCTATATTGATATAGGAGCAGATTGCCTACACAATACCTCGATTGAATAAAGTAAAAAAATATTATTTGAAATTTTTTACGCTTAGAAAAGTTAAAGGATAAGATAAGGTAGGTAACTCCTAAATAGTACTAAAACTATTAATAAATAAACAAACAAATCAGATATTCTGGTTCTTAGTTTCCACCACCATCCATACCATCAGCTCATTTAATGTCCCCGCTGCTGGGGCTCGAGCCTTCCCTATTAATGGATAGGGAGAACGGGCCATAAACCACCACGCGGCCGCGGGCCCAGTGCGGATTGGTGATTGTTAACGACTGCTATTGCAGCCGGGACCAACGGCTTTACGTGCCTTCCGAAGCACGGAGACTTCCTTCAGGAGCTCGAGATGATACATTTTTGGTCACCCATCCGATGACCGGTCTTTGCGAAAGTTGCTTAACCTCAGCACTCGCAGACCAGGCGCGTTAACCACTGCGCCATCGAGCTCCTCTTAGTTTATGTATTATAAAATTACTCATTTTTCTTTTTACGGTATACACCGACGTACATATTATGATGATATACGTATGAGATATGTTTTAAAGAATAAATTCCTGTAACATCTGATAAGAATCAATCAATATCACTATCAATGCCTCCTAGGCAATATTTGATAAGAATTTAAAGCACATTCTTCATCATCAGCTCAAAAACATCCCACAGCTGAGCCTCGAGTCTGCTAATTCTCAGACCCAAAGGTCTCGGGTTCTATTCCTGTTTGTACTCGTTTTGGTCCGCTTGGCTGGTACCACCATTTAATATAAATCCAAATATGTCGCTATAACATCAATGTTGGGAGCATTGTTGTTTTAAAACGTTCAGAGAAAAAATAGCTAGATCCTCATTAGTTCAGAATTAGCGATGAAATGCTAAAGGGTGACATGTTCAGTGATGAAAAGGGCTATCATCATCATCATCGTCAGCTCATTTTATGTCCCCACTGCTGGGGCACGAGCTTTCTCTATGGATAGATAGGGACGGGCCATAAACCACCACGCAGGCCCAGTGCGGATTGGTGGTTATTATCGACTGCTAATGCAGCCGGGACCAACGGCTTTACGTGCCTTCCGAAACACGGAGGAGCTCGAGATGATACGAAACGATACGATACGCAATTGCTATCGAGCTCGTCTTCATCACCATAGGTAATATGTTAGGGGTCACTACCACAAGCTTAATTGGTGCTTATTGGTCGTTATGACCGCCTTTATGAATCTCATCATCTCAAAATCTTATATAATCTCAAATCTCAAAGATAATTTAATTTGGTAATCCATCTGCCTTTTATGCTTACCTCTACATCACCATCACATTAGTATCATCGTCATCATCTCATCTTAGCGATTCTAATTTCAAGTTATTATACCTAGGAATACCTAATAGATTTCATAAAATCGCGATAAGTTAGTTAATCAATGTTTTGATTAGTATTATCGTTGTAACGTGAAACTGTAATGTTCTGCAAATCAGTGACTGCTATTCTCCGAACAAAATAGTATACACATTATAAAAATTCTTCATTTTTAATGATAAATGATATAGTTTTTTTCAATAATTTTTACATGTAATTATTTTTTGTTCTAGGTACTTAGAGTGTGCCAATAAATGTATTTCTTTCGTTCTTTCCTTTATTTATATACCTACCTATTAGTAAAAATGAAAATTAATATGATTATTTCAGTAACATACTTACGTAAAAGTACACTGCAATAATATGGATTGTAATAATATAACTAACTGTTTAAAGTGACCTTTTGAGATATAGATACCAAAGTTCGATACATACAGGTCGACTTTTTTATCACCATCCAAACCTTCATATTATACATTTTGGTCCATTGAATATTGATGTTTTGTATGGAACAGCTGATTTTTTTTTTCGAGTTAGTAAGTTGGTCCAATAGTAAAAGTTGTTCGTTTGTATCACGGGAGTCATCTCAGAAGGTTTGGATGGTGATTAAAAAGTCGACCTGTATATTATTAATAAACTTTTATTTCAGGCGTATATATAGCCCATAAATTTGTTAGTAACAATAAAACTTATTCTCTTTGTTAGTATTACAGTTTGTTTTATAGAATATAAAATATCATTTAAAATTTTACTAGATGATAGCTTGTTGCAAAAATAAAAAATCTGTTGCTGACCTCTATTTAACCCCCGACGCGATTTTGATTATGTTCTTTTTTTTGTTTTGAAAGGTGAATTAGTCGGGAGTGTTCTTAGCTATGTTTGATGAAAATCGGTCCAAGATGGCCGCCGTCTCAAAATGGCATTTTTTTTCACAACTCCCTCAATATGGGTATCAAATGAAAGGGCTTGACTAGTAGAATACTATACACTATGACAAATTTCAAATCCAAGATGGCCGCCTCCACAAAACGGCGAATTACATTTTTTTTCACAACTCCCTCAATATGAGTATCAAATGAAAGAGCTTGATTAGTAGAATAATGTACAGTATATTGGGGTCAATATACTGTTTGAAAGGGGGTCAATATACTGTTTGGTTGAAAGGGTTTTCAATAAGGAATATTAACTAACGAAATGAAAACTAAAAACTTGAAAATATTTTTTTTTGTCTGATCAATGCCCTAGATTGATGAGAAAAGTGATGTGAAGAGGGTATCTATTGAAAGTGTGAAATGATTTGTACCTTTATTTATTACTAGCTGACCCGGCGGACTTCGTACCGCTTTGACAGTTTCCATCATTGAGTTAAATATATATCAATGGTTTCCATGATAACAAAATAAACACATCATTTTATTCTCGTTTTTAGTATTTTTTTTAATATAGCCTAGGTTACTCAGCGCTAATGTAGCATTCTAACTGTGAAAGAATTTTTTAAATCGGTCCAGTAGTTTTTGAGTTTATTCGTTGCAAACATACATACATACAAAAATACAAAGGTTCTCTTTATAATATTAGTATAGAAAAAAGAAACATAACTCAACTAAACTTAAAAAAAATAAAAAAAAAGCCAATTAAAAACTAAATATCTATAAATAAAAGATGTCCTCCAACTGTGGGCTCATGGGAACGGTCCCAAGAATGCTGGCAACATTGCCCCTCTGCAGGTCGACCGCCTAACGCTCTCGCTTTCGATCGCTTTGAAGGCGAGGCGAGGAGGAGGCGTCATCTTGTCCTTTCGAAAGCAATATGAAAGCAATATCGTCTATTATATATATAAAGCCCCGGCCCCCATGGACCCATTGTTTCCACCATCGCAAACGGAACAAATAAATAATCACGACCCAGGTTCGCGTATTTGTTCCGTTAGCAATTTTCAGCGCTTACCGCAGCAGCCCCCACATGAAGAGAAGTGGCGCGAACATGCGAGGGAGCCACGGTGTCAGTACAGGGGGTCGACCGCCTAACTCTCTCGCTTTCGATCGCTTTGAAGGCGAGGCGAGGAGGAGGCGTCATCTTGTCATTTCGAAAGCAATATGAAAGCAATATTGAAAGCTATAGGCTATAGCTTTCGATATTATTCGGTATTGTATTTCGATATTATATTAGAAAGCGAGGCGAGGGCCTCGCCTTCAAAGCGATAGAAAGCGAGAGAGTTAGGCGGTTGGGGGGCTGGTTGCATATCACACCAACGGCCTGCCAAGCTTCCAGGGCCGATTGGTCATTACGTGAGGTCTCTTGTCATCGCTGCGAGAGATACCAGCTGGCTCTATGACAGCCGGTAAATCAACTTTGGCAAAAGCACTGCGGATGATGCTGTTTAACGATGAGTGGCGTAACATACGACCAGCACTACGAGCAAATAAATACAAAAAATACCAATACCTTACAAAAATATTGAAATAAAAATTAAATTTTAAATTTTGAAAACCCCCGACACAAAATAATAAAAATAGTATGAACGTAAAAAGCCTAAGACAAGTAAAAAAAAATATGAAAAAAAATCTACAAATAGAACAAAAAGGTATAAACGTGAAACCCTATAAAAAGAAAAAATAACCTTGAAAATATGACCTTACCGTAAGTATATATGAAATTTTTTGATTAAATGTTGTCGCGTCGGAGGACCGCTCTTTACCTATAAAAAACCTACCTAAATAAAATGATATGAAAATGTTAAAGTGAGTATTAAGAATTACAAGTGAACCTACTTAAAAACTGAATACACAACTGAACTATCCAGATAAATGCTGAAACATCTTAAACGACGACTCTTACCGTCGACCGTATTCAATTCGGACACTATGTCCGAATATAATGTGTCCGAAAGACGTTTCGGCGTTTAGGTGACGACCTAGCCTGCTATACTACCAATTACTAGTGGCTCTGACAACATGCTGAAATTTAGAAACACTATCTACTCTTACTTTGAAGGCAAGGCAGCCGACTACGTCATCAACATCCAATCTTAATATTTTTACAAATATCAATATATTTTTTAATTACATACATCTGCATGAGTGAGAACAACAGCCTCTAATAGACCCGTTTCTAAAATCGCTTTTTTTCCGAAGTCATCATCATCATCATCATTATCATCATCATCATCATCATCATCATCATCGGCCTATCTTAGTCCACTGCTGGACATAGGCCTCCCCCAATGAGCGCCATAGCGCCCTGTCCTCAGCTTGACTCATCCAGCATCTGCCTGCAGTCTGTCGCAGGTCATCATCCCACCTACATATCTACACCGTGTCAATAGGGATGTGACAAAAACAATAAATAGTTCTAGAACATTAAACGTATAAGTAATACCAGGTAACAGTACTTTAAAACATCAAGCAGAAGAAATCAAGTACTCCATTATTTTGTTCTGATAACACAAGAAACCCATACATAAATTTAATTTTTATATATTTGTATTTCTTAGTATGTTTTATTATCATGGAGAAGAATGAATCTTAATTTATACATGTTTTGTTTCCGTGAAGTAGTTCCTACGAGGTTTTTGTTGGATGTAAAATGGGAATAACCCTTAAATCTACCCCTAAAGCATCCCCAATTCCAGACACCATATGGGGAGACAGTAATCAGAAGATTAAAGGCTAGGTGACAAGACTTCCCTTGCGCCTTCACAAACCCTTTCAGGGGTGCGATATTTAAACCGCTCTCACTATGATATCAATCAAATACAAGTGCTGGGGGCGATATCTGAATCTCACTGGTGCTCTCGAAATCAAAAGTAACATGAAATACACTATGAAATATAATATTTTTTTTATATTATTTACTAATTGATCTGAAAAAAGACAAAGTGTTGAAAAAATTCCTCGAGCGGGATTCGAACTCGCACCCCCATGACATGCCGGGTTAGGTGCACTACCAACTATGCTATCGTGGCTCAATCCAACTCGCCGAAATTACGCAAATATTGTTGCGAACAAATTGTAATTTGTTCGCAACAATATTTGCGTTAAATTATATGTAAATAATCATACTATTTGATCATTAAGATACATACCGTACGAGAATTTTCGACGTCAAAAATTTATTACAGTGTATGTACTTTTTTATATCTTTATCTGATAAAGGCCAATGGTGGAAGCGTTCACCCGGGATCCTCAACTACTGAGGCACTGGCTATCTTATTTATCTCTAGCTGCCCGAACACACCAATGCTACAAACATGGAAGTTATGGC
>OY720044.1:9481461-9512731 GCA_963082485.1 Eudonia mercurella | reverse complement strand
TTCGAGCGCATTTGTATGAAGCATACCTTCTGCAGTCTCCTTATGTTGTGTGCGGTGTAGTGAGCGCCATTTTTTTTCTTTTTTTTTAAACAGCGAATACGTGCCGCGGGGCGGTCCCGCCAAGGGCCACTTGATCTACCCCAACCCTTTCGCGCGGAATCAGCATGGCTGGGTACAACGAAGCGAAACCTCACATTTCTTTTATATTTAATTCTTTATTTCTTCAAAGTCTTTGAAAGCGAAACCCCTCACGGACGCCGCTAGCTGTAATTTACACTAGTAAGGTTTTTAGTTAATCGCTTTACAAACATGCTAAGATTTTTCCTTTTTAATATGTTAAACGCGGTTGTGCATTGAATAGGCCGTTTTGGGCTGTCAGTTGCCTAAATGAGTGTTGTTTTTTGTTTTTTTTTTTCTTGTCTCGAGATATTTTAACATGATATACCTACTTACCTACCTAGCTATCTTGTTTACCTATATATTAATACTTGCGCGGACGGAGGAGTATGAAATTTCGCACACTTATAGTCTATATAGAGAAGGTTATCCGAATGTTATTTTTTTTTAATTATGCATAAAAATACATTTAATCAACAAAAACAACATTACACACACTACTATGTATTTGACACACACGCATAGGTATGTATTTATCGCACACGTATATATTTTGCTGATGACCTTAAACTGTATAGAGTGGTTCGCAATCACCAAGATATAATATTACTGCAAAAAGACATTGAGATATACCCATGTCTTTAATGCGGCCGACATCTGTCAATGTCGATCCAAACAAACATTCTATATTTTTAAATTTTTCATTGCTTAGGATACAATTCGTGCAGCCTAATAAAATTACGGTCGAATTTCCACCACTCTGGACGACCACTAGTACTACTTATCCAATAAATGTTGATAAATCATCGCATTGGTTTCGAACAAATCTTTTTTATTCATTGTTAATTCTATGTTAAGAGTGCCTAGCGTTAGTTTAGTTTCCTATCCTATCATTCGATTACGTTTAAGACAACGAATTTTTGTATAGCAAAATTGTGTCTCCTCTCGTATGTCTCGAAACTCAAATTAAGCACCCTTTAGCAAATTGTTGTTTACCAGTTTTTTTTATATATTTTTACAGGTCAGAACTTGACCTTCTTCTCACCTGGTGTTAGTGATGATAAGGCCGATGGTGGAAGCGTATCACCCGGGATCTACTACCGAGGCACTGGCTATCTTATCTCTAGCTGCCGGACCACAACAATGCTACAAACATTGATGTTATGGCGACATAATTAGATAAGATGGTGGTAGCTATAGCTAGCCAGGCGGACAAACAAACTTTACCACCAACCAAACCAACATACACAAACATGTACCCTGTATTTTCCCACTCTTATAACAAACAATGAGTTACAAAGACCAACTAGTCTTATTGGTCGTTGTTGTTATTCAATTGTGTCGTTATTGTGTGTCGTTTTGGCATAACATGTGGAAGGCAGTTACATCTAGCTCATTTAATGTCCCCACTGCTGGGCACGATGGATGGATCCTCCCTATGGATGGATTGGGAGAAAGGGCCACAAACCACCACGCGGGCCCAGTGCGGATATAGATGGATGTTAACGACTGCTAATGCAGCCGGGACTATCGTCTTTACGTGCTTGAGATGATAATCTTTTTTGGTCACCCGTCCGGTGACCTGCCTTTGCGTAAGATGCTTAAACTTAGCAATCATAGTACGGGTGCGTTAAATACTGCGCCATCGAGCCCGTAATGGGAAGCATATTAAAGAGGATTAATTACGAAAAAAATGTTTTATTTATTTTTTGAGTTACGCTCAATTTGTCCTCTGTTACATGACGAAATATGACGATAAATATAGAACAACACAATGTGTATGTAAACGATGATAAGGTAATACTAAAAAGTCACGATTTACCCACTACCGAATAACGGTAATAATTTTTTTTTCACTTTATTTACCATAATAAGATCATACAGAATAACAATTAAGCTATGTTTTTGATCGCATTATAGTATAAAACTATTCACGGCCAAAGATGAAATTTAGGTGTTTGACCATACATACATTTGCAGGAAATGTAGGTCCTTAATGGTAAGTAATCTAACAAAGATGCTTTTCGGTTTTTAAATAATGAACGTTTTTTTATTTAAAAACAATACCATTCATAAGCAATTTGGGAATATTTTTTTTACATTATTAATATAAAACTTTAATTTCAGCTTGATATCTGTACATAATTGATAATAGCATCATTAAACCACTTAATTGGTACTAGAACTATACATTTTATGTTTTAACTAGTAGGCCCGGCGGACTTCGTACCGCTTTGACAGTTTCCATTTATTCCAGTAGGAATATCGGGATAAAAAGTATCCTGTGTGTTAATCCAGGTTATAAACTATCTGTATGCCGAATTTAATCCAAATCCATCCATCCGTTGCAGCGTGAAGAAGCAACAAATATACACAGACACACACACATACACACAAACTTTCGCATTTATAATAGGGTGATTTAAAGAGAATAGAATATTTTGTGTAACTACCTACTTCTTTACCTTGCCTCGATGGCTGAATGGCAAAGCGCTTGGCCTAATAGCCGTTAGTCCCGGGTTCATTTCCCATGTTGGGCAAAGATGCATAGCTCGGGTTTGAGACCACCAACCCGCATTTTGCAAGCGTGGTGATTAAGCCATCACCCATCAATTGTAGTGATGACGCGATTTCAATGATGAGACCTTTGCCCAGCAGTGGGACAGTTGTAGGCTATTTACTACCTTACCTAGGTACAGTTAGGAGCAATAACATGTACACACTTTTGACCCATATTCCATAGTATTAGGTCCTTACCTATGAAATTGACGCTATGTATGAAGATTTTTATAAAATTACATTTTTCATTTTTTTTAAATTTTCTTAGCATCTATTTATGTTAACACTATAAAAATTGTAGAGTAGTGTGTTTGTTTCACTAGCTAAATATAGCAGACATTAAAAAGAAAAAAAATCAAGTCCCTTCAAACCTACATTGAAACAAAAGGTCGATTCCGCAAAAAAAAAGAATTCAATTAAAAAAAAATTGGGCGATAAAGACACAAAATGAAAAATCATTGTTATTACTGAAGCCTAAGTAACATAGTCCTAATTAAAGATTTGTACTAATATTAACAACCGGTATTGACTTTTAGAAGTAATACACTTATTAATAAGTGAGAAAAAAACACCAATTTCATGGGTGACATGGACCCAATATTAAGAGATACATTGTTTACATGTTAATGCTGTTGGCTGTCTAGTATTTACACATAACTTGTAAGTAGTTTATTAGTTACTACTTACAATTTATGTGTACTTGTAGTAGTTACTAATTATTTATATGTAGTAAAGTAATAGGTACCTACTGATGCGTTTAAAAAATAACTTATTTAACTACTTTTTAGACATTCGCATGCAAACACAGCGAAATATACGACACCATAACTAATACGATAGGTGTAGGTATACAATACAACTGAGTTATGTTTTTATGATTTACGATTTATTATTTATCAGATCAACAAAGTGTTTTGTTTGTTACCACATGAAGTTGGGTCGGTATCTAAGTGTGTACTTAACAGTACTCTACGTTAAATGACGTCATTCGATCACAATGAACACTAATATTGTGTTTATAAATTTGATTATTACACTATCGCCGCGCCACACACGCCCCTCACACACTAGGTCGTTGCGCTTACGCATCTCAGTATAATGCCACCGTCCACCCGCATTGCACGTTTCCTGTTTACAAAAATGAATCTCCTCATATTTCTATCAATAGTCGCTGTCGTCATATGCGACATTGAGAAATACGAAGACAAACGAACCAAGCTGTTACAAGAAGAATTCAAACTCACACTCGGTGGGAGCCTCAACCTCACATTAAAAGAAGATGAATTAAACAAATGCCTAATGCAACACAAATACAAAGAGATAGAATACGCTTTCGCACATCCCGAGTTCTTCAATCTGTCGCATCATTTCTTCACTTACAAGAAAAAGGTTCAAGAATCAAAAGTCCACAAAATCATAAAGGATCTACCGAAAGGTGCAGTGCTGCATGTTCACGACATGGGGATATTGGGCCCTGACTACATCATGAACATAACATACATGGACCATTTGTACGTGTGCTTAGGAGACTCGGTGCAATTTAAATTTGCTAGGCTACCTCCTAAAATCCCTTGCAGTGTGCCTTGGCAGCTCATGAGTAACGCAAGACGATCGTCGAGAAACGTCACTGAATTCGACGCCGCCATCAGAAAATTGTTTACAATCGTTGTGGCAAATCCTGACGTCGTTTACCCGAGCATTACGGAATCGTGGGGCGCTTTTATGAAGTATTTTATGACGGTATCACCAATCTTGTCACACAGGCCGGTGTGGGAACAATACTTTTATGATGTTATGAAGGAGTTGAGAGAACACAATATTATGTACATAGAAGTCAGAAGCGTTCTACCCAATCTGTACAACCTGAATGGTACTGTTTACGAACAACTAGTCACCGCTAAGGCTTACAGAAAATCTATAAATCGATTTATGAGAGACTATCCTGATTTCCTGGGAGCCAAACTTATTTATGCACCTGAAAGAAAAGTTAGCACTGAAACAGTGAAGCAAGATTTGCAATTAGCGATAGAGATTAAACGCAACATGCCTGATCATTTCGCTGGATTCGATTTGGTTGGTCAGGAGGATTTAGGGAATCCTCTAAAAGATTTTGCGCCAGAACTGATAGCTGCCGCCAAGGATTTGAACTATTTCTTCCATGCTGGAGAGACCGATTGGTACGGATCACTCACTGACGAGAACTTGGTAGACGCCATCCTTCTTGGAGCAAAACGTATAGGGCACGCGTACGCTTTGCCAAAGCACCCTATACTCATCAAGGAAGTAATTAAAAACAACATTGGATTGGAAGTCAATATCGTGTCGAATAATGTGTTGTCACTAGTGCGTGATGTTCGTAACCACCCTTTAAGTGTTTTCTTTGCAAACGATTTGCCAGTTGTGCTGTCTAGTGATGACCCCGGGGCTTGGGAAGCCGATCCCATAAGTGACGACTATTACGTTGCGTTCATGGGTGTAGCCAGTAAGCAATCTGACTTGAGAATGTTGAAGAAGCTGGCGTTAAACTCCTTGGAGTACAGTGCGATGGATCAGAAATCGAAGACCGAAGCTATCAAGGAGTTTAATCGGAGATGGGATGATTTTGTTAATCGATTCGATTGTTCGTCGTATTAATAAAATTGAATATGTTTTGAACTATTAGTGTTTCTTTGTGACCTTTCGCCTTGGGTCTTGTAGGTAGCTAGGCCAGTGGTACCGGTGTACGACACTTAAACCCCAGTGTTTGACAAAGTTTTCGTCGCCAAAAAATATTATATAGGATTATGGGATGCCAGCTAGGAAGCAGGTGGTCTGTGTCTGGTGATGCTGACCTAGGGTTGCCACCCGTACTTTATTATAAAGTATTGTACGTTCTTTCGGGTAATTGTACCTACTCTATACTTTATAAGAACAATAAAGTACGCGAAAATACTTTATTTCACATATTTTAGTTCTCTGGGATTCTCTTTACATATAACACACAAAATAGTTGCTGTGCAGCTATTTAGCAGTGATAATTATTTGTTAAAAGTTGCTAAAAGCAATGAGAAGTACATATGTATTCAAGCGAAATAAATAATCGTACTTTATTCTGACAGAATGTACGTTTTTATTCTACCTTAATAATACCTTAATAACCAATGTACTTTATTTGCACAAAAAAAAGGTGGCAACCCTATGCTGACCCCTATTTTTAATGATTAAAAGAAATAAATGTCGATAACTGGTTCCTGTTGAACACTGGTGCCACTACGTGTATTTTAAATTCAACTGCGTGAGAAGGACTATTTAAAGATCAGCCCTATAGACAAGAATAAACATGCAATAATCGTTGTAGTCGATAGGCACTATGGGTGGTATACCTACGGAATAACTATTCGGAGCTTATTCTTTGTTTATTTGTAAAGTACACTGAACCGTAAAAATTGCCCTTCAAAAGACAATCGGAAGTTTTTTTGGAAATTTTAGTTGGCCGTGTCACGTTTTTTTTACAACTGTATATTGGCAATTGTTTGATTATTAATCATTATTAAATTATAACGGACTTGTCACCTACAATGTGTATAGAAACGAATCTTTTATTTACATTTTCTCTTGGGTCACGAATTCAAAACGTAATGTTGCTGTAACACAGGTTTTTATATTTTATATCATCATCATCATCATCAGCTCATTTTATGTCCCCACTGCTGGGGCACGAGCCTTCCCTATGGATGGATAGGGAGAACGGGCCGTAAACCACCTCGCGGGCCCAATTCGGATTGGTGGTTGTTAACGACTGCTAATGCAGCCGGGACCAACGGCTTAACGTGCCTTCCGAAGCACGGAGAAGCTCGAGATGATAATTTTTTGGTCACTCATCCGATGACCGGCCTTTGCAAAAGTTGTTTAACCTCAGCACTCGCAGACCTGGCGCGTTAACCACTGCGCCATCGAGCTCCTCTATTTTTATATATTTTGATATTAAATGTTGTTAAATAGAAATCTCTAATATTCAGTGATATGAACGTAAGTTGTTAATTTACTTACAAGTTGCCGAAAGATGGTTAATAATCCAAAATATTTTTTTTTATCAAATTCCGCAAAGGCGAGCGGTACGTATTATTGGAGATGCTGAGGTTACAGCCTCTCTAGAGGACCTCCAGCTGCGAAGAGACATTGCTTCTCTCAGTGTCTTCTACCGGAATTACTACGGTGAGTGTTCTGAAGAACTTTTTTATCTAATCTCGCCTTCTCCTTTCCTCTCCCGGACTACACGTGCTGGTCTTAGGAACCACCATCATACTGTACAGACAATCAGTACTCGTACCAAAAAATTTGGCAAGTCGTTCCTCTGTAAGACCATTCGGCTTTGGAATTCTTTGCCGGCGCATGTTTCCCAGCTCCTATAGTCCCGGGTCTTTTAAGCGGGGCGTGAAACGGCATTTATGCAGGCCGTCATGAATGGGTCCGCTTGTTACCGTGCTTATTCCACGGTGAGGAGCGCTCTCATTATTTTGGACTGCATCGCCTGCTTACCATCAGGCAGGATGTGGTCACTATGACGTGTCAATATAAAAAAAAAATCCCGATCCCGAAATTATATTTAGGTACTTCTTCGTGTAGTCTTAGTACGTACACATTTTGAAAACGTACATTTTTATCAACATAAAATATTCTTAGCCAGTAGCCAGTTTTAATTCATTTTTTTTATATGCGAACGTTGGAATTGCTATAAATACAAACATACGAGTAAATTCATTAGACTAATGAGAAATAAAACAATTTCCAGGGTCCGATATTAGATAAAAATAAACTAATAAAATTTTGGTAGTTTTATTCACTCTTAGTCCTGTCTTGTCAGCAATTTTCGGTAGGAACAACACACGTATGAATCAACTCCGGACAGGAGTTACATTAGGTATTAATTAGATACTAAATGGTCAAAGCTATATCTCTCTGAGCTAGGAGCTCGATGGCGCAGTGGTTAACGCGCCCGGTCTGCGAGTGCTGAGGTTAAGCAACTTTCGCAAAGGCCGGTCATCGGATGGGTGACCAAAAATGTATCATCTCGAGCTCCTCCGTGCTTCGGAAGGCACGTAAAGCCGTTGGTCCCGGCTGCATTAGCAGTCGTTAACAACCACCAATCCGCACTGGGCCCGCGTGGTGGTTCATGGCCCGTTCTCCCTATCCATCCACAGGGAAGGCTCGTGCCCCGGCAGTGGGGACATAAAAAAAATGAGCTAATGATGATGATGATATCTACAAAATGTATTTATTTATTTATTAAAGGAACACAATCAGTGTATACTTATGCTTATATAAAATTCTCGTGTCACAATGGTAGTTGTCATACCTACCTACTCTTCCGAAACGGCTCGATCGATTCTTATGAAATTTTATATGTACTATATTCGGTAGGTATGAGAATAGGTCGTAAAGTATATTTCATATCGCTGGGTGATTAGGGTGTCCCTCTCCAGAAAAAATATATGGCAGAACAACGTTTGCCGGGTCAGCTTGTTTTTATTTATTATTTAACATGACTGTGTGTCCAAAACACTTGCCAAACAGGATATGTTCTAACATGCAAAACTATATAGCTTTAGGTTAGGAGCTCGTTACAAACATAATAGTTAAGTAAATTAAATAGAATATATAACTGCACATGATACTAAAAATCAAAATATATTAAAAATTTAATTATGAAATATATAACGTGTTTATACATTGACTTATGCCAAATAAGTATTAATACGAAAATTTTGAACGAGGCTTGAATCAAAAATGTTGTCTATGTAAGTTAGGTAAAAACATATTAGAATCACATAGGTACCTTTACTCCACACAGAATTATGTCGGTACACAGAAATTTTAATTTTAATCACAAAAAAAAACAATGTTTACTGTTTCAGCGTCGTTTCCTGATGTCAACGAACTCTTAGGTATAACAGGAAAATCATAACTATTATTCTAGCAGGCTTGTTATTAACTATTTAATACCTAACTAACAAAAAACATGGTAATAATACCGTTAATAATATTTATTCTAATGTAAGCGACCATGATAGTTTAAAAAATTATATTAAACTAACTGACCCGGCAAACGTTGTTTTGCCATATAAATTATCGCTGCTCCACTCCTATCACTTAGTTATAGCGTGATGTAATATAGCCTATAGCCTTCCTCAATAAATGGACTATTCAACACAAAAATAATTTTTCAATTCGAACCAGTAGTTCCTGAGATTAGCGCGTTCAACCAAACAAACAAACTCTTCAGCTTTATAATATTTCACCCGCGTTAACTAGCGAACAATAATTTGATTACCATAAAAAAGATTATAGTGAGTCAACCTTTAAAGCTATACATAATGCTGTCGCGGACTTTTTTTTAAAACTTTTTTAGAGGAACAATTTCGACTACATGATTTTTGCGTAACTTTCACCGTTTACCCAGCGCACGCAAGGAAAGCTGTCAAAAAAATATTTTCCCGTGTTTGCAACATTTTTCATTGCTGCTCCACTCCTATTAGTCATACCGTGATGTATTATTTTTTCAATTCGAACCAGTAGTTCCTGAGATTAGCGCGTTCAACCAAACAAACACAAACAATCTCTTCAACTTTATAATATTAGTAGGTATGATATGATAGAAGTATAGATACATAATTCATAATCTAAAAGTTAAAATCTTTGAATGGTAGTTATCGTATTGGCAGCACTGCTAACCTACTCTTGACGCAAACTCAATCTCAATACAATTCCAATCTCAAATCTAAAAAATTCAAATGGCACTCTTAAAGGCGATAATAGCACTACATTGGAATTAAATTGCGTAGACATTGAGTGAACAAATTATTATCGAGATGGGGCGTTCCAAAATTGCGAAACTTATCCCAATATCGATACATATTAATCGCATTGGAATTGTATTGAGATTGAGTTTGCGTCAAGAGTAGCCTACCGGTTCGGCACTTTAAGTCCAGTGGTCAACATAGTTTTCGTGGCGGAAATATTAATATAGTCATCATCATCATCAGCTCATTTTTATGTCCCCACTGCTGGGACACGAGCCAGTGCGGATTGGTGGTTATCAACGACTGCTAATGCAGCCGGGACCAACGGCTTTACGTGCCTTCTGAAGCACGGAGGAGCTCGAGATTATTAATTTTTTGGTCACCCATCCGATGACCGGCCTTTGCGAAAGTTTTTTATTTATGTACAATTCTTTACTGATTGTAAGCCAACAGGCTTCCGAAAGGTCGTGGGTTCCCATCTGCGGTAAGTCATCTTCCAAGTTCATTAAATTTTATTTATATATTTTTTATTTTTGCAAGTTATTTTATTTACTTATAAAAAGTAATTAAAACATTTAAAAAAGTACACATCAAAGTAGTTTTTTACCTTTACTACTTTGCAAAACACGTTTTATATCCCCATAATTATGTGTTTAGTATGCCTAGAGTAGTACGTCATCAAAAGATACTTTACATTTTTCACAGAGTACAGAGTAGGTACCGCGGCTCTTCCAAACGAATAAACTATTCGGCTAACGGATTTTAGGCTCTATTCTCATGTGATAAGGATTGATAGTGATTTGTAGAGTGTACCCTTGGAGTGTGGTACTGCAAAGTCGTGGAGTGACACCCTCAAAGGAGGGGTGCTCCATGCTAACGAACTCATTGTCTCGTAGCTCTGCAATCCATCTGCATTTCGTATGCGTAAGTGCATACAATATAATATTTGTATATAGTACGATGTATCTACGACATCTATACAAGGTGTTTGTTAATACCTATATCTGTCATCATCATCAGCTCATTTTATGTCCCCACTGCTGGGGCACGAGCCTTCCCTATGGATGGATAGGGAGAACGGGCCATACACCACGCCCAGTGCGGATTAGTGGTTGTTAACGACTGCTTATGCAGCCGGGAGCAACGGCTTTACGTGCCTTCCGAAGCACGGAGGAGCTCGAGATAATAAATGTTTGGTCACCCATCCGATGACCGGCTTTTGAGAAAGTTGCTTAACCTCAGCACTCGCAGACCGGGCGCGGTAACCACTGCGCGAGTTCCTCTGCTGCATCTGTATAATCTTGAAGATGGTAGATAGGGTACAGACGCCTGCAGATTATCTATCCATGACTGTCAAATTTCTTTAATAAATGTTCAACCATATGCCTTAATTATAAAGTTCAAAATCTATTGAAGAAATTAGACAGTTGGTGGTAGTCTGCTGTGCAGGCGTGTGTACCGTGAATAGAACCCTGGAAAATTAAAAACATAGGTACCTCTGAAAGCACTACATGGCTAAGATAATGAAATGTTCAAATTTTTTTTTAACGCAAATTTTGTTGCGAACAAATTACAAAAACACAAACGTTGAAAAAATTTCCACGAGCAGGATTTGAACCTGCACCCTTCTGACATACCGGGTCAGGTGCTCTTCCAATTGAGCTATCGTGGTTCTAACGTGAGTTTTTCAACATTGGTGTTTTTGTAAGATAATTAAGTTTTTGTTACTAAGTAAAATTGGAAAGTTACATTACAACCTTAGATCCAGCTGATACAGTGTGCTTGGTCGTCAACTTCACGGTCCAAACGAAACAGAAGTCAAAACATGTTACTAAGTGCAAATAAAAAAAAATACAACTTTTACGGATCTACTCGCGTTTATTTTACACATTTTATCCTGAGGTTTCGCGAGTAGATTCGTAAAAGTGGTTTCATTTCAATGTATCTATAGTGTTCGCGTAAACTTTAGAATTTTTTTATTTTTATTTATGGAAAGGTAAATCTTTGTAGATATAATTTTGCATATTATGACGGTGTTCTTTATACTTGGTTGGATGGTTATGTTTCGGTATTATACACCTATTAAACACCTTCGGTATTATACACCTATCAAACACCCTGTATATAAATACGTGAAGCGAGAACTTCGTGCCCCTTTAAGCATATTGCGCGCATGAAGGAGTGTAAGATTTTGGCATAGTTAATGTTTGTATAAGGAGAATGAGTTGCGGTATAAAAAATGTATGTACAGTCACGAGCACTGATATGTATACAATTTGACTCTTATTCTATTGTATTAAGAATGACAATTGTTTACATATGACTCGTGACTGTACCTACAATGTGTGTTACAAAATTGTATAAAAATTTTATAATTTGTGAACACCGTCGATTTCGTTGACAAATTTTCAACTGGGCGATAATATTATGAGGAGCTCGATGGTGGCGCAGTGGTTAACGCGCCCGGTCTGCGAGTGCTGAGGTGAGGTTAAGCAACTTTCGCAAAGGCCGGTCATCAGATGGGTGACTAAAAATGTCGTCGTCATCTCGAGCTCCTCCGTGCTTCGGAAGGCACGTAAAGCCGTTGGTCCCGGCTGCATTAGCAGTCGTTAACAACTACCAATCCGCACTGGGCCCGCGTGGTGGTTTAAGGTCCGTTCTCCCTATCCATCCATAGGAAGGCTCGTGCCCCAGCAGTGGGGACATAAAATGAGCTGATGATGGTGATGGATAGTGATGAGATAGGTTCTTACTTGGTAATTGCTTTTTGTTTTACTTACGCTCATGCTGTAGTGGCACTTGTGTTCGGGTGGATTGAACGACATTTGTTTCCTTTGAAGGAGATTATAATAATATATAATATAACAATAATTCATTTATTTATTTAGATAACTAAGATCCATTTTTGATAGTAACAATTTGACTTATAAATATGTTAGTACAGTATTTTTAACATTTAAATATAATAGTCCATTAAAAATCAGCACTCAATCAACCAGAAAAGTCAGCATTGATTTTTAACTGAAGCAACGATTGAATACCGGGTGCCTAATGTGAGTTTTGTTTACTGAACCCCCTCTAGTAAAGGTGTCACCGTGTTCCCGTGGTCGAGGTATGTGTGGTTGCGATTATGGAGGGTCCCATGGCGATGGTAAATAACGACTGCGTCTCTTTATGTGATGTTGGTGTATTTACAGTGACTACATTGTGAATAACTTATTTTCTAAACCTTACAAGACTATTTATACAATAACAACTATGTAGATGTTGGAGGGAGGACGCCGTGTCTTATCTTTATCAGATCTACACGCGATTATTAGGAATGCGTTTTTATCAAACTCTTTAACCGTACGTGAGGATAAGAAATTATGTGACGACCGCAGACCGCCATATGTACCATCTGGGTGCCAAGTGCGAGTTTCATTTGCCATTCAATAATGTTTATGAAAACGAAAATTTGTATGGCAAAATTTTAACTCTTCTCGTATGTACCTTTAATCACATCGACGTATTTCACGAAAACATTTCTCGTTTTCGCGTAGACTGTTAAGAGAAACCTAACTTCTATTTTAATTGTATATTTTCAACCTGATTTTGATGGTAAAATTGTATTGATTTATTTGATATTTACTTTATTTTTTCTTTCGCACTGGTGTTCAACAAGTAGTTAATTCTGTACAAATTAGCAGTGGAAAGTTTAAATGCTACTGTATTATATTTTTTAATTGTTTATATGTGTAATATAAAGCTGTATGTTTCCTTAATAAAATAAAATAAAAAAAATGTCGCCAGGAGGCGCTGCTTTAATGCCATACTAATTTTAGTTTTCGTAATCGTAATCGAATTAATACGGATAGTAAACAAAACTCACACTAGGCTTTACGAAAACGAAAATTAGTATGGCATTGAAGCAGCGCCTCCTCGCGACATACGAGAAGAGTTGAAATTTTGCACTACAAATTCTCGTTTTCGTTAACGTGATCGAATGGCGAATATAACTCGCACTTGGCACCGATGCTCGTTATATCAACGCGATCACTATTATCACCGGAGACGGGCGTTGGTGTTGCGACACAGTTTTTACAACCAACCTCACTATTTTAGCGTACAACACTAAATGTATTATTTTTCTGGTTACAAATAAAATAAAAAATATTAAAATCTTTTATTATATTCTACTATATAGCTGACCCGGCGGACTTCGTATCACTTTGACAGTTTCCATGACAACAAACCAAACAAATCATTTTGTATTGGAAAATTTAATTGTAGTTTTTTTATATTACTTATAAAAAGTATCATAGTTATATCCTTCCCAATACCTTGAAGAATATGTGTAGGTACAAAGTTTCATGATGATCCGTTGAGTAGTTTCTGCGTGAAAGCGTAACAAACAAACTCACATTCACACTCATAATATTAGTAAGGATTTCATAATTGGGAAGTAGCTCTACAGACATACAGTTATTTAAAATAAACCAAGGATTTTTCTGAATTTACTTTTACGTTTAATTAAAACTTTTGCGCCCAACAATAGTAAACCTAACAATTGTAGTCCAATTGATCACTGGATTGTCTCTCATATGATACCTACGTATTGTTTGCTCAATAGGTTCTCGTATGGGAGTGCCAATTAGCCATTAACAAGTCTATGAAAGGCACTGGTGGTGCATTGATACATTGATACTGTAACTACTTTATGATTTACGCTAGTTGGAATTTTAGAAGCATTTTTACATTCGATGATACCACTACGCATTTTTTTTTTTTTATGTGTACCTAACATCTCTTTCAGCTCGCTTTCTATATATACAATTTGTGGGAGTGATTTCGTAGAAAAGGGACGGAAGTAGGTAACAGTGTGATCCGTAACAGCCACCAGTAATCGACACTTTAAGGCCAATGTCCGTTGTAGGTAGTAATATTTGTGGGAGTGATTTCGTAGAAATGTGATCGTAACAGCGTGATAGTAAGTGCCGCACAATTTATGACCCAGAGGGTATAAGCCGGTGGAATTAACCACTAGACCACATGAGGCGAATAAAATTGTGTGATAAGGGCAAACCCTTTGCCCTAAAACAAATTTTATGGCAATACTTATGTATCCAATTGGCCCTTAGTTACAAAATTAGAAGACGGCAGAAGGTAAGCTTCATAGATATTATAAACCGATTTTTTTTGGGGAGAGTTTGCTGGTTGCTTTAGACGGCATTTTCAGCTTCACCGGCCTTTATTGGGGCGGCGACAAACTTAAAGGGGGAAGCCGTGTGAAACGAATCACCTTCGGAGGTTTTTTAGAGGGAACGGCATCACGCACTGTGCGTGTCCCCGTGCCCTAAGATTCTCCGAGGTCGTCAAAATTGCAATTTAAGGGTCCCCTGTTCACTTTTGCTACGGGCCCCGCGCTAGTTAAATCCGGCACTGCATTTAAGGAATAATAACTTTATTTTGATCAACGAATAATACTTTGACTCGAGTGCAAATACTAGTGTTCATTCCACAAAATTTGCCCCTGCCGGGACCTCGCCACTCGATCACAGAGGTCGTCATAAATGCAATTTCCCGCCAAGAAGTCCTGCGCTGTAGTTTAACCATCCTTTACAAATACATTAGAAAAAATAAAAAAGTGAAACAATTATATACACCTATACTTAATGGTTTCTTTTTTTTTATTTTTTCTAAATAAATAAAAAGCCCAAAGTAAATAAGAAGTTTTTATTGCAGATAAACATAATTCTAGTGCTAGAACTCTTACAAGTAGATAATATGTTTCCTTAATATTAATATTATCGTATCAACGCATCGGTGGCCGAGCGGCAAAACACTTGGCGCGAAATCCGTAAGTCCTCGGTTCAACTCCCAGCTTGGCAAACCGCAAAGTGTATTTCGGGTTTTTCGAAGCATATCCCGGGTATGCATATGTAATCACCAACCCGTATTTGGCAAGCGTAATGATAAAACCAATAGGTACACATAATTTTAATTGATTTTCAACTTTACGTCGATCAAACAAGGTAAAATTGGAAATGACATTGATATCTAGGGCTAGGCTAACCGATGGGGTAAACGAGTTCTTGAGTGGAGACCAGACTAGGTGGAGCGACGATCTTCGCAAGGTGGCTGGAGAGCTGGATGAGAGTAGCCGCGGATCGAGCTCAGTGGCGTGCACTTGGGGAAGCCTATGTCCTGCAATAGACTAGTGTAGGCTGATAATAGTTTTACTAGACCGCAGGCACGTCGGTTAAAAGACGTAACTTTTATCATGAATATATAGATTTAGCTCGTAATTTTGCAGTGCGGTAACACAATTTACTAGAAAACAAATAGATAATTTAAAGTTAAGTTGTTTCATTAACTACAGATTTATATAACTATAAATTAAACATTAATTTACTCTTAGCCTCGCGCAGTTTGAAAAATACAACAAAATATATTTTTTTACAGTAACGTAAATATGCTTTAATTATATACATTATCTTAAAATACAGATACCAATCATTCAGACGTGAGGGTTGGAGCATACATCTAATATTAACGCTTATTACAGAACTACAGGGCCGTGATTATGCTATCGTGTCCCAGTGGTTTGATTTTGACCATTTTGCCATAATGCTAAGTGTCAAAATCAGACTACCGACTCGACCACCGACACACTATTGAGAAGCCATTAACTTAGCAGACTTGATGCCCAGTACAACACTTCAAGGTACTGTATTTTCACTGCACCCAAAATAGAAATTGTATTAAGATTTTTCTTTGCCAAGTGTACCTATGAATTGTAGTGATGACTTATTTAAACGATGGAAGCCTTTGCCCAGCAGTGGGATAGTTAAGGGCATTTTACTTAAGTTTAAATAAGACGGTAAAAACGGCCATTTTTTATTCATAATGACGTCACTGACGTTTAATTTTAGTCTTCCCCAGCCGGCACTGCGTCTTCCAATCGCTTTATCAGTTTCACTCTTAGTTCTGTCACGGCATCTCCTTTCAGCTGATCCTGAAATAAAATGACAGGTAAATTAAGTTGTTAGTAAAATTTCTACAATCAATTTCGAACTTTATTTTTTAGTAATAAGGATCAATATTCATTGGAGAAATTTGACAGATTTGGGTAGTTTGATCTGCCGCCGTGTGAAAATTATAGGGCATCGTGACTGAAGCTGCTCGGGTATAAACTTGGAATAGGTATTCCGTGTTTTGTTGTCATCATCACCAGATCATTCTATTTCCCCACTGATAGGGCACGACCCTACCTTTGGATCGGGAGAACAGGGCATACACCACCACGCGGATTAACGACTGCTAATGCACCCGGGACCAACGGCTTTACATGCCTTCCGAAGCACGGAGGAGCTCGAGATAATAAATTTTTGGTCACCCATCCGATGACCGGTTTTTGCGAAAGTTGCTTAACCTTAGTAATCGCAGACTAAGTGCATTTACCACTGCGCCATTGAGCTCCCATAATATAAACTTCATTTCTATTAAGAGAAAAAAAAAACGGAATAACAATTCGTTCATTAGTACGGGCGTAGACGTCGCAAGTGTCCATCACATAGTTGTCATAATAGCGTATGATAGTTAGTCGGCGAAGTATAATAAAATAATAATATGAAATAAACCAGTAAAAGCTTGTATATTTCTTTGGATCGGCGCGGCGGTATTCGGCCACCAAAAAGAAACGAGGAAAAGGTTCGAATTTAGCCGCGTCATCTATATAAACCGACTAGAACTAAAGTGTATTTTAGTAGTGCCATCTATTGAGCGTTTGTAAGATCATGTATCCCTATACAGCTGTAAGAGTAAGTAAGCTTGCGTCAGTAGATGGCGCTTATAATGAATTGTTTACAAAAATAAGAAACTCAAGCTAGATTATGATGAAATTAAAAATGGCATAAATATAAAAGAATGTTTGATTTGATTTAATTAATTTTAAATAATTACCAATTCGTTTATACTAATACACAAGACAATTTTTAAAAACAAGAAAAATGGTGCACACACACACACTTAAGTTAATTAGTGAGTAAATTAATAAGTAGTGGAATCACATTTTACTACAAACACTTACCAGGAATGTCCTTATGTTACTTATGTTACAATACGTTGCTAAACTAACTGTATGAAAAGAAAATTAGGAAAGCATTTGCTTAAACAAACCAGAAATGAACATCAAGCTGCACCATTTACAGAGGAGTGAGTTGGTCCTGTACCAACAGCTTTCTGTGTCTTCCAAGGCACAGGGTGGAGAGTATGATAGTTAGTTAGATCATTTGAGTTATTATTTACCTGAACAAACCAGGAATGAACATCAAGCTGCACCATTTGCAGAGCACCCCTGATAGCACCGGGCATCAATGAACAGTACTTCACTGCAACATTTGGTGGCATCTCAGCAAAGTCGCTGAGTGGACAGTGGTCCCACACGAGGGAGAACTCGTCACCTGCACTACTCCAATTTGAAATTGTCGGTGACATGTTTGCGTAGATCCTGGAAACAATTTCACAAAATGTTGTACTATGAAAAAGAATATAAAATATTTTATTATTATAAATAGGTGAGAATAAGTAAATAATAAAATAAAATAATAAGGAAATAGGACTTTCAACAAAGAGTTATGACTGACTAAACTCAAATGTCTTTTTAAATTGTGTTATAAATATCCTTTTACTTTTTCCTTGGTCCCTCTTGCTATAAATGTGATTATTATTTTTATACACCCATAAAACATTTGAGAGTAATCATCAAGTGTAATTCTAGGGGGAATGAGAAACACTTCTGTGTTGTACTGTTGTTTAAATACAAATTGAAAACAACCAACACTGAAAAATGAATACAGACTTAATTGCAACCCTAACGTAACACAAGTAGATCCTTATAAGGAATTGAACTTCAATAATGTTGCCTACATTAAAAAACAAAAACAATTACTTGAAAGCATGCTGAACTTTGTCAGCGGTTTCTCTCATGTCAAGGCATCTGCAAGAATAGGTTCTAGCCAGATAATCTTCTATAAGCCTCACTCCTATATTGTACCCGATTCTCTCCAACTGTTTGTTCACTTCATCAGGATTCTCCCAGTCTCTTAGCAGTTGGGTCACCAGAGCGCCGTAAGTCATTGTTAGGAGCTCTGAATTCTGAGAAAATTCAATAGTAATAAAGAGAATAAAAATTACCACCCATTATTGAAGATTTTGCTGTACCTTAGAGTCGATGAAAGCTGTTTCTAACATAATATTAAATGCAATGCATCTAATACAGTAAAGTATATGCAATAAAGTATTGAATTGAGTATTGAGTGTGTACTCTGAAAATAACAAAATAAATATTTGATTGGGCTTACCACTTTTCTTGCATCTAGTCTCGAGCTCTGTTTCGACATGATTGTTCCGAAAAGGTCTTGTTATTTTACAAGATATTGATATGATATGATTTACGATGTATCTTTCCAGATTTCTTGAATCTAAGCCGAATTTATTCAGATTCTAAATAAATAATTAATATTTTCACTTAGAAACGTCAAACGTCATGTCAATATTGTCATGTCAATGTAATATCAGAATTGCCAACACAACACGTTTTCGATGAACTGTCAGCTTTGTTAGCAACATCAAAGCGCTATATTTGCAACATGCAAATAGGTATAGCGCTTTGATGTTGAATTCGCTTATTTGTCGAATCACTTTACATATTCTTCTCTTTAACCTAAGAGCCACACTCTTGAAGGTGTAACATTTGCCATTCATCTCTATCTCAAGGTAATTCTTTTACTTCTTTATGTCTTAACTCTGTGGCCTAGTGGTTAAGACCGCCGCCACGCCGCACCGGTCGCAGACCCAGAGTTCCCACTGAGCACGATTCAAAGCTGGGGACACATGTTTGTACTTCGTTTGGTTGGTGGTAGAGCTTTTTTTAGTCCGCCTGGCTAGATTCCACATTCTTATCTAATATGTCGCCATCGCCATGATATCAACTTTAGTCGCATTGTTATGCTCTGACAGTTAGAGATAAGGTAGCCAGTTCCTGGTTTCGCTTTTTGGATGAAACGTAAAGTACATTTCATCCAAAAAGCCTTCGACCATATCCTCACTTAACATCAGGTGAGTTAATAGTTGAACGCTCTCCTGTAAGGCATAAAAAAACAAAATTAGGTTGCCTTTTCCTTAATTTGTTCCATATTATCTCTTCATCTTATAGCATATAAATTAAAACAAAGCATAACTAAATGTTTTAAATTATTACCTATCAAAGCTCTTAATAAGCTTCTAACTGTGCGTCAAACAAAAACAGTTAACTTTCTTTCTTTAAAAATAATAATCATTAGATATTTAGGTCGTACTGTACTGTGTTATTTTATACTTTGAAAAACAAATATACATTTTATAAACTTCTTTTAAATAGCGCTACAAGCGCTTAATTTAACGTTTGATTATTATCGCCACTATGTTGGTAGCACTGAATGATGTACAGATTCAATATGCGCTGTCATTTCTATGAACGATGCGTTCCGATTTACGTTTTAGACTTTTTTGAATAACATTGCTTTGTTTATTTCTGAATATAAAGTGTAATATAGATTACATACGTACATCAATACGAAGCCGTGAATATTGTTATTTACGTGTTTTATTCTACCCTCGAATACCTATTTTAAAAGAAAAATGCTTTCAAACTGTGCAATGACAGCCAATATAACAAAATGAGCTTCGAGCTGTTAACGGCACCTGTTCATTGACGCGAAGCGAAGCAGCGCAGCGGAGCAAGCAAGTATTGCGGAGCGGAGTTGCGGACTGTGTCTGTCCATTTACGCGGAGCGAGGCAGCGGAGCGGAGCGAGCGAGTATGACCTGAGTTGCGGACTGTGCGGAGCTAGGCTGAGTTCACGCGTTCGTTACCCCGCCGCCACACCGCTCCCCCGCTCCGTCGCCGCCTCGCTCCGCCACTCTATACTAGCCCGCAAATCCTATTGGTTAATATTTCTTCGCTTCTCCGCACCGCAGCCTCGCTCCGCTTCAATGGACAGGCAAAGCGAAGTGAGAGCGGCGCGTGGCAGCAGTGGTGTGACAATGGCGCACGATATGAATACACAACGCACGCACACTAATAACTGTACAGAGTAGGCTGGTGATTTAATTAGAGTAATGTTTACTTTGTTTTTTGGGTAAAAAATAATAAAAGTCTTAATATTTTCATATTCATATTTTTTAAATGAAAAATTAGACATCACAGGCCGTCGGAATATCAATACAAACATTTTGATGTCGGATTATTGTTTCATGCGCTATATTTACAAAGTTTCTGAAAAAATAAGTTTTTAGATATCATTACTTTTACGTATTGTTCATGCAGTTTCTGGGTAGGTATTTGTTTCAAATTCCAAGACAGCCATGGCCCTGTGAAAGGATCAAGCTAACCTACACTAGTCCTTTTAATGTATATGACCAATTCAGCGCCTAGCACCAGTGACATAAAAACACGTAAATTTTCGAATTTCCGCGCGGCACCCCCTTGTTTTTTTGAGTACCTAGGTATTAAGTCTCTAATTCCTTATTCGTACCTAAATTGCGGTGAAGTACAATAATATCTCTTCTATGATGATGAAGTAACTACCGCGGACATAATAATATTAGGAAACCTCATTCTTTGCACAGTTTTGCATCCCACAAAGATCTACCATACTTTCTAATACCTACCTGTGGTCATACTTTTAGTCAGTCAGGGGACCTCGATCAGAAATTAAGTAAGTAAGTAATAGTTACAATTTTCCTATAGGCCTAATTTCATTCACCGACACACTGTTAAAAAGTTATTGATTTAACAAACTTGAAACAATCATCGCTGTTACGATTATCTACCAGCTATGGATTGAGGACTTCCGAAAAATCGGCACTAGTGATGGTCTGGTTTTTCACAGGGCGCTTTTCCCTACCCCCACGACCAGGTCAACCCGAGCCGAGGTCCTACCTAGCCTATAGAGGCGCCCTCTGGTTGTTCTGCTCGCGTTTCAAATCGATCCCCTTGGAAAATCTAGTAGGGTAAGACATGGACAATTTTTTTTTTTTTGGAGAGAGTTTCTGACTGCTTCATACGGCATTTTTAGCTTCACCGGGCTTTTATGGGGCCGGCGAGAAACTTAAAGGTTTCCTTAAGCCGTGTGAAACGAATCACCTTCGGAGAGGTTTTCTAGAGGGAACCGCATCACACACACACTAGTGCGTGTCCCCATGCCCTACTAGATTCTCCGAGGGGTTCAGATCGGATCGGGGAGCGGTACAACCCGAGGGCGCTTCTAAAGGCTCGGACCTCGGCTCAGGGGCCATGGTGGTGGGGAGATGCGCCAAGGTAAATGTGTGTACTTGGTATAGAGCGCGTATGAACCGGTTCGTCATGGACTAATAATATAGGTTAGTTTTCTCTCTACGTAGGTATTAATAACAATATAAAGATATCTCTTCGGAACACATAATCATAATTATTATCACACCATGCTACAGAAAACCATGAACACGCAAATTATTATACCTACTTAATAATTACACGATCGATCACATAATTATCTTGGAGTAAAATAGCTGATTCACTTAAAGATATCCGTGAAGTATGACGGTACAGATAAACAAAGATTGAAAAAGAAGCTTGAAAAAATCCAATTTATTTTTTATAAATACTTAAAAACTACTTATTTAAATTAAGGTTAGCTTAATTGTAGTTTAAACCGCTTTGTAGTTCCTGACAGCCACGCCGTCCCAGAAAGATGAGGTGATTGTCTGAAAAAAAGTTATAAGTTATGTTTAGGATTAGGTAGGTTAACTTGTAATAATTTGTATGACATAAATACTTCATTTTGGAAAACAATAAAAAACGTGTCTACTTATTTTCGGCAATTCCGGGATACAAAATAAGTAATAAAATCAATTACTGTATTGATAATATTAATTTTTAATGTTCTCATAGTAATGTCCGAAAACCCGGACAGTTGTTCCGAAAAAAAATATTGTCATAAAGAAGTCTCCATTAATTTTTGTCTATGTTCTTCGAACTTTAGGTGAATTAGCCTTACCTATTCCGATCACTGCTCATTAGTTGAGGATTCCAGGTAAAGTAAAATACGCTTCCATTTTCGGCCTTATCATCACTTAACTTAGGTGAAATTAAGGCCAAGTGATTAAACGTTAGAAAAATAAAAACTATCTAGTAATTTTGCAACTTACCAATTTAAGTTTGTCCGGGGAGTATTCCCTCTTGATGGTGAGGGTCTTGCCATCCTTCTCCATCACCTGGGTGACTGTGTCTCCCTTGACGGTGTATACAGACTTCAACTGAAAACCAAGGACAATACATTAAACTTAATATAAGAGTAGCGGCAACGTGTCCGACAGGACCCATTGATCGATATTTTTACCCGACTGCGTCAGAAGGAGGTAGGGTTGCCAACCGTACTTTAAAATAACGTATCCTACGTTATTTTCCATCCCCATACTTTATTCTTAATAAAAATAAAGTATGGAAAATACTTTATTTCCGACGTACCTAATGCGTGCGTTTCAACGGAATTTTCATGTTGACTTAATTTCTGAACTACTGAATGATACTCTGATTCGGGTGAAGTGAAACGAAACGCAACGACAATTGCGATGAGTCTTATTGCCATATTTAAAACAATAAAAAATTATTAGATAGTGCCAAGAGTACAAAGAAATATGTTTTTAAACATTTAAATAAATAAATTTGGAAAATACTTTATTTTTTCTTCAAATCCTTTTTTTTATATTAGTTAGTGATAGATTTACTTTAATTTCCTGAAAAATTGTTGGCAACCCTAGAAGGAAGGCGTTTGCACCAAGCGGCCGTGGCTAGCTCAATTAAATCCACACTCTTTGGTTGATCAATATTGAATGTATTTATAAATACTCATTTAAGTATTTGACTAGCGGCCCGCTCGCGACTTCGTCCGTTTGAGTACCGGGTTCAATTCTTTGCATGTATTATATATTTAAACCTTCCTCTTGAATCCTATCTATTATAAAAACCCGCATCAAAATCCTTTGTGTAGTTTTTAAGATCTAAGCATACATACATACATACGTAGGAACAGACAGACAGCGGGAAGCGATTTGGTCTTGTACTACATATGTACTTAGTGATTTTATTATTTAAGTATAGGAATTGGACAAGGAAATTATTCACGTTGCATTCAACATTGCTCAAATTGAATTCTGGAATTGTAGAGCTTGTCTTTTTTTTAAAAATTAAAAAAAAAACAAAAACCCCGCCTCCGTAAAAAATAATAAGTAAGTATCTAAATAAAAAATCAACTTAAAAGACCGGAACAAGATAAAAATTCAATTTATGCAACATCATACATAACATGCAGTCGAAGGCACGCACAAAGTGAGAATGATGACACGCGGCATTGTGTCAAGCTCAAGCCAAGTTCAAGCTACAGAACTGGCTAGTCGCACCGTGTGTAATTTACACAAACCATTTGGAGCCACTTTTGACCCCCTCATAACTCAAAAAATATTTAACATAAACATGTCAAATTTGGCTTATACATATTATTGAGACTTGCGAGATACATATGTGTTCCAAAGGACATCATCCACGTTTCATACATTTTTGGTCCAAAATCAAAAGTGCCGGCCAAAACAAAAATGTGCTGTATTCTGATAGAACACGTCCGCCTTAGCATTTGATACTATGGCACCAAAACTGTGCTTCGTAGTGTTTAAGTTCTAAAAGTCCGTCTTTTTATACATTTTCGATTAAACTATTAACTGTAACAAATGAAGTATCTTGCCAGAACATGGCGTTTTAAATAAATGGATTCTACCATAACAGAATATTATCACAACACCCAAAAATACAACAAAATAAAATAAAAAATATCTAAGTTTGCAAAAATTACATCAGGTAGGTACCAATTTAAATTTTCACAATTCCATACAGTACTAATATTTGTCTAAGATTGTATCGAAATATATGAAATGTCAGATAAATAGGTACTTATGTTGAAGAAATGTGACATATCATCATCATTTCTTAATATGGTAGCTTATAGCACCACTAATAGTGATGCTACAGCTTTGGTGCCACACACTAGCTAGCTACTAATAATTTCTTTCTGTACAAAAAGTAATGATATCCCCTCAAAAATATAAATGTGAAGTGAGAGCCAAGTTCAATATTATGATATATGCCTTGGTGGTTGGTTGTTGACTTCAACGACAAAAGAAGTGAGTGAGATCTAAATGGATGCCAAGTTCAAAGCCTAAGGTCTGACTTGGCTTATATTCCCGATATTCCCACGGGAACGGGAACCACGCAGGTGAAACTGCGGGTGGCGGCTAGTTTGTGCATTTATTGGATTGATTAATATGCTTACCGTCATGTCAGGTTTGAGTTGGTCATCGAAAGGCACTCCGGACTTGAACTCAATGACCTTGCTGCCTTCGGGGGTCTCATTGGTGACCTTGTAGGTGTCACCTTCCTTTTCTAACTTCGTTTTGGGCCTGTAAGCGATGTACTTGGTAGTCTCATCTTCGGGGAGATCTGGATATATGGTAATTTTGTTGTAATTTTTGTTGCTATTTTTTTATATGCTGAGTAAAAAGCCTTTTTAGTTAAGACTACTTTTAAAAGGATTAGAATTGAAAGAAAAACTCTGTGGAATTAGTATTTGAATTTTATTTGCATCTCTAGTAACAATAATATAGATGGAGCCACGATAGCATAGTTGATAGTGCACCTGACCCGGCATGTCATGGGGTGCAGGTTCGAATCCCGCTCTTGGATTTTTTTCAACATTTTGTATTTTTTCAAATTGTAAAATTGTTTGCAATAAAATTGGCATAAAATTATATGTAATCATAACAATAATACTACTTATATTGAAAATATTTAAAAATAACGAAATCAATAATTTGTATCTGTACCTACATACTGTGTGTACAAAATAAATGCACGGAGCGGGTTCGAATACCGGTCATTGAAATTTCCATTTCTTATTTTTATCAATTTTGCTTACAACTTAGGTTAAAATATTTTTAAATATTTATATAAGTAAGTTACTCACCCAAAAATTTGATGAACTCAACATAGTTCTCTTCACTCTCTACGGCGAATGTCTTTCCAAGGTAGGCCATTTTTTAAATTGTGCAATGCTACTACAGTCGTTACAACCCGCCAAAGTGTAGTGCTCGTAATAACATATAATCAGTGCGTCCTTAAATTTATAACTAATTCTCTAATCTTGTAACTTGATAAAAAATGGAACGCCATGCAGGTACGTCTACTTATTCGGTTGAATAACGCCCATCGCTAATTTGAATAATGTCTACCATGATGACTTGCGCATAAACATGGATCATTCGATTTTGTCTGATGAATCGATAAGGTGTATCTGTCATGATGAATGTTGCTTCTGCCTCACAGTTTTCATATTTTAATTCCGGTTTTATTAGTTTATGCTTTGTATTTAGTTAAAAATATTGCTGTTTTCGAGTATTTAGGATAATATAATTGTGTATTACGGTGTATATTTTTTTCTGTTTTAGATTCTTAGTTTCTGTGTTTGAGAGCATCCCAACGGGGTTCTCTCAAAAGTAAGGTATGTACATATTATGTGCCTATCAAATCTTAGTTGCATTATTATTGTTACTTATTTAACTAGACTAACTTTCATCTTGTTTTTACAGGTAGGTGTGTGTGTGCACACGCACTGTGCTTTCATTTATTGCAACAGAGTCACAGAGTCCTACCTGTTGGAATTGAAAAACATGTATATCAAGTGCAGAGTGCAGTGTTTGTATTGAGCAAGTTAGCCTGTCTCTGCCAGACAAGCAGTTACAAACCCGAAAAACATATTTTTTGAATTAGTTCATCTACCAAAAGAAGAATAACATACCTACCATAGAAATAGAAAAAAACTATATTTGATACAATTATACATCACACATATTAATCATTAGCATTCACTTGCTTAGAAATCAATTTAATAAGTTAAGTTATAATCTATAACGTCAATAAATGATTTAAATATAAAAGTTTTTCTTTTCTTTTTAGATAGGTACCTATTATGTGATGCTCAATGTGTTCAACATGGAATCTCATTGTGAATCCAAATTTGGTAGTGCTAACCATTTTTTTTATATAATAAAATAGTTTTATTTTTATTTTACCGTATCAGTTTTAGAGATTGGCGATGATGGTTCTGGTAGTAATGATGGGGAAAAAATCGACGAAATTATGGATGGAAGTTGATTTTTCTAAGAGATAAACTTTTTAATGTAATATAAATTGTCATGTTTGTGTACGATAGCCCAATAAATAAATATTGTATTCTACCACATAAATGAGAGTACTTTTATACTGATAATTAAAGCAATTCGTGCAAAATTATTCCCTAACCATTCCAAAATATCAAAAATGCACAACATTAATATTCAAGTTTTCACTTCTGCCGGCACTCCCAGAGTGCAACCAGTCGTTTTTTTTTATGTTACTCCGGTTTTTACGAGTATACAACGTGTAACAGAAAGGTGTGGTCAAAATGAGAAGATCCAATGTGTATCCGATCTAGATCTTGTATGCAGGTTACTAAGTAATGATTATTAACTTTAATGTGTTATGCAATTTTTAATTTAATATTTTTATTGTGAATTTAAAATAAACAAGTCTCAGCCTAGTAGCAGTTTAGTAACCTCTGTGTACTAACATTTATGATCACTGCTGCTTGCTTATGCGCGCCTGACGCACATCACTTCACAAATATAAATATTTTTATTGACAATTCCATGACAAGTTAAGTTTAATAATTATGTCTTAATAACAACACATACAAGTTCTAGATGTGATACACTTTGGATCTTTTAATTTTGACCACACCTTATTACCCGACTGCAAAGGAAGGGTATTGTTTTTCGCGCGTATCTTGTATGATTCTTTATCGTTTCATATCTCCAGACCGCTGAACGGATTTGCATAATTGAGGTATCGTTAGATTCGTCTTAGCTGCCCAAATGTTCTTAGATAGGTGACGTTAAAAAACAGACATGGCGTCTGTGCGAAGCCATTGGAGTTAGGGAAAAACAATATATTTTTTCGAATACTACATTATGGGTATCAAATTAGCAGCACAAGGATTTCAAAAAGGTATATCATGAAATTTGTGTGTCTACAAAGACAAATTAAATAAAAATATAAAAAACCAAAAACCCGCCTGCGTAACCGGACGTTCCGGTCTGTTCAGTTGATTTTCTATTTAGTTTTTTACTTATTATTTATTACGCAGGCAGGTCTTTTGTTTTTTTTTAATTTTTATTTTTGTTACACGTCGTATAATAGTTTTTTATTTAATTGTTTTAGCAGTCGGGTTTTTTATTTTATTTTTTCTCCTTTAATCATTAAAAATGGGGTCATCAACTGATTTTATTCTTTAGCAACAATAATATATCGATCACCTGCTTCTTATAGATGTCATCCCGTAAAATTATAATGGCGAAAAATGTTATTTTTTGGCGATGAAAAATATGTCGACTTCTGGTCTTAAAGTGTCGAACACTGGTGCCTCTACCAATATCCTAACTACATCTGTAAGTAAATATATACCGCGAATAGACAAAAGTGTAGGGTGCCGTCTGATTTAGTGGATCGACGATCCTCGCAAGGTGGCTGGCAAGGCAAGAGCTGGATGAGAGTAGCTGCGGGTCGTGCTCAGTGGCGTGCACTTGGAGAGGCCTATGCCCAGATGTAGACTTATATTATGATAATATACTGTTTCGCAGCTAGGCAAAGGCTTCATCACAGGGCCGTAGTGAAGGGGGGGCATTGTGGGGCAATGCCCTACCTTAAAATATCAATGGGGGTGCAGCGCGGACGCAAAACTGCGAGTTTCAAGTTTCTTTATGATAGCGAGCGAGCGGCGCGTGGCAGTGGTGTGACAACGGCGCACGACTACGAATACGCACGCACACTAATATCTGTACAGAGTAGGCTGGTGATTTAATTAGAGCAATGCATACTTTCGTAAAATCATAGGCGTTTGGGTAAAAAATTATAAAAGTCTTAATATTTTCATATTCATGTTTTTTAATTGAATAATAAGACAACAGTGGCCTGCGGAATATCAATACAAACATTTTGTTGTCGGATCATTGTTTCATTTGTGCTATATTTATTTACAAAGTTTCTGAAGAAATAAGTTTTTAGATATCATTATTTTACGTAATGTTTATGCAGTTTCTGGGTATTTGTTTCAAATTCCAAGACAACCATGACCTTGTGAAAAGATCAAGCTAACCTACACTAGCCCTTTTAATGTATAAGACCTATTCAGCGCCTAGCACCAGTGACTTAAAAACACGTAAATTTTCAAATTCCGCGAACAACTAATAATAAGCACAGTACTGTAAAGCAGATTTAAGACGGAAAAAAATACTAGCGTATAATGGCATCTAGTCTTAGGTACAGTACAGTAGGGTGTAACAAAATGCCGAATAGGGGTCATTCCACCCATCAATACGAACCACTTTTACTATAGCACCAACTTCGAAATCGCAATTTAAGGGAATTTTGTTACATCCTGTATATCACCCCGACAATTACATAAGTATTAACCTGACTCGCACATGTTCACAAATCAAGGACACCAAAATTCGATTGACCAGAACAGATCAAGTAACATTTTCACTTCCGCCCTACCTGTAACCACAGCTGCCCTACCTTAAACTCAAGTCTAGCTACGGCCATGCTTCATCATTGAAATCAAGTCATCGTTCAATGATGCGTATTGGGGTAATCAACCACCCTTGCCAAATACGGATTGGTGATCACAAACCTGGGGTAATACATCGAAAAATCTGAAACACACTTCGCCCGCCCTGGCAACTGGGTGCCTGGTGTGAGTTCTGTTTACTATCCGCAAACGCAAATTTATATGGCGTTGAAGCAGCGCCTCCTGGCGATATACGAGAAGAGTTAAAATGTTGCCATACAAATGTAGACACGAGGTAGCGTGTCAAGCTCAAGCCAAGTTTAAGCTAACAGAACTGGCAAGTCGCACCATGTGCACCATGTGCACACGAACCATTTGGAGCCACTTTTGGCCCCCTCATAACTCAAAAAATATTTAACATGTCAAATTTGGCTCATATATTGAGACTTGCGAGATACATAATATGTGTTCCAAAGGACATCATACACGTTTCATACATTTTTGGTCCAAAATCAAAAGTGCCGGCCAAAACAAAAATGTGTTCTGATAGAACACGTCCGCCTTAGCATTTGTTACTATGGCACCAAAGCTTTAGCACCACGGTGCTTCCGTAGTATTTGAGTTCTAAAAGCCCGTCTTTTTTTACATTTTCGATTAAACTATTAACTATAACAAATGAAGTTCTTGCCAGAACATGGCGTTTTAAATAAATGGATTTTACCATAACAGAACATTATCACAACACCCAATTATTTTTATTTTTAAATTTTCGCAATGTCATAAAGTACTAGGAGCTCGATGACGCAGTGGTTAACGCGCCCGGTCTGCGAGTACTGAGGTTAAGCAACTTTCGCAAAGGCCGGTCATCGGATGGGTGACCAAAAATAAATCATCTCGAGCTCCTCCGTGCTTCGGAAGGCACGTAAAGCCGTTGGTCCCGGCTGCATTAGCAGTCGTTAACAACCACCAACCCGCACTGGGCCTGCGTGGTGGTTTATGGCCCGTTCTCCCTATCCATCCATTGGGAAGGCTCGTGCCCCACCAGTGGGGACATAAAATGAGCTGATAAATGAGCTGATGATGATGATAATGATACAGTACTAATATACTTAAGTCAAAAATTGTCTAAGATTGTATCGAAAAATATGTTGAAGAAATGTGACATTTCATCATCATTTCTTAACATACATACATACATACATACATACATACATACATACATACATACATACATACATACATACATACATACATACATACATACATACATACATACATACATACATACATACATACATACATACATACATACATACATACATACATACATACATACATACATACATACATACATACATACATACATACATACATACATACATACATACATACATACATACATACATACATACATACATACATACATACATACATACATACATACATACATACATACATACATACATACATACATACATACATACATACATACATACATACATACATACATACATACATACATACATACATACATACATACATACATACATACATACATACATGTATGTTACGCATGCATGCGTGCATGTATGATAACATACATACACTCGAAAAACATAACCCTCCTTCTGACGCAGTCGGGTAATAATTATTATCACACCATACCACAGAAGACCATGCGCACGCAAATTATTATACTTACCTACTTAATAATTACATGATCGATCGATCATACATAATTATCTTGGAGTAAAATAGCTGATTCACTTAAAGATATCTAGATAGACTTAAAGAGTGAAGTATGACGGCACAGATAAACAAAGATAAAAGCTTGAAAAAATCCAATTTATTTTTTTATAAATACTTAAAAACTACTTATTTAAATTAAGGTTAGCTTAATTGTAGTTTAAACCGCTTTGTAGTTCCTGACAGCCTCGCCGTCCCAGAAAGTTGAGGTGATTGTCTGAAAAAAAGGAGATACCTACTTGTAATAATTTGTTAAACTAAAATTTGTATGAATTCTCGCTATCGTTTACGTGATCGAATGGCGATTAAACTTGCACTAAACATCCTAGGCAGTGGGGGGGGCCTTTTTGAACCG
>OY720044.1:9277580-9481261 GCA_963082485.1 Eudonia mercurella | reverse complement strand
GGTGACTAATTCTCACGCGATGATATTATTTAATATCCGGTTCAAAAGTCAATTTAATCCAATCAAGCAAATGTGTGCTGGGACGGAGATCCATTTTTAGGTGGTGCGACAAAGAAATTTAGTTCGCGATGGAATAATTGAGGCAGTAAATCGGTTTGGTTGGTGGTAGGGCTTGTTTGTCCATCTGGATAGCTTAGCTACCATCATATTTATCTAAAAATGTCGCCATAACATCAATGTTTGTAACAATGTTATGTGCCGATAGTTAGAGATAAGATAGTCAGTGCCTCAGTAGTTGAGGATTCCGGGTGAAGTGCGCTTCCACCTTCGGCCATATCATCACTTAACATTAGGTGAAATTAAGGTCAAGTGCTTAAACGTTAAAAAAATAAAAACGATCTAGTATTAATGTCAACTTACCACTTTAAGTTTGTCCGGGGAGTATTCCCTCTTGAAGGTGACGCTCCTGCCATCCTTCTCCATCACCTGGATGACTGTGTCTCCCTTGACGGTGTATACTGACTTCAACTGAAAACCAAGGACAATGATATTAAACTTATTGTAAGAGTAGTGGCATCAGTTTTCGACAGGACCTAATGATTGACATTTTTCTCCTTTAATCATTAAACATAGGGGTCACCAACTGATTTTATTCTATAGCAACAATAATATATCGATCACCTGCTTCTTACAGCTAGATGTCATCCCGTAAAATTATAATGGCGAACAAAATTCTCGTTTTCGTTAACGTGATCGAATCGCCATTCGATGAATGAAACTGGCACTTGGCACCCTGAACCCAGGAAAAGCCGAGTGTCCGTCGGATTCATCGTCCATACGTCCCTTGTCAACAACGTAGTTACCATCGGAAGTGTATCAAGCAGGGTAGCGTACCTGATTCTCAGAATATCTGAACGATATTCATTGAATGTCATACAGGTTTACGCTCCGACCTCGACACACGATGATGACGAAGTGGAGGTTATGTATGAAGAGATTTCAAAAGCCATACATAGCCACAGAACTCACTAGACGGTTGTGATGAGGGATTTTAATGCAAAGTTGGGGAAACGTTGCGGTGATGAGCTGAGAGTGGGGCAATTTGGGGCTGGGCAACGGAACGCAAGAGGCTAGATGCTGGCAAACTTCATGGAGAGGGAGGATCTTTATTATGATGAACTCTTTCTTTAGGAAGCCCGTAAGCCGCAAATGGACCTGGATTAGTTCGGACGGTAAAGTCAAAAATGAGATTGATTTTATCATGTCTACGAGGAAGCAAATATTCAATGATCAGTATTCCGAAGGAAGGTGCTGGAATCATTTACCAAGTAGAGAATTTTATATTTTATTATTTATTATTGTTATTTTTAAAATTTTATTTTATTTTATTTTATTTTATTATTATTAATAACCACATAGCTAAATTATTTTAGCTATGTGTTTATGAATTAATTTAATTTACTTAAATCAATTTCATTTATTTTAATCAATCAAATAATTAAATCATGAATTTTTATTTTATTTTTGTTAATGTTTTTTTTTTTTGTCAGTATTTTAATTATTTTTTATTTTATTCAAACGTGTCTTTTTAATTTAAATTTAAATTTTAAATTTTACTTTATAATTTATCAATGTTGTACGCGCCTGTAATTGGAGCAGATATCCGCTATGTTTTTGCTACTTTTATTAACAATGTATAATGTCTGTTCTGTTGGTGTGTCTAAGATTAAATAAATAAATAAATAAATGTCTCCGTGATCAACGCTGTTAAGACAGGAAGCGATCAGCGATTGGTCAGAGGCACATTGAATATCAACGTCACGTTTGAAAGATCTCGATTGATAAAATCTACTCTCCGACCAATACCAGCTCAAATACAAATCCCCGAGTGCTTTCAGCTTGAGCTCCAGAACCGCTTCGAAACCCTTGAAAGCAGCATCGACGTGGACGACGTGTACAACATGGTGGTGAATACTGTACGTATCTTGTCTTGGCTTGTTTGTTTTACCGTATCTTGGACCCTAGTCCAAGTATTATTAAACCCGCCGTCCTAAATTAAAGAAACTCTCCAGCCACACACTGTTACTCATGGATCAGAGACATGAAATGACGCTACATGGCTCAGCGGATACCCTTCGTTATCGTCTGCTAAATAGGCAGATTTCTATGTCCTTGACCTTCACCAATTTAATACCAAAAGTGTTAAGGCGGCAATTGAGCGCAATAAAGGCTCCAAAGTGTTCGCAAGAGATCTGTCTATTGGGCAAAGTCAAATGACGAGGCTGAAAACTGAGGAAGGTAACATCATTTCATCAACACCTGAAATCCTGAGAGAGATCGAGAGTTTTTATGGCCAGCTTTACACCACAAAAACACCTGTTGAAAGCAAGGCTAAAGACCCTAGATCCAAGCTGACCCGACACACCGAAGATATCTCGGACGTCAGCCTGTATGAGATTAGAATGGCTCTCAAGCAGCTTAAGAACAACAAGGCGGCGGGTTATGACGGAATCACAACAAAGCTTCTGAGAGCGAACAAGCCGGGTTTCGAAAAGGCTACAGTACCATAGACCACATCCTTACGCTGCGGCAAGTTATACATAAGACTGAAGAGTATATTTTGCCACTTTGCTGGGCGTTCGTGGAATATGAGAAAGCCTTCGATTCAATCGAGACCTGGGCAGTGCTGCAGTCTCTCCAGAGGTGCCAAGTAGACTACAGGTATGTACATCGAGGTGCTGAGGTACTCATACCAAAACGCCACTATGTCGATCCGATTACAGAACCAAAACCAAAGCTGTAATCCTATCCAACTACAGCGAGGTGTGAGACACGGAGACGTTATTTCTCCGAAACTGTTCACAGCTCCGTTAGAGGATATTTTCAAGCTTCTAGACTGGAAAGGATACGGCATCAACATTAATGGTGAGTATCTTACAAACCTTCGGTTTGCCGATGATGTAGTTCTCATGGCTGAGACCTTGGAAGACCTGAACACAATGCTCGAAGATTTCAGTAATGCTTCTCAAAGAGTGGGTCTTAAGACGAACATGGACAAGACGAAAATCATGTCCAATGCCCATGTTTCACCCGCTTCAGTTAATGTTGAGAACATTACACTCGATGTTGTTGACCATTACGTTTACCTGGGACAGACGGTCCAGTTAGGAAAGTCCAACTTCGAGAAAGAGATCTTCCGACGAATCCAGCTCGGATGGGCTGCATTCGGGAAGCTTCGTGATGTATTCGCATCCAAAATTCCTCAATGTCTCAAGACAAAAGTCTTTGATCAGTGTGTGTTATTGCCAGTATTTCCCTACGCGATAAAATCAGAAATGATGAAATCCGCAGGAGAACTAAAACAACTGACATCGCTTGGAGGATTGCTCAGCTGAAGTGGCAGTGGGCGGGACACATAGCGCGGAGAACCGATGGCCGTTGGGGCGGAAAGGTTCTCGATTGGCGACCACGTACCGGACGACGTTCTGTGGGCAGGTGGGTCTGACGACGATCTGGTCAAAGTCGCGGGAAGCCGCTAGATGCGGGCAGCGCAGGACCGATCGTTGTGGCGATCCTTGGGGGAGGCCTATGCCCAGCAGTGGGTGTCATATGGCTAACGATGATGATGATGATGATAGACAAAAGTGTAGGACACCGTCTGATTAAGTGGATCGACGATCCTCGCAAGGTAGCTGGCAAGGCAAAAGCTGGATGAGAGTAGCCGCGGATCGTGCTCAGTGGCGTGCACTTGGAGAGTGCTATGTCCAGATGTAGACTTATATTATGATGATTATGATGAAGTATATACTATTTCGCTGCTAGGCAAAGGCTTCATCATTGAAATCAAGTCATCGTTCAATGATGCGTATTGGGGTAATCAACCACCCTTGCCAAATGCGGATTGGTGATCACAAACCTGGGGTAATGCATCGAAAAATCTGAAACACACCCCTGGCACCGGCCTTCACCCGCCCTGGCAACTGGGTGTCTATGCCTAGTGTGAGTTCTGTTTACTATCCGTATTCATTCGATTACGTTAACGAAAACGAAAATTAATATGGCGTTGAAGCAGCGCCTCTTGGCGACATACGAGAAGAGTTAAAATGTTGCCATACAAATTCTCGTTTTCGTTAGAGTGATCGAATTGCGAATGAAACTCGCAGTAGGCACCCTGAAACCAGGAGTAGCCGAGTGCTAGTCATTTGGCCGCCGAAGCGAGTCAATTATGCAAATAAAGAGTTATTATTATTATTATTATTATTATTATTAATAATTTACTTAGATAACATCATTAGTTTAATTATGTAATATGCTATTTATAAGTCCCGCAGACTTCCTTACAACACTACAGCTAGGGTTGGCTAGAAGCGATCCTTTCTAGAGATAAGCTCACCTTTGTATATGTCTTGTGTAACGTGTATTTCAATGTTATATTTTTTGTGCATCATCATCATTTCAGCCAAAAAACGTCCAGTGCTGTACAAAGGCCTCTCCCAAGGACCTTCACCAATTTGACACATAATGGATTGATTATCAGCTTACCGTCAGGTCAGGTTTGACTTGGTCATCGAAAGGCACTCCGGACTTGAACTCAATGACCTTGCTGCCATCGGGGGTCTCATTGGTGACCTTGTAGGTGTCACCTTCCTTTTCTAACTTCGTTTTGGGCTTGTAAGCGGCGAACTTGGTAGTCTCTTCTTCGGGAAGATCTGGATATATGGTAATTTTGTTGTAATTTTTGTTGCTATTATTATTTTTTATATGCTGCTTAAAGTCTTTTTAGTAGTCTTTTTAAGTAGTCCTAACTTAAATGGATTAGAATTGAAAGAAAAACTTTGTGACATGCAATAAATAGTTTTCAATTAGTATTTTTAACAGTAATATAGATAGAGCCACGATAGCATAGTTGGTAGTGCACCTGACCCGGCATATCATGGGGAGCGGGTTCGAAACCGCTCTTTTGTAAATTGTAAAAAATTCTAAATTGTTCGCAACAAAATTTGCATATTTTTATAATACATATGACCATTACTCCATAACAATGATGGTACAGGATAAACATTAAATAATGTGTAAAGTAAAATAAACGCGAGTAGATCCGTAAAAGTTGTTATATTTAAATGTGTAGTGTTCGCGTAAACTTTAGAAAACAATAGAACTATATCGAAAATTTAAAAAAATAACAAAATCAATTCTGTTCTTATCTTAGTACACATAGAAACTATGTGTACTAAATAAATACACGGTGTGGGTTCGAATACCGGTCAAGGAAATTTTCAACACTTTTTCGTATCAATTCAATGTTGATTACAACTTATGCCAAAATATTTTAAAATATAAGTAAGTCACTCACCCAAAGATTTGATGAACTCAACATAGTTCTTTTCACTCTCTACGGCGAATGTCTTTCCAAGGTAGGCCATTTTTTTTAAATTGTGCAGTCTACTACAGTCTTTACAACGCCGAAGTGTAGTGCTCGGAAATAACATGAAATCAGGGCGTCCGTAAATTTATAACTATTTCTCTAATCTTGTTACTTGATAAAAAAACCGGCCAAGTGCGTGTCGGGCCACGCGCAGTGTAGGGTTCCGTAGCCCATCTCAATAATGCAGACTCTGAGAAGAGGGCTTTTATGAACTGAAAACGACAACTATTAATGGGAGGAACTAGTGGACTAAAATGATTAAAAACAGGAAATAAGTGGGATTTTTCTATATTCTATTAAGTTTACACACACAATACCAATCACAACAGAAGACAGCCAAAGAACCAAATAAACGTAGTGTTAAATTCTCTTTGGAACCAAAGCCAAAAGCAAAATTTATAAAAATGTCAATATTCAAAAAAAGTATAAAAAAAGAACATAAAAAGTATCAAAAAGGTTTTTGAAAGAGTCTGCAACATGAACATTTATTTAACGATGGCTCTATAGGTTTTATAGGTCGGAGGATCTGAATTAATAATGCAGAATTATGACAAAGGAACTATATTAATTACTTTTACTAGGAAGCTAGTACGACTGACTCCTAGCACAGCAGAATCAAAAAGTATGAGGAGAAAAGAAGGAAGTGATTTTTTATTGAACGAAGCGTGAGAATGAAACGAATGAGTGGGGATTGAGTGAACTCATGATTGAGGATGTATGAATGAATTACTTTGTTATCTGGTAGTCATTTGACATTCTTTTAATTAAATTAAAATCACTACTAATAATTATTTTGTATGATTCATTTTTGTAAACAATTGAAATGTTAAATTCTACAGGCTCATATACTTAAATGTAGGTACTACCGGTCTCACACACCTGACAACGTTATTTAAGTAGTTCCCAATGAGGAATTTGTACTGCGCCAAGGACATTTTATAAGTTGGTCGACTGTTACTCGTAAACTTGTAAAGCCTACTTAGCTGTGATAGTTTTCATTTTAACTTCGCCATATATACAACTACCGTGAATTTTTTCAACTATCCAAAAAGAACCATTTGGCTGGCAGGGGGGGACACTTGACTGTAACAAAATTTTGCACTTTAAAGCCTATTAAGCTTCACAAACGGATGCCTCAATCAAAAAACTGCTTCCACAAACCCGCAATATTTTTGAAATTGCTATCCAAGGACATCCCGCACTATGAGGTAGACCAGAAAAAAAATTACATCCCCACTTCACGTGTAGGGGAGGTAACCTAAAAAAAATATATTTCTCAAAATTTTACTTCACCACTTTGTCGGCGTGATTAATATGTATATCCATGCCAAATTACAGCTTTCTAGTACTAAGATTCTATGAGCTAGGCTGAGGACAGACAGACAGACAGACAGACATGGCGAAACTATAAGGGTTCCTTGTTGACTACGGAACCCTAAAAATGGAACGCCATGCAGGTAGGTACTTCTACTTATTTGTGTGCGTGTGCGCGTGTGCTAATATCAAATTGATAAAACTATTTCGTATATCGCTTACCTACGAACATTGGCCCAGCGGTGGACTATGACACAAGTAAGGAGACTGCAGATGGCAGGCTTCATACATACCGCATACAAGTGGTACAAATTTGTTCATGTGAGACCTGATGTCAAAATTTTTTTTATAAAATCTTTTTATTTTTTTTGTATTTTTTTGTATTCCTAATACATTATATTTTAAGAATAATAAGTTGATTTTGTATCAAAATTGCTTAAAATATAATATTTTACCTCATAATTGATCTCATGTCAAGTTAAGACTGAAATGCTTATAGCAATGTTGATGTTTAGATAACTGATAAATATTAATAAAAGTTGATTACCATTTAATGTTTTTTAGTTAATGTTAACCCCTTAAACATATGTATAAAATTCATAGTAGTACGATTACTCCTTTATTAACTAGCTTCAAGTTAGTATAGTGGTCTGTGTGACCACGCGTCCAGACGAGTGTAAAAAAAAATTACGTCCACAGTTAAAGGTTGTAAGTGTGTCCTAAAAAATTTAAGCCCATGATAAAAGTCTTGACGAGTCATTCAAAACTCATACATACAAAAAAATTGCATCATTGCATAGCTGACGCCCATCCACCAGAAAATCATCGTGACTTAACATAATTAAATTATTGGTCCAATAAAAGCTGTATAAACTGTTGGTTCAATAATCTAATGAACTTCAGACAGCATTATCTGTGCTATAGCTGCTGATAACGAAACCAGGTACACACACCCACACATCACGACTACCACAAACTATGAAATTTCCTCAATAGACTTTATGAACATGGCATACGGTTGAAAATTTATTGAAGTTTGACTGTTATGGATAGGTTGATGTCGTCTGCATAGTACACAGCTAATCGGACCGGCCAATCGGATAATCACACCTCAATGAAAAGCGCGACTGACGTTAATGTAAAACGATACATTATTGGAGAATTATTATCGAATTATTATCGGATCGGTACTTTTGCACTTAAATCAAATTCGCTTTTAATACTGATTTGTAGGGAGTGTATTGCTAATGATTAAAGGTGGCGATAAAATTGTAAAAAAACTTAATATTGCATTTAAAAAAACCGGCCAAATGCGAGTCGGATTCGCGCACGAAGGGTTCCGTACTTTGTGACGTATTAAAAAAAACTACTTGCTAGATCTCGTCCAAACCAATTTTCGGTGGAAGTTTGCATGGTAATGAACATCATATATTTTTTTAGTTTTATCATTCTCTTATTTAGAAGTTATAGGGGGGGGGACACATTTTACCACTTTGGAAGTGTCTCTCGCGTAAACTATACAGTTTAGAAAAAAATGATATTAGAAACCTCAATATCATTTTTAAAGACCTATTCATAGATACCCCACACGTATGGGTTTGATGAAAAAAAAATTTTGAGTTTCAGTTCTAAGTATGGGGAACCCCCAAAATTTATTGTTTTTTTTTTATTTTTGTGTAAAAATCTTAATGCGGTTCACAGAATACATCTACTTACCAAGTTTCAACATTATAGTTCTTATAGTTTCGGAAAAAAGTGGCTGCTGTGACATACGGACGGACAGACAGACAGTCAGACAGTCAGACAGACAGACAGACATGACGAATCCATAAGGGTTCCGTTTTTTGCCATTTGGCTACGGAACCCTAAAAACCGTAGTCGAGTGGCTCGCACGCCGGTTTCTGGTGTTGCCATCTCCGAGGCCCCGGGTTCGATTTCCAGTCGGGACAATGTAGAAACACGAACTTTTTCTATATTTTCTCGGGTCTGGATGGTTGTGGTACCGTCCTTGTTCCTGATTTACTGATTTCCATAAGACTAGTGCTTAATCTACTTTCTTTGGAGTCAGAGCATTGTATGTGATGTTAGTTAAAAATATAAGAATTAAATATAAGAGTTAAAAACAGTATTAAATATTTTATACCAACTGTTTGTTTCAGTAACCGTTTTCGATCCGATAGTACAAAAATCACATTTATTTTGGTAGTGGTGCGAATCAGCGAAGCTAATAGAAGCCCTTCTATGATTCGCACCATGTTGCGAATCACAGAAGTCCAACAAAGACATTCACTGATTCATACCATAGTATGAGCCGTGGTTCGAAACAGCCAATTCAAAGAGCGTCCTTCTGCGATTCACACCGTGGTGCGAACCAGTCGTGGTGTGAATCGATGAAGTACCCAAAAAATAGGGTGGTTCTATAACGGTGGAGAGGAGACTGACTGACAGTAGGTACACATGCCTGCTCATCGGATTACCATAAACTGTCATATTTCCCCAATATAGACTTCCAACTTCATGGTAGGCGGAGTTAACTACGATCGCCACGTTAAGGCAATAATGTTTGTAACTGGATATCCTTAGAATTTGTCGATCGTACCTATGAGATATAGTGTCACGATTACGAGCTAAGTCTGATAGCCGCTACGCTTACGCTATCGTATCAAGCCAAAACACTGTAATTTGTTGTGCTGTTTAGCAGTTTTCCGCTTCATATTTGTTGCCATGCGGAGTAAGTAAGAGTAAGTTTTAACATAAATTTTTCTTTGTTACTAACATTCAAAATAGACCTTCAAAAGTTGTCTGAAAAATAAACATTTTTTAATTTTATTTATTTTAAAAAAATACTAGGGAGGCACCCAATGGTTTTTTAGCCATTCGATTACGTCAACGAAAACAAGAATTCATATGGCTTTGAAGTATCGCTATTTTTGAACCAGCAGCGGTGATTAATTCTCACGCTAAGTGTGCTTCCCTTTTTAGTAAGTATTCAAAGTCATTGTTAACTTATTATTGACCCGAAATTCTCAAACGGTAGGTATGTATGTACATCATCAGCTCATTATATGTCCCCACTGTTGGGGCACGAGCCTTCCCTATGGATGGATGGGAGAATGGGCCATAAACCACTACGCGGGCCCAATGCAGATTGGTAGTTGTTAACGATTGCTAATGCAGCCGGGGCCAACAGCTTAACGTGCCTTCCGAAGCACGGAGGAGCTCAAGATGATAATTTTTTTGGCCACCCATCCGATGACCGACCGGCCTTTGCGAAAATTACAAATATCTACGCAGGTATGTACGCGTAAGTATATTAATAAATTATCACATTGTTTGTTTGTTTGTTGTCATAAAAACTGATAAGTACCAACGCCTGCACGAACCTATCTGAAACTTTCAAATTTCTTCAATACATTTTCAACCATATCATTAAGGCATAAAGTTGAAAGTCTATTGAAGAAATTTGACAGTTTGTCGGGACAGGATCCTCAAGGAATAACCCGACGTGTAACACCGGGTCAGCTAGTATTTAATAAATGGGTCGCACTTTGGTTTTTAGTTGGTTTCGTAATAATAATGTTATCAAATAAAAATCTATACCTATAGAAACAATGATTCAATGATGATACGAAAGCGTTATGTGATAAGATTTTGTTTAGTGAGTAACACTACCATACAGTTTTATTATTAGATAATGATTCAATAGTTCAGCGGTCGACTTCGTAGTCGACCGCTGAACTATCAAATAAAAAAAAATTACTTTGACTTTGAATTTAGAATACTTACATACTTAATACATTTTTTTAAATTCATTTATTTTTATGTACGAACTTGACATTATTAAACTACTAAGAAATTACTAAGAAAGAGGGAGAGGATAAGGGTTGAGAGTTCTGTGACAATGTTTTTTTAAATTTTTTATTATAGGAATTTTTGAATACACCGGTGGTCTTGGAATTAAAAATTAATATGAATATGTAGGTAGCATAATAGTCAGTGCAGCAGTCAGTTCCGGATTGCGGAAGACCCAGGTTCGATTCCTGGCTGGGTCGGGTAGGCATTTAATTTTTTCACTGGTTTTTAAAAACAGATATTGTTTGCTTCTGTCGATGTTACAATTTAATTACATTGATACAGGTGGCTTTAGTGTGGTTTATTTCACTGTTATCTTATCTTGAGATAAAGAGTTAATTAGGCGGGAACGTAATATCTGTAAGCAGCGCCGTTCCATTATACTGGCAGTTGCAGTCTGTAAAAAGAAGTATAATAAAATAAGATACTCAAACAAAACAAAATCATTAAAAACATGGCGCGTTTGGTGCGATCTTGCAAGTAAAGCCATTAGCGTATCATCATAAGTCTAGGAGTAAAGCAACATGCAACAATGCCAATCAATAAAATGTAAAATCTAAATGAAACAACTTTTACGGATCTACTCGCGTTTATTTTACTTTACACATTATTTAATGTTTATCCTGACGTTTCGAATCCTTTGCAGGGTCCGTGGTCACAGGGAGACTGAGGTGTTGGTCATCTCATAATTAGTTAGTAGCTTGTATAACCTCATTTAAATTAATCGGGTGCGTTCCGTTTCACGCAGAAAGAGCTTACAGTATCTTTTGGTCTGGCATGGTATTGGGGCTGGGATTTAATATTTTGTATAATGGGGTCCCAGGCTGGTGGTAGACTCCAACCATCTTCTCTATTAAAATTAGGATGTTTTTTTTAATTTCAATAGCCTCGCGTATCATGCTAGGGATGAATCGTTGTTCTCTAGCGAGCACTTGCGGTTTATCAAATCTGATGCCAACACTCATGCACACTTACGAACACTTAACGGTTAATAATCCACCATTATTTCACATTAATATTCGACTTAACACAAATTTTAGAAAATAAAACAAAACCGCAGACATGACTCTTCACTTTCCCGCCAAGAAGTCCATGCCAATCCAAACTACATTCTATCTTTTTTTAATTTTTCATTGCTTAGGATACAATCCGTGCAGCCTTAATAAAATTACGGTCGAATTTCGACCACTGGGCGAGCACTAGACTAGACAATTATGCTACATCCTAGGCCGCATCATCACTTACCGTCAGGTGAGATCGGGGTCTGTCTTGTCTGTTATAGATTTTTGATGTGTAACATCTTTCCGCTGGCTTTCTATATAAGCAATTTATGGGAGTGTTTTCGTGAAATGGGACGGAAGTATGTGTAACAGTGTAATAGGAAGTCAGGTAAACGCGCAAGTGCGCGCCATTTTGTAAATTTAAAGTCGATATTTTGAACGTGACATATTGTTATTAGTGACATTTGTATCATTTGACTATCAAAGGTCATTTTGATATGTCAAATGTCTTCTAATGAGTATTCACTGCATTGTCTTTATGATTTGTAAAAAAATATACGTAATTGTAGAAATCATAATACGTGAAGCAAAAACTTTGTACCCCTTTTAACATGTTCTTTACTGAGTTCATAAATTGCGCGGCAGATAGGATGTGTCAGGGTGACATGTCTTCTAATAAGTATTTACTGCATTCTCTTTATGATTAGAAAAAAATTACGAAGTCGGAAGCGCGCATTTAAAATCGATAATAAAAACAAGGCATAGGTATTATTATTTTAAGTGACATCAATATTATTGTGTCATCATCAACTCATCATTTTGATATGTCAAATGTCTTCTAATGAATATTTACTGCATCTCCTTAGCATCTCTTTATGATTTGTAAAAAAATATTTTTTTTTTTTTGGAGAGAGATGCTGATTGCCTCAGACGGCATTTTCAGCTTCACCGGGCTTTTTTGGGGGCGGCGAGGAACGTAAAGGGTTCCTCAAGCCGTGTGAAACGAATCACCTTTGGAGGTTTTCTAGAGGGAACGACATCGCGCACTAGTGCGCGTCCCCGTGCCCTACTAGATTCTTCGAAGGGTTCGGATCGGATCGGATTTTTTTCTTGTAGCTAACATTAGTGTTTAAGGTCTATTGTAATTACTTACAGCATATGGAATTATTGTGACATAAATAGTTATTATTATTATTAATATTATTACTACATCATTTTCCTTTCCACTTCGGATTTATGGCGGTTTTGTTATGCTTATAAATTATCAACATTATCTTAATTCCAGACAATTGATATTAATATTAAAGTAAGTAAGTGCACGTTTAAACTGTTTTCTGATAACGGATGGCTTGACCTACCTCAAAAGCCACTAAGTCTGCACCAGGCAGCACTGAGCAAATAATCACTACGTTATACCAGGCAGTGCAAGGCCTTTCTTATTGCTCAGTGGACGTCTCAGGATGTCACTTTTTAAGTTTCACGTTTTATAGTTATCAAAAGCGTGTGAGCCAGACCTACGGATTTGTCCGTAGATCTACGAACTTTAGGTCTTGTCTACGGACATACGGATTTTAGTCGCAAATCTACGGATTTTTTTGGATTTCATCCACCCGACATAAAAATTAGTATAAATATTCAAATTAAATAAAATTTTGCGTAAAACGAAACTTAACTCCAAAAAAAGGAAGACCTGCGATTTCCGTTTCGTTTTTAGTTATTTTGTCTGTAATGATTTCTCAAGATTTGGCAGTATGGCTTTGTACCATTGCCTTTCCGCCTTTCCCTTCGTATATTTGCAACTACTACTGTCAATGTCAACTTATTTTAGGTTAAAGACTTCTTGGCGGGAAAGTGAAGAGTCATGTCTGCCGTTTTGTTTTATTTTCGAAACTTTGTGCTATATCGAATATTAATGTGAAATAATGGTGGATTATTAACCGTTAAGTGTTCGTGAGTGTGCATGAGTGTTGGCAAATGAAACATATGTAACAGTGCAACGTCACTTTTCAAATTCTCTCAAGAAGTCCGCCCTGAGGACTTAGTAAAGCCCCACATCTTTACTTAGATACTCGAGGTGTTGGGGGTATATCATTTCTCACTTCTCTTTTCTATTATCATTCATTATCATCATACAGAAAAGAAATATTGTTAAAAAAATTGGTTGAAAATTAAAAACTACTATTAAAATATTGTCTTTTCCTTTGTCTTGGCGATTTTCCTATAAATTTTTTCAGTTTCTTACCGGCAAGGAACTTGGTTTAAGGTTCAGTCCATCTCTAAATAGTCAGGTTTAGCTTTAAAAATGTCTGTAGATCTACGGATTTTTGTAGAGGCAATCTACGCACTTCTACGGATTTTTAAGCGTAGCCCTACGGATTTTTAAAAATTGGATCTGGCAACACTGTCCATGAGTATGAGTACGTTTATTTGGGTCAAATTGTCTCTTTCCAGGCGAGACAAGACAAAGGAGCTTTTGGTCCATGAAAGATCTAATGAAAGGAACTTTACCACTTTCCTTAAAGCGTAAACTCATGAATGTGCATCCTCCCCACCCTCACATACGGCGCGCAAACTTGGTCATTGACAAAACGTCAGAAGTCCGCTTTCGGGATTTGCCAGCGAGCCATGGAGCGTGAATTCGTTCCAAGACGCAGGTTTCTAAAAACATCGGGTATAAAGAAGGTATTGTACCTTTTAGTTAGTAATTGATGCGTACCTATCTTGGCTTTGCCTGTTTGCAGTTTGGTGATTGACCACAAACCTGGGCTATGCTTCAAAAATCAAATACTGTGCACCAAGGAGCCCGAAAGCATTGAAGAATGAAATCACACAAACTACAAAATAGTATTGATTTAGTTAAGCACTAACAATAAAATACAGTCACTATAGTATTAACAGATCAGAATACAGAATTTCTGTGTTACACATACGGTCGACATAATAAAATTTAGAAAAAAAAATTGATTGATTAAGTCTCTAAATTCTCATCTATTGTACACAAAGGCTAGACACACGTCTAGACGACGTCATAGTATCTGACAGCGGCACCATCCCAAATGCTGGTCTTCAGGGTCTGAAAAAGAAACATGGTTGAATCATCATCATCATCATCACATATAGCGCCCGGTCTGCGAGAGGTTGGCCAACTTTCGCAAAAGCCGATCATCGGATGGGTGACCAAAAATTTATCATCTCGAGCTCTTCCGTGCTTCGGAAGGCACGTTAAGCAGTTGGTCCAGGCTGCATTAGCAGTCGTTAACAACCACAAATCCGCACTGGGCCCGCGTGGTGGTTTGTAGCCATTTCTCCCTATCCATCCACAAGGAAGGCTCGTGCCCCAGCAGTGGGGACATAAAAATGAGCTAATGATGATGATAATGAAAAAAAAACCTACAACTTTGAGTGAATTTGGCTGGTACTCCCGTTTGAAGGTAAGGGTGCCCTTCGGTCCGAAGTCCATCAGTTGGGTGAAGACGTCACCATCAACGGTGATGGTAGACTTAGCCTGAAACAAAAACAATATGATTCATGTATGGACGTTCACTCTCTGGAATATACGCGGCCTAAATAAAAACAGTCCGTGAATAATTAAACAGAATATAACGGTCCCACTGCTGGACATAGGCCTCAATCATTGTAATCAAGTCATCACTACAATTGATGGGTAATGGCTTAATCACCACGCTTGCCAAATGCGGGTCGGTGATAATTTAGAAAAGTAACAGAACTGTGCATGTGCTAATAAAGAAATGGTTCTTTTACCGTTTTGCGCTTTTACCATTTTGCTGTATTACCAAAATTATGCACTTTTGACGTTATGCTCTCTTACCATTTTACTCCTTTACTATTTCGCTTCTTTACCATTTTGCGACCACTTTACCAATTTGCTCTTTTACCGTTCCGCGCCTAAACGATCACAAACTCGGGCTATGAATTGAAAAGTCATAAATAATAACTTTGAAATATACATATACATTTTGAAGCGACCTGGGAATCGAACCCGGTACCTTCGAGTATCGGGTCGAGCGCTCTGCCATTGGGCCACCGAGGCGTTCATCCGCTTTCATCCCTGAACTAGCTGTGCCCCGCGGTTTCACCCGCGTTAATAGTCAAGCGTAATGTAACATAGCCTATAGCCTTCCTCAATAAATGGACTATTCAACACAAAAATATTTTTTCAATTCGAACCAGTAGTTCCTGAGATTAATATGCCAGTTTATAAATATATCTCGACCATAATTGCGAGACTTTCGCTTCGCGTGTTTTCCCGTCCTTTGGGTAAGTGTTACCAGAAAATAAGAAGACCCAAGAAGCTAAGCTTAATCCCTTCCTATGTTCGAGTTCATGACGCTTACCTTCCGCAGTTCTTTATTTTGTGGTGTTACGGTAAAAGTCTCATAAAAAAGATAGCATTTTTTTTATATACGTAGTACGGCAAATGAATGACTCCATTTCACGTGATGTTAAGTGAATATGGAATTCAGATGCGCCGACAACTGGTACAGCGTGAAAACAACGCAGCATCAGTTACCTCACTCGCCTGCCCACAAGGTGCCTCTTCACACCTCGTTTGAAGGATCCCATATCTCATCATATAAGGAGGGAAAACGTGTGCTGGCAAACTATCTATTAGGCAACTATCTATCTGGCAAACTAGCTATTTCTGGTAACAATTAAATAAAATAGGAATTTTAGGGAAATTTTATTTTGCCTATAGGTACATATAATTTGGAAAAGTTCTGTAAAAATGTAGGTATCAGAATTATTTCAATAAAAGATTTACTTTTCCATAATTATCCTATTTACCTTGAGGTCTTGGCCAAGCTGGTCGTCGAATGGCACACCGGGCTTGAAGTTGATCTCTTTTTTGAAGTCACCATCGGTGAAGACGAGGGTGAAGTCACTATCACCCTTCTTCACCAGCTTCAGGTTCGGCTTATACACAATAAAGTTCTTGGCTTTCGAGTCAGCGACCTCTGGAAATAGGACAATTATTTTTTGGAATTTAGTAAATAGATATGTAGATATACTTAGTTATTATTGTGAGTACAGAATATTACTCGTATTTCACAAGAGCACAGCTGTCAAAACATATAACATTAACAGCTTGCTTAGAACGTCAAATCAGATTTTAAAGTCGTACAACCGGCGGCGTTATCACCAAAAGCGCCATCAATTTTAGATATAGTCTATGGTGCCATCTGTACTTTATAATGTACTAGCGACCTGGCCCGGCTTCGCTCCTATTGTTTTGTGTACGTAAACCACCTTCGAAAGACGCTCTATCTATTTAAAAAAAACGCATCAAAATCTGTCCAGTGGTTCCCGTTAGCCCGTCCTATATAACAGACAAACAAACAAACAGACGCGTTCCGGGGACTTTCTTTTATACCATGTTAGCTAGCTACTATCTACAGAGTGGTCGTGACAGAGTGGTCGTGGTCACGTCTTGGTCACTTCTCCGTTCACCGCTTCCCTCGTGATGCGCCGCCATGTGTCAGGGTGTGGCAGGGCGAGAGCAAACTTTTATGTTGGAGTCACACACAGACCCACAGATTTGATGAGGTCAGCCCACCATATCGGAGAACGCCCTCGAGGGCTCTTGCCCTTAACTTTTCCTTGCACCAGCCTTTCCAGGAAGTCTTTGTTACGGGTGATGTGCCCGAAGAACTTGAGGATGACATTGAGGACCCTATGTTGTAAGAAGGCGGAAATACGTGTGTTTGGGAATGTGTTTTATAATGCATAAACAAGAAACTCTTGTTGCATTTAAACTTACCCAAAGCGGCGATGAGTTTGTCATAATTCTCCTCCTTGACACACTTGAATTCCTTGCCGAAATACGCCATTTTGGTCTAGCTGATGCGATGGATAACGATCAAATGCATCAGCATGTGTCAATTGGTCCCGTTTATATTTGATCCCATGGTATTAGTGGTGAGATAAAAATTTTATTGATTTATTAGTCTTAAATGCGATTGCGGATATGTTGGTAAGTACAAAGATATAAAACTCTTCTTTAAAAAAATACTGAAAAATATACTCTCTACTTTTAATAATCCATAAAGTTAATCATGATAATTATAATAACGATAACAGTAGGTCAAGTTGACCCAGATTCTAAGGTCAGGTTCGATTCCGATCGGGGGATAAATTAGTGTACCTACATACTCACTTAGGTTGTTTTTTTCTAGTGGTGGTAACTCACCGTTTTATTCACACCATAACGTCGATGTTAGTAGTATTGGTAGTGTCCCAACAGTTAGAGATAAGATAGCCTAAAGATAAGATATTATGTATATGAGGACTCCAAGTAACTCGGTGCTAGCCTTTCATGATCTCGAGCCATCCTCGTGGTGGAGAAGGGGCGGTACTAGGTTTAAAGTTGTTAGTATACCTCCCCTGCCCTCGTCGAGCTTTTGGTAGCTGGACAAAGGAAGAGAAGGTAACTCCCACATAACCCAGGCTCGCCCCTAGCCCCCGGTGTATGCGCAAAGCACTTTACCTAGTTTAAAAAAAATGGTAGCGCATATTTAATGCGCTTGCGAAGATGCAAGCGACCCTTTGTGCCCTAGAGCCTAGTGTGCCTAGTTTGAGTTTTATTCATTAACCATATTCATTCGATTACGTTTACGAAAACGAAATAATTCTCGTTTTCGTAAACGTAAATAATAAATACATTTAAATGCATACTAATGTATGGCATTTTAGTAGCGCCTCCTGGCGACAATCGGAAGAGTGAAAAATTAGCAACCAGTTGTTAATTGTACAATTGCAACGCAACTGCTCTAGTTAAGGGTTTGGGGGTTAAAGTTACTCGCGTCCATAGGTAAGACCCTGTGCTGCGTTGCAGCACAAAATGGGCTGGCTCGCCCGGCGTAATACCACCCTCTCACAGAATATCGGCGTGAAACAATGGCACTCGTTGCTGTTGTGTTTCGTCTGGTGAGTGAAAGTACCGGGGGCCTATCTCTCACCCCTCCCGTCTCCCAATTCCTACTTCCTCCTCAAGATCCAACTCCTTCCTCAAGGCCGGCAACGCATCTGCGATTACTTTGGTTTTGCAGGTGTCCATGGGCGGCGGCAATAACTTTCCATCAGGTGACCCGTCTGCTCTTGTGCCTCCTTTTAATATTTAAAAAAAAACAAAGTTGGGGTTGATAAATTGATATTACGGACACAAATCACTCAATGATGGCTCGCTTAGTGCATTTGCGATTAAAATGTATGTAATAGTTTACATACATTGAGCAATTTGTGTTCGTAATACCAATTTATGAACCGCGACTGGAGCAGTCGCGTTGCAAACTGGTTGTTTTTTTCAGTAATAAGCCTGCGGATCGTGGAGATTTATTCTTTGGTTTATGAAACGACTTCTTGGCGGGAACGATAAGAAGAGCAAGGACGGAGAGTTTTTGTAAATTTTCCCACAGTCACAATCAAGGTATCGACACACCATTTTATACATTACTAGCTGACCCGGCAAACGTTGTTTTGCCATGTAAATAATTTCTAAGGCTTCTTGTTCGAGAGAAATAGGAGACCATTTTCGTTTTTATCCCTACTCCGTGCTGTTTACTGGGTGAGAAGTGACACCGATAGACACATGGAGGAGATAACTTAACAAGTGATAATAATTGATGTTATCGAGCGGGATAAAAAATTATGAAAATGACTATTAAAAAGCAGGGGTTAGTGATAGAAAAGTAAAAATTTAGGGGTTGTATGTATTTTTAATGCAACATGATTAAAAAATTTAAAAAAAAAATATCAAAAAAATAAAAAATAAAATTTTTGGGGTAGACACCCCTTATCACTTAGAGGTTTGAAAAATACTTACTAGTCTGAGAATCGGCTACTATCTATTTTTCTATTCAAGCCGTTTCGGAGGAGTATGGGAACGAACATTGTGACACGAGAATTTTATATATTAGAAGAAGATTGATTTAGCGGTCTCAAAACCCTTGTTGCTATCCAAACAGTTGCTCATTGCAGAATACCTACTATATTAGACATGAAAGCATACGTTTTAATATGAAGTCGATATTGCAGCCGTTATCGATGATTGCATCACATATTTTTTATGATTCTTAAATACTTTATAAAACTGATAAATATATACTGTACGAGAGAGTTAAAAGATAACTGGATTAGATAAGAATCGAAATATCACCTGCAAATATTGCAAAATATGTCACGCTATGTAACGCCGGGTGAAGGCGTGGCATACAATAACTATATTTATTTATTTATTTATTTTATTAGCTACACAAAACGGAATTACAGCGTTTACATGGTTAGTTTCAGCTTGTACAAACATTGGTAGACTGCACTTCCAAGGTATGTGCAGACAGCATGCATAAAACACATCGAGATCGAAAAGAATTGAGTATAAAACATTATTTAAAAATTAATTACATAAATCACATTAATAATTGCAAATTAAATATTAGATTAAAAATTAAATAGGGATAGGCAAAACATAACATTCCATAAACAATAATGACAATAATTTCGATTAATAAATAGGTCATTCAATAATTTTGCGCTTTTATAGCTTTATGTTGCTGAAAACATAATTTGAATTAGAAAATTATGGATGCTTTCTGACAGCGTCCACGAAAACAGTGTAACTGAGTCGAAAAAGCCAAAAAAATTGAACCAAATAATTCAAAACTTAGTTGACAAGTTTTCCGTCGGCGCAGTTGTCCATGTAGACCCTTATTCTTATTTAAAACTTCTTCATCATCATCACCAGTCTTAAATAGTGCTGCTGGGTTCGGACATGACGATGATGATGATTATCTAAATAAAATATATCCTATCATAATCATCAAGGGTAATAGTGAAGTTTTTTTTCTTTTGAGTAAGCTGACCTCAGGCGGTCTTTTCGGCGTCACCGGACTTTTTAGGGGGCGGTGAGAAACTTAAAGGGTTCCGCTCTTCAATCCGTGTGATCAAAACACCGTCAGAGGTTTTCTAGAGGGAATAGCATCACGCAACCTTTTCCGTCAACTCAATCACTCTGGCGCAACTCACTACGCCGGCTCATGAGTTAACTCAAAATTGCGCCATGCCTCAACAAAATGGAATGGAAATGAGCTGCGTAGCGCGCGCCTTGCATCTGCACGCGTCGGCCGCGCGCCGCGCTCACAGTCTCTTTGATTTTCGGACAAAAACGTATTCTGTCATTTATTTTATATGAAAATATAAAACATGTAGGTATTGTATTGTTTAAAAGTAACGTTTATTAATATATTCTCAGCTGTCTGTTAAAATAAAACCCAGCCCGGTCCTGCGCTGTGCGCCAACACATTTTAAAGAAGTGAGTCAACGCATCCGGCGCAGTGAACTGAGTTGGCGCAATTTAGCGGCGCAGGGCGTACCTACTACTCATGTTTAGTACAGTGTAGTTTTCTATTAGTGAACAATCGGTTCAGTATTTCCAGATAACGATTACCCGTAACATTATGGCACCTAATTGCAAAAAAATATGTTTAAGTACTTCTTTATTATTACATTAGCATAAATAATGCGGCCCCTGTGTGGTGCCGGTGATAAAGAATTGCACCACCCCATATCTTCCCGAGGGTGTCGTAAAAGCCGACTAAGGGACCATTCCAGAGGATGGGCAGCAGCATCTCTCTGAGGTTACCTACTTTTAACCAACTGCGATCGCCAACCCGCCTGCCAAGCGTGGCGATTACGGCAAATACCCCTCATGGAGATCCGTGGGGGAGGCCGTTGTCCAGCAGTGGACGACTTTTGGCTGAGATGATGATGATGATGAAATAATGCGGCATGAGGCAAGGCAGCTTGATATAGAGTTGAGTGCTCGCCTTGTTGAAACCTCCGGTGACAAGAAGGCTGGCCGCTAACTCTGCCAGCGTAATAGCTTGGCTATCCAAAGAGGTAATGTAGCCTGCATTCTTGGAACCGTTCCCATGAGCCCACAGCTGGAGGACATCTTTAATTTATAGGTTTTATTTTGTCTTAAATTAAATTAAGTTGCTTTTCCTTTTTTAAATAAGTTATTAATAGAATTAAAAATATCGAATAACGTTATTTTATACCCATTAATTGTAAACCCATAAACTAAAACTTGTTGGGTTGTCATAACTATGCTATATTTTAAAAAGAAGACGTAAGTAACAGGTGATTGTAGGTAGTGATATATTCCCAGAAACAAATTTTGTTTTTTGTTTTTTCTATGATTATTACATACAATGTGTTATTTATGTAACATTCAATATTTTTAACGCCTGCTGATATCAAATAGACGGTTTTCAAAATTACTGAATTCTCATTATTATACACTAGGCGTTCGCTATAGTACGTACTCTCCTTTCTATCTAATAGTATACTCACCACGCTGGCCCAATGCGGGTTGGTGTTATCGTATCCTATCTTAGTGGGGGCTGCAGTCGTTACTCGTTAAAAACCACCAATCCGCACTGGGCCCGCGTGGTGGATTATGGCCTGTTCTTCTTATCCATCCATGCTCGTGCCCCAGCAGTGGGGACATAAAATGAGCTGGCGGTGATGATGAAAATAGTCAGGACATTTTAGATACAATAAAAAAACGAACATGACAAAAATAATTTATTGTGAGCATATTGTGCAGTAGTAGCTACATTAAAATAATTTATCACAGTCATTGTGATAATTATTACGCGCCGGTGGTGTGATAAAATTTTAATAATAAATCCATTTTTTGTTTTGTTAAAAGTACATGTGAACAGAAAAAGGTTTTATGCCATAATCTACTAATAAAAAAAAAATGTAATAAGTGCCACCAGTTTTTGACAGGAACCAGTAGCGTGATCAACACTTTTTCCTTTAACCAACATTTCTAATCAAACTATGTAGTAATGTAACTATGTGTTGTGTCACTAATAACAAACATTAATATTCATTCGACCAAAATGTATGGAACAGCTGAATTTTATTATCGAGTTAGGAAGTTGGTCCAATAGTAAGAGTTGTTCGTTTGTATCACGGGAGTCATTACAGAAGTTTTGGACGGTGACAAAAAACTCAAACTGTATATTTAACGGTTAAGCACAGTGCCTAACAAAAAAATGTTTTTTTTGTATCCTCAACTCAACATCGAACGTACGAGTAAGGAAACTGACCAGTGATACGCGGATCCGTTACTACAGGTACCACGATCCACTACGATACCTACTACAAATAAATTTATTGTGTACCTACGTATCACTACATCCAAACACGAATTATAGAATAATAATACTTTTACTGAGTAGTTTAGTGAGAAGTGAGAATCGCTTAATCACGTAACATTTTCATGCATATTTAAGTACAATCAACCACAGAAGTAACTGAATATTTTGGAACTTTATTACAATAGCGATTATCAAGTTATTATCATTAAGAGTGGCATTAGGGTAACAACCTACTTAGCAAGGCCCCACTGACAGCCGTTATATCTGAAAACGCTAACCTTTTTGCTTGTTCATGGTGTGAATTCACAAAGTAGCAATAATAAATAAATATCTAAATAATGTACAGGGTGTTTGGTAATTCGCGATTATAAGATCAGATAACCCCGAATATGGCAGATAGGGTAGCCTGCATAGATCCCCGGAAACCTGTAAACATACTTTCAAAGCACCATATGGCTAAGATATTGAGGTTATTTGTTACTAACTAAAATTTTAAAGTGACATCCCTAGGTGCAGCTGATACACTGTTCTCGGTCGTCCACCTCGTGGGCCAACAAAAACAGAAGTCAAAACATTTCAGGGATGAGCAAAAGTAATTTTATAAAATAAATTTGAGTTTTTGTACAGAAAAATTAATCTATTATATGATTTTGCATGTTATCACAGTTTTCTTTATACTTGGTCGCGTGGCTATGTTTCGGGATAATACACACATTACCAAACATCTTGTACACTATGCCCGATAGTGTAATAATATGTATGTTAATAATGTCATAATTTAATAATATTGTTGTATTTAATCGATTACCAAACTAACCTAACCTAACCCACAAAAATACTAGGTTAGCACCTAAACTACTATTTAGATGCTAACTTAGCATTAACTATTTTTTTGTGGATCAATTTATTATTTCTCATCTAATAATAAAGCTTCACTGTACTACCACAAAGTGCTTAAATGTTTAGTTACTTTTGATGGTGACTGTACTTACACTTAAAGCTAATTTACCGTACAGTAGGTAAATAAAAGATATTCCCTTTACCTATTTTTGCATGTAAAGTGCAAGAAACTTAACGATAGGTATTTAATACATCAACGTCCAGATAAATAATAATTATGCTCATAATAAATTTTTGATTACAGCAATCAATGTCTTCCAAATAGCATTTCGTACAAAAATAATATCTCATTATCAATACGGGGGTAATGAGTTTGCAACGGCATTAACACACTTGGTTTGCGATTGCTGAAGTCAAGCATCTTTCGCAAAGATCGATCATCGGATGGGTGACCGAAAATGTATCATCTCGAGCTCCTCCGTGCTTCGGAAGGTACGTAAAGCCGTTGGTCCCGGCTGCATTATCAGTCGTTAACAACCACCAATCTATATTGGGTTTGCGTGGTGGCCCGTTCTCTCTATAATGTTTCCGTCCATTGCTCTAGCAGTGGTGACATACGTACGGGGGTCAATGACATCACGTCGTGGTCACCACTGTAGGGAAGCCAATGGTAGGTAGAATTTCACATTGAGGAAGGCCAAAGAGAAGATCTTCCTCCGAGCTGGGTGGTACCTATAGCTCGGGGACCGAAGTCCGACCGATGTTAGTTGGAGATGCTATACTATACAGGGTGGCTCATTCAAATCGGTCAGTATGGGAATGTCTGAAACTATAAGACATACGAAGATTTGTTCTTAGGAACCATGTCACCGATTTTGATAAAAAGAAAAACTGCATTCATACATTTGAAAAAAAACTGTACCCAGCTCGGGAATCGAACCTGGTTGTTTTGAAAAAATAAACTTACACTTTTTCTATTTAAATATCGATTGTGTAGGTCTTAAGCTGTAAATGTCTCTAAGAAACATGATGTCTAAAATGAATAAAATGCATTGTTTTGACATACTTTAATTTATCATAGTAGGTGTTCGAAGTGACCACCGTTACAATATTCAACAAGTTCAGGCATGTAAAATGGTCTCTATGGCTGTTTGTATGTACCTCTCTACTTGTTACATACACCTTATCATGTGGCATTAGCATTGCATTAAATCTTTAAGGAAGTTTTATTATCTACAGTAATCAAACACTAACAATCAATTGAAAAGCCCACTTAAAGTAAGTATGTAGGTATTGTAGATAGAGAGACGTGTTAGTTTTTCTTTTTATCAAAATCGATGACATGGTTCCTAAGAATCAAATCAAATCAAATCTTCGTATGTCTTATAGTTTCAGACATTCCCATTCTGACCGATTTGAATGAGCCACCCTGTATATTACGTAGGAAATGGTGAAACTTCGCTACCGCGATGCAGGCTTCCCATACTACTTTGTCGTCGTAGTATGGCGACGTCGTTGGTATGCGTTTGTGGCGCCATCTGTTGACACGGTTGAGAAGGTGTTTGCTTCGTGTCGAATAATGTGCGGCGTATGCGGTAGGTGGCGCCACCACAACATACAATGAGCAAGTGTTGGTGATGGTGTATCTTTTAGCTATACTAAAGAATAGGATGATGGGTGTCATTTTATTTCATTCCCTCTCCATAGTTAGAGCCATCTCTTTGAGCTTCCTTCTGTGCACCTTCGTAGACGCTGTCATGGGTATCTCGGGTAAGAAGATAACACCACCTCTTAGCTGTTTTGAATCAGATAGCGTTTCTGAAAAAATAAATAAAAATAAATAATTATACTTGAGGTGCAGCAAAATTTAAAGTTTGGTCCTTCAAGCCAGATCGAATCCGCACCTAGTTTAATTGACGTAACCATTATAATTGACGTAATCAAGTTATTAAATACCAGCATGTTTATTTGGGAAATACTGATTGTTGAAATACTTTTTTAAAAAACACAAAATTTATATGTGACCATAGCCGGTGAAGGGTTCGAAACAACTAACGTCGGGATTTAACCATTTCTGTGGTCTAGTGGTTAAAACCACCGATTTACACTCAAAGGTCCACGGTTCAATTCCCAGCGGGAGATATAAGATAGCCAGTGCCTCAGTAGTTGAAGATTCCGGGTGAAGTGCGCTTCCACCTTTAGCCTTATCATCACCTAACATCAGGTGAGGTTAAGGTCAAGTGCTTACCTGTAAGATATGATATCTATTTTTTGTATTTGCCATATGTTGTATTAATATGGAAATTCCCGAATTATTGTCGATAAACAATTTGAATGCTAGAGAAAGAGACAAAAACAGGTGCGTTCTTCTAGCGGCGGAGCCCGCTTTTGTATTCTTTTGTTTCCAAAAGCCATGTTGCGTGGCAAAATCGTGCGGCAATTGGCAACGCGTCGCTAACGTAAGTTTGACAACGTCATGGCGCCCATTGCCAATACGTAAGACAAGCCTTCTTTTATCATGTTTATAAAAAAGTTTCAGTTAGAATCTCGCGGAATGTCCATATTAACATCAACGTTCACGGTCAATGAACTAAAATAGCTCTACCTATTCCGATCACTGGATATAAATAACATAAACTATTTGGTTAATAAAGAGAACACTAAGCAAAGTTCAACAAGTTACTAGGCTACCTTTGACCAAATCCTTGATGTCTTGCGCAGTGACGTCACACCCTGGCCGTGGCACTACACACGCCACCGGAAGATCACCACACTCGGGGTCTACCACACCTGTCACCGCCACATCAGATACCCCTGGGTGTTGACGGATCACGGCCTCTATCTGAACTGGGGATATCTGTGGATGGTGTCAAATTCAATATCACCATTAAAATCACGAGTATACAACGTGTTACAGAAAGGTGTGCACAAAATGAAAAGATCCAATGTGTATTCGATCTAGATCTTGTATGCAGAGTTACTAAGACATAGTTATTAACTTTAAGGCGAAGGGTAAGGCACACTAGCGCCGCTAATGGATTTAATTTGATAACTGCTAAACTAGAATTTTTTTCAAACATTGCGGACCTTCCGACACTAGGCAAACATCTATTATTTTATAATTGTGCACTACTTTTAGGTTTGTTTTTGTATTCATTCGCTAACACCAACAGTGGCCATTGTTTGTGAATAAATGCGATAGCCCGTTTTGTGAATAGACCACGCAACAAAAAGTAGTGAACAATTATTAAATAAATACTATGGATGCTTTCCTGTTGTCGGACGGTACGCAATGTTTAAAAAAAGATCCGGTGCGTTAGTAATTGTCAAATTATCAATTGGTGGCGCTAGTGTGCCTTACCCTTCGCCTTAATTTTATGAATATTTTTATTGTGACCTCACATCAAAATAAACCCCGACTCGATCCGAATCCCTCGGAGAATCTAGTAGGGCACGGGGGCATGCACTAATGCGTGATGCTATTCCCTCTAGAAAACCTCTGATGGTGCTTCGTTTCACACGGCTTGGTGGAACCCTTTAAGTTTCTCTCCGCCCTCAAAAAAGCCTGGTGATGCTGAAAATGCCGTCTGAGGCAATCAGCAAACTCACTCAAAAAAAACCTCTAGTAACCTCTGTGTGTACTTACACTTACCGCTCGGCCACGACCACTGGCGTTTTACGACGCGGCAAGCATATTTCTAGTTCATTGTGTTCTTTCTATCACCGTTGACAATAACTGCTGTAGTATAACGCGCAATGAACAGAAATCCGCTCGCCGCGTCGCAAGCCGCTCGTTCTTGTGGCCGAGGCCTTATGGTGACTACTGCTTGCTTATGCGAGCCTGACGCGCATGATTTCACAAATATTTAAAACTAGCTATGCCCCGCGGTTTCACCCGCTTTAATTAGCGAACAATCTACGCAGCGCACGCAAGGAAAGCTCTCAAAAAACATTTTCCTGTTTTTGCAACATTTTTCATTGCTGCTCCACTCCTATTAATCATAGCGTGATGTAATATAGCCTATAGCCTTCCTCAATAAATGGACTATCCAACACAAAAATATTTTTTCAATTGGAACCAGTAGTTCCTGAGATTAGCGCGTTCAACCAAACAAACAAACAAACTCTTCAGCTTTATAATATTACGTATAGATTGATTAAGCTAATACGAGTACAAGGCCCATTAAATGTAGCGATGACTTGATTACAATGGTGGAAGCTTTCGCAAAACAGACTATAAACTTCTAGTCCCCTCTGAAGTTGGCGCGATTCGCGTCGCAGTAGTAAAAAATAGGCGTCAGTAGGGCGAAGGCGGGGACGAGCGGTAGGGCCTGACTGTACAGCTGCGCAACGAAGCAACTTCAGAGGGGACTAGAAGTTTGGCGCGATCTATACCTGATATCCTTTATATTTGAGCAGAAGCTTAATGCGTTCGACGAAGAAGTAATTGAAGTTCTCATCCCTATAGAATGTGTCGCCAGTCTTGAACCAGCGGCCCTCGGCGAATGTCTCCTCCGTTGCAGACGGATTGTTGTAATACTCCTGGAAACAAATTAACATTACATTACGCGGTTTTTACAAACTGCTCTTACGCGGTCTCGTACGCGCACCGACGCTATGCTATTAACGTTATCAAGATATTATGATGATTACGACGATAGATAACGTTACCCAATCACGACTCTTATGACACTCAGAAATCAAAGACTGGATCGGGTTTTAAAGTATAGTTTATCATCAGCTCGGGGCCATAACCACCACGCGGGCCCAGTGCGGATTGGTGGTTGTTGCTAATGCAGCCAGGACCAACGGCATTACGTGCCTTCCGAAGCACGGAGGAGCTCGAGATGATACATTTTCGGTCACCCAACTCATAGTATAGTTGAAAAAAAAGAATATTATTATTTAAAACTCACTTTAAAGATACCAGGTCCTCTCATCCACAATTCACCAGACACATTGGGTTCAAGGATGTCTTCTTGGGTTTCAACGTTTATTAACTGAAATTGAATAATCATTGCTTGAAATGAAAATAAAATTAAAAGTGATTTATTAATTCCCATTAAAGTGTGATACAAGTAGTATTTAAAAAAAAATCTATTTATTTCAGGCTGCCCATAATATTGTTAGTATACAAAGGCCTAAAAAAAACTATGTTAGTAAATACAAGTACTAAAAAAAGAAAACAAATTAGTTTAGGTATTTGCCGCCTTCTGGGGCTCCAGGCATACGCACTTGTGCTTGGACCCTGCGCCCAGAAGGGGGCTGTCCAGCTTGTCACTGAGCACGTTCAGGATGGTGTTCTGATGTGCCGCCGCAGCACGGTGTGGAAGCCGTCTGTGTGCGCGTGCGCTAACATCGCAGATGCACTACAGTAGCGTAGCCCCACCAGCACCCTGAACGCGTTATTATTAGGTTGGGGATAAAGTCTTTTCGCATAAGAGTATGTTTGAACTTGTAATAAAATCTCTTTGGCTATACTATTTGTATCTGGCTGGTTTTGGTATCATTAAAAGTTTAAATTTTAAAGAAGATAATTCCAAATTCAAATTAGGAAAATGTGTGATTTTTATTTGTTTTTCTTACTGTCAAGATGAGTGAATCTAATGAAGAAATTCGATACATTTTAAAATTTTACTACAAAAAAGGTAAAAATGCAACGCAAGCCGCGAAAAAAATTTGCGATATTTATGGACCTAGTGCAGTGTCTGTGAGAGTAGCACAAATTTGATTTAAGCGTTTTCAATCCGGAATTTTTTATGTCAAAGATGCACATCGCTCTGGTTGCCTTATTAGGGATACAATGGATGCCATTTTTGAAAAAGTGGAGCAAGATCGGCATATCAGTAGTTACGACGTAGCTGAAGAACTGGGAATTGACAACAAAACAGTTTTGGCGCTTTTGAAAAAAACTGGGTACACAAAAAAATCTCGATATTTGGGTACCTCACGAGCTTACTGAAAGAAACCTAATGAACCGTGTACTCATTTGTGATTTTTATTACGACGTACAGAAACCGAACGATTTTTGAAGAAGCTGATAACTGGTGATGAAAAGTGGAGAACGTGCGAAAAAGGTCGTGGTCAAAGGCCGGTCAGACTTCACAGACTGTGAATTTTAATAACAGTACTTATGTTTGATATTGTTTCGATTTATTTCGCTAGCTTTATGTAATTATTGAATTTTTATCTTGTTCAGGCCTTTTCAGTTGATTTTCTATTTAGTTATTATTTTTTACGCAGACGGGTTTTTTGTTTTCTTAAACTTTTTATTATAACTTCCGTCTGTCGTACATACGTAAATAACATAGAGAAACTCTTCGAATAATTAAACGTCACCTAATATCACGGCTACTAAAATTGGAATCCCTAAACCTTATCATCAGCCTATACTAGTCCACTGCTGGGCATAGGCACGCCACTGAGCCGTAGGCCTAAACTTAATATGCCCTGATTATTTACATATAATTTTACGCAAATATTGTTGCGAACAAATTAAAATTTGAAAAAAGACAAAGTGTTTAAAAAAATTCCACGAGCGGGATGCGAACCTGCACCCCAGGACATGCCGGGTCTGGTGCACTGCCAACTATCGTGGCTGAATCAGGTGTTTTTTTTTAATCTTTCAATAATGGTTTAATATTATACTATCTTTATATATAAAAATCTTCTGTGTGAGTGTATGTTATTGAACTCCTTAAATTTTTTTTTAAACGGCTGGATCGATTTGGATGAAATTTTCTGTGTGTGTTCAAGTGGATTCGAGAATGGTTTAGATTTACAATTGAACCCGGTAGGTGGCGCTGCTATAGGGGTCCATCATGGGATACGGGTGTTTTTAAGCGGACGAATGATTTGTTTGTTTTATATCATGGAATCTGTCAAAGCGGTACGAAGTCCGTCGGTCACCTAATAATAAATATATTATATCTTCGGAAAATCCTGGGTCCAATAAGGAGGGAAGATGGTAGCTGGAGAGTCCGAAAAAACGCAGAGATTGAAGACCTCGTGGCTGAGCCTAACATAATAGGAGAATACAAATCACACAGACTCCGCTGGCTTCGTCAAGAGAGCATACTTGGGTCGACCGATCGGACGGCGACCGATTGGGCGCCCCAAGTACCGCTGGAGCGATAGGGTGGAAGCTGACCTGCGCGACCTCGGAGCCGTCAACTGGCAAGAGACTGCAATGTACAGGGGAAAGTGGCGAGTTCTCGTTTCGGAGGCCAAGACTCACGTTGGGTCCCCGCGCCAATGGAGTAAGTAAGTATATCAATTAAGTGAAGGTCGCGGGAAGCCGCTGGATGCGAGCAGCACAAACCGGTCGTTGTGGAGATGGCTGTTCTGTTGGCTGAGATGATGATGATGATGATGATGATGATTATACCAGTGGCATAAAATGCTTTTCCATAAAGGTTTTAAGTTGCGGCATCATCTGTTCCATACATTTAGGTCGAATAGTATTAATTGAATCAGCTTATTTTTTCGCGATTTCATAGTAAAATGTAATTAGCTTACACGATATTGGAAGCACCCTATGGGTTTCCCACATGATCCCGGCGGAGGATTGTCACCATGGAATCCAATCGTCGTCAGCTCACTCATGCCATAAACATTAAGAACCTCTGCATCCGGAGCTATTTGCTGAAATTAATAGAATAAAGTAAATCTGTTATTTTTTCCTGTTTCACTATAGGGTACTATATTATATTATATTTAGGGTGACATTCTATTAAAGCGGAGCTAAGCTGAGCGGAACAGTGCTGTGTGGAAATCAACCAATTGTATCTTTATTTTGACGGCTCTTCTCCGCTGCGCTCCAGTGGACGGACGGTCGTTAGCAGGGCAGACATGAGTGTCGTCGTGTTTAGCTGGACGAAGCTGAGCATAGTTGAGCGGAGCGAAGCAGAGCGGGGCAAAGCCGTTAAAATGAAAGGACTCTATGGGTCGATTTCCACGTAGCTTTGCTCCGCTTGGCTCCGCCCTTGTCCGCTCCGCCTCAATGGAGTTTAGATGCTGTTCCGCCCTGCTGCACGCAGCTCAGCTCATGACCCACCACCCTAAGAGGTCATGGGTATTTAATTACCACGTCGGGCAAAGTGTTTTCGCATTTCAGATAACCAAACCGCATTGGCAAGCATAGGTGATTAGGGCAAATAAATACTTAATTTCAATTAAGGAGACCTTTGCCCAGCAGTGGGACAGTAAAGGCTATTTAGTATTTACTACTACTATGGGGAACATATACCTACATAATCTGTTATTTTCGCGGACCGGTTATGTAAGCCATACACAATTGGTTTTCACCCATTACCTTTATTTCAGCAACGAGCTCGTGAGGAACAGCGCTTCCACCAAGCAGGATCAGGTCCAGACAGGTGAAGTCACACTGATCCCGATCATCAGTTTTCAGCAAAGTCGTCATCATAGTAGGGCTGAATATTGTGAACGTAGGCTTTAAATAAAAAACATAGATGAAAATTATGAAAAAAAAAACATTATAACATTTTTAAACTTTCGTGTTCCATCATCATCAGCTCATTTGATGTGCCCACTGCTGGGGCACGAGCCTTCCCTATGGATGGATAGGGAGAACGGGCCATAAACCACCACGCGGGCCCAGTGCGGATTGGTGATTGTTAACGACTGCTAATGCAGCCGGGACCAACGGCTTTACGGGCCTTCCGAAGCACGGAGGAGTTCGAGATGATAAATTTTTGGTCACCCATCCGATGACCGGCCTTTGCGAAAGTTACTTAACCTCAGCACTCGCAGACCGGGCGCGTTAACCACTGCGCCATCGAGCTCCTGTTCCATATTGCCTTTTCAACATATGTTTTGATATTTTAGCAGCTAGGCATTTGGCCTCCATCCCACCTTATGTTAAGTGATGGCATGGCCGAAAGTGAATGCGTAGTTCACCCGGAATCTTCAGCTACTGAGCACAGCCTATTTTATCTCTAGCTGTCTGAACACAACAATGCCCAAACATTGATGTCATGGCGACATATTCAGATAAGATTACCATCTTAGTAGCTAGCTAGTGAGGAGCTCGATGGCGCAGTGGTTAACGCGCCCGGTCTGCGAGTGCTGAGGTTAAGCAACTTTCGCAATGGCCGGTCATCGGATGGGTGACCAAAAATTCATCCGTGCTTCGGAAGGCACGTAAAACCGTTGGTCCCGGCTGCATTAGCAGTCGTTAACAATCACCAATCCGCACTGGGCCCGCGTGGTGGTTTATAGCCCGTTCTCCCTATCCATCCATAGGGAAGGCTCGTGCTCCAGCAGTGGGGACACAAAATGAGCTGATGATGATGATGATGATCTTAGTAGATAGCTTGGCGGATCTACAAAACCTACCACCAACCGAGTAGGTACACAAACAGGTACTTCTAGGAATAGAACCCAGGGACTTCTGGGTCTGAGACCGGTGGTACTAGGCCATATACGCGGTGAAAAAGGCTGGCTCTAGCGAGTGACAACGGTCAGAGTCAGAGAGCCTAGTGTTATAATAATTTGTTTACTGTCCGTATTCATTGGATTACGTTTATGAAAACGAAACTTTGTATGGCAAAACTTTAACTCTTCTCGTATGTCGCTAGGAGGCGCTGCTTCAATGCCATACTATTTTTTGTTGTCGTCAACGTTCATTAACTCAGGGTGCCTAGTGTGAGTTGTGTTTACTTTCCGTATTCATTTGATTACGTTTACGAAAACGAAAATTAGTATGGCATTGAAGCAGCGCCTCCTGGCGGCATAACTGAAGACATCCTCGCTACACACGACTTTTAAAGTTTATACTGACACCCCCCACGAACAGTTAGGTTATAAAGTAGGTGTCAGACAACCTTGCGCAAGCACAAGGGATTGTCTACGTCAGGTCATAACGCCAGATCAGGACGCGCCGAAGCGCATTCTTCATCAGGTACTTTTAAGACTAGTGTCTCGAGCAAGTTGCCACGTGGACACGTATAGTCCACTACCTAATATCCAGATAGGTTACCAGACCTGTAAGCACGCTCACTTCTCGTTGCACTAAAAGTACAACTCGCAGTTTCCACTGCTTGGATCGTCAACTCTAAAGTCGACTATCAAATGTCCTTGTAGCGGCACTATCGTGTCGCAACATTGTATATTTGTGCTAACGTAGCACCCTTATTATGATATTTTGTCACAATACCCAGACTTAACCAAACCATTGTCTTTTAAGGAAACTCCTAAGCATGCAGTGTACCACTACATAGAGACAACGGGACCCCCTGTCCATGCGAAAGCACGTCCGCTGGCTCCCGACAGATACAAAAAGGTACGTGAAGAATTTCGTATTATGTCAGAACTAGGTATTTGTAGGCCATCTAAAAGCCCATGGGCTAGCGCGTTGCATGTAGTTCCCAAAAGCAATGGGGAGATCAGACCTTGTGGGGACTACAGACAACTCAACGCCAGAACGAAACCTGATCGTTACCCCATTCCTCGGTTGCATGACTTCACATTTATTTTGGCAGGAAAGAATATATTTTCTAAAATTGATGTTAATAGAGCTTTTCATTGCATTCCTGTAGCACCAGAGGATATAGAAAAAACGGCTATAATTACGCCGTTTGGCCTATTCGAATTCCCGCGCATGAGCTTTGGCTTGCGCAACGCTGCGCAATCTTTCCAAAGATTCATGAACAATACAGTACTAAGTGGTTTAAAAATCGTAAATGACGACGGCACAGTCGAGTATGGCTCAGATTTTATTTATTGTTACATAGATGACGTAATTTTGGCAAGCCAGTCTAAAGAAGTTCATAAAAAACACTTAAAAGCGTTATTCGAGCGCCTAAATGAGTTTGGCGTAACTATTAACTTATCTAAATGTTCCTTTGGTCAAAGCAAACTCGAATTTTTAGGTCATGAGGTCACTTCGGAAGGCATCAAGCCATCTAATGCTAAAATCGAAGCTATAACTAAGTTTCCGAGGCCCGAAACTGTTGACCAATTACGACGCTTCCTGGGAATGGTGAACTTTTACCGCCCACACTTGCCGAATGCTGTCGCATACCAGTCATTATTAAATAATTATTTACATGGAACTAAACGTCGAGATAAATCTAAAATTATCTGGACTAATGAAACAAATGAAGCATTCATTCAATGTAAGAATAGCTTACAATCAGCCGCAACCTTATCGTACCCGACACCGGATGCGAACCTAGCACTTATGACCGACGCTTCTAGCAACTGCATTGGCGCCGTATTACAACAACGCATTAATAATCGTTGGAACCCGTTGGGTTATTTTTCACGTATGCTTACTTCGGCCCAAGAAAAGTATAGTACTTACGACCGTGAGCTACTAGCTATATACGAAGCCATCGTTTATTTCCGTAAGTTATTCGAAGGTCGCAATTTAATTATTTTCACAGACCATAAACCGTTAACTTTTGCATTTTCCAAACTATCCAGTAACAAAGAAACACCGCGCAGAACTAGACAACTTATCTATATTAGTGAGTTTTGTACAGACATTCGACACATAACAGGTACAAACAACATTGTTGCAGATACCTTATCGCGTGTAGAAACAATAACTTGCCCAACGTCGCTTGACTTCGGCGAATTAGCCACAGCGCAAGACGCTGACTCTAGCGTGACACAATTACAGCGCGAGTCGAATAACGTTTCATTGAAACGGATATATGTACCTGAATGTAAACAACATATTTATTGCGAAACTTCAATGAAAGATATTAGACCCTATTTACCCGAATCATTTAGGAGAATAGCGTTTAATTCTATTCATAATCTTAGCCATCCAGGAATTAACTCATCTAGGAAACTAATTAGCAAACGTTTCTTTTGGCCTGGAATGAACAAAGATATCGGTTTATGGGCTAAAACTTGCATTGCATGTCAAAAAGCTAAGATCCAACGCCATACGGTCTCGCACGTCGAAACCTTTCCTTACTCAGAACGCTTCGAACATATACACATAGACATAGTAGGACCTTTACCTACTTCTTCTGACGGTTTTAAATATTTAGTCACAATAATCGACCGCAGCAGACGTTGGCCTGAAGCCTTTCCGACTAAAGACATTTTAGCGGAGACGGTAGCCAAAGTAATTTACGACGGTTGGATCACCCGTTTTGGCTGTCCAATACGCCTTACGAGTGACCAAGGTCGTCAATTTGAAAGCATTATTTTTAGGGAACTAATGAAATGTTTAGGTATTCAAAGGATCAGAACAACTCCATACCACCCACAGAGCAATGGCGCAGTAGAACGCTGGCATCGCTCATTAAAAGCTTCTCTTTGTGCACGCTTACAATGTAGTACGTGGGTTGACGAACTAACCACTGTTCTTTTTGGGTTACGATCTGTTCTTAGAACGGACACAGGGCATAGTCCTGCGGAAATGACTTATGGGTGTACCTTACGATTGCCAAGCGATTTTTATAATAATAGCTTTAGAGACGCCTCCAGTCCTCAATCTGTGGTAGAACAGATTCGCGATACCATTGGTAAATTTAAACCTGTTTCATCGAGACAACGCGATTCACGTTCATTATTTATACACCCAGACCTTAAAACCTGCGATTTTGTATTTATTAGACATGACGCAGTACGCAAGCCACTTCAACCTCCTTACGATGTCCCATTCCGCGTCCTAAGTAGAGGTGATAAGGTTTATAAAGTTCAACTGCCAAACCGGCAAATAAACATTTCAATAGATCGTCTCAAACCAGCTTATTTACTAAATGAAAATTTTGATTTTAATGATGTCGCAAACAATGCAGACAAACCTAGTTCACCTGAACTAGTTAAGCATGGCTTAGATAAAAGTAATGATTCAGCGCCGCCGCCGAGCAGATCTACTCGCTCAGGTCGCGTAATTAGAACACCTATTCGTTTTGCAACGTAAAATATTTTCGTAAATAAAATTTTAGCTGAATATATATTTTTTAACACTACATTTACTTTAGAACTGTCTAACTTCATCTCATTTGCAATAACACTACTTAGTGTACACACGTATAAATTTTTTCATTGTAAATAAATTTTACCATGGGTAAAAATCTCAGTAAAGAAGCTATTACTATTTCCAACGATGGTTCCCATGTGGAAACCCAAGTGAACAATCATACCATGGCCATATTTGGTATCGTAGTATTCCTGGTTATCCTGGGTTGCTACGTTCTATACCGACGCTGTCGTTACTCAGCCAGGAACTGGTTACGTAAGCAGGTTATGGACACTCAACCTACAAAAGTTGTTACCCTACCGGTCTTGACTCATCCACAGTCACAGCCGCAGCAGCAAACTACTACCGCCACCGGGTACATCTAAACACAACTACAGTAAGAACTTATTAAGTTCTCGTCAGGTACCTAACTACATTTTATTTTAATACTAATATAAATGTTAGGAATAGAACCTATTTGGTTGTTTTTTTTATACTTTTTTATTGTAATTTTGACAGACTGTTTTTCTTTTGACATTTGTTTTATTTTATTAAATTCTTCTTCTGTCATTGCTCTTGAACGCTGCTTTTCATTTTATAAACCTATTTACTATATTTTAATACAGTCCACAACATTTTGGTCCATTCGGCCGTAGTTAATTACGAACTTGGTTTTCTAATTTCTTTTTTCTCAACAATAATTATGGTACGTACGAGGGCTCAGGGTTCAAGTGTCAATGCTGCTCCGGCTGACGAGTCTTTGATGGCGGTACTCGGGGTGCCCCCCCCGCCTAGTGCTGCTGCTCCGGCTGACGAGTCTTTGATGGCGGTTCTCGAGGTGCCCCCCCCGCCTAGTGCTGCTCCTCCGCCTACTCCAGGTAAGGTAGCCTTAAGTTCGCATTCATCAAGGCGGTCTTCGGCAGCGTCCGGCTCCGCTCGTGGGCTGCGGTTGCGGGCGGATCATGCTCGCCGTCTTGCTGAACTCGATAAAAATGCCTTCGAATTACAGAAAGCTGCACTAGAGTCTGAAAAAGCTGCCATAGCACTTGAGCTAGAGGCCAAGCTCGCCGAAATAGACGCAGGTTCACAAGCTAGCCGCGCTCTAAGCAGCCAAGCTAGCTCAGTCAACAGCAGCGTGAGAGAGTGGATCGATAACAACTCTTTCCATTCTGCTGATCATGCATCGCAGGGTTTGAATTGTGTGTTACCCGCGCCGGTCGCGCAGCCATCGGAGGAGTGCCTAGGCCTTCCTGCCTCTGTAACGTTTGCGCATTCTGCCGTTACTGAGGCGCCTAAGTGCTTCCCAGTTTCCTGTGGCCATCGCGCACCTACCGTCGCCAACACAGTTTCATCGAGTGCTCAGCTTATAAATAATAACTTATGCCATTCTTTAAATAATGCTTCGCAGGCTCCTAAGTGTGTGTTGTTTGCGCCGGTCGCGCAGCCATCGGAGGAGTGCCTAGGCCTTCCTGCCTCTGTAACGTTAACGTTACTGAGGCGCCTAAGTGCTTCCCAGTTTCCAGTGGCCATTGCGCACCTACCGTCGCCAACACCCTTGCCTCAAGCCCTCGGATTGACGCCTCGCTCCAAAGAGTAGGCCCAGCTGACGAACAGGATGGTATAAATAAGCTAGCTCTTGCCATAGAAAGACTCGCTTCAAACAAATCTAAGGTTAGTCAAACTTCAAATTTACCTACGTTTGATGGTAAACTGTCTGATTACCTAATCTTCAAAAAGGTTTACGAAGATTCAAAACATGTTTACACTGCCGCTGAAAATTTATGTAGGCTAAGCGCCGCCCTACGTGGCACAGCACGCGAAGCCGTGTCGGTTTTGCTCGTAGCGGCTCACGACCCCGACGTTGTAGTGGCGGCGTTGTCACGACGTTTTGGCCAGAGCGAGCGGTTACTTCTGCACGAAGTTAGTCTTATTAGGTCTCTACCTAAATTAAACATTGCAGAATCTACAACTGATTTAATCGATTTTTCATGTAAAATACGTAATTGTGTAGAGACTATAAAGCTATTAAATCAACCGCAATACCTAGCGTCGCCCGAACTATTGCATTCTATTATCGGGAAGTTGACGCCCGCATTGAGAGCGCAATGGGCTCATTATTCTTACAATAGAGCCCATTCAACTTTTAAACTGGACGCATTGTCTCAGTTTCTGGATCACGAGGCAGAAGTTAGAAGTTGTTCTGGTTTTATGACTGACTTAGACGTCCATTCTGTCAAACTTGTCAAACCTTTCAATTCCGTTCAGCGTCATTACGTTAACGTAAACACTTCTAACCCCATAACTTCGAAAAGTTTTGTAACTAATAGCAGTAACGCAAATACTACAAAAAGAGTGGCCAATACAAGTTTATCTACAAATTTATGTCATTATTGTAAAACCTTTAATCATGATATTGATAACTGCCCTAAGTTTTTAATTTTGTCGACTGGTGATAGGTGGACGTGGGCGAAAGAAAATAAAGTTTGTGTTCGGTGTTTAAGGAGAAATAAACATAGGTTCAGTACTTGCCGTCCTAAGACTTTGTGTTCGGCGAATGGTTGTTCCCGTAGACACCACCAGCTGCTGCACCATGACTTGCAAGTTAACAACATATCCGAAGCACCATTGGAATCTGCCGAGCCAAGCCCGTCCACGTCTTTTAATGCTGACGTGACTTTCAGCGAGAACCGTGACGTCGTTGGTCACGCATACTCGAGCTCATCTTCTGTTTACTCACCTTCTTTAAAACCTCTTCTTAAGTTAATTGCGGTTACACTCAGCGGCCCAAAAGGAAGTGTAGATACGTATGCACTTTTGGATGATGGCTCGACAGGAACGTTTATAGATTCATCAGTCGCTAACGCAATCGGTGCTTATGGACCACAAGCTTCGCTACGCATGCACTGCGTTAATGGTTTATCTAAACAAACGTCAGTTCAGTTTGTTGATTTTCACATTCGAGGCAAGTTTTGTACCAATGGCTATAAAATCAAAAACGCTCGCTCGATCAAAAATTTGAATTTGAGTTCTACAAGTACTATTAGTCCCGATAAAGTTAAAGCTATTCCTTACTTAGCCGATTTATGCGATTCTATAGTTTATAAAAATGCCACTCCCATGTTGCTTGTGGGAATGGACAATTGGCATTTGATAATATCAAAAGAAACACGACAAGGCAGCCGGTCAGAGCCTGTCGCCTGTCGCACAGCATTAGGTTGGGTACTATTTGGGTTCGCCAGCAGTAAAACGAAGTCTGTCGAGTTTGTTAATCATTGCAACACTTTTAGTAAATTATCAGATATCGACCTTATGATTAAAAACTATTATATGTTGGATTCAATCGGAATTTCAAGCAAAGTACCGCGTTCATCGCAGGATGAACGTGCAATTTCCATTTTAGATCGTACTGCTCTTCGTTTGCCAAGCGGCCGCTTCGAGGCTGGCCTATTGTGGCGCAGTGATAGCCTCGAAGTTCCCAAGGGTTCTTACAATTTGGCCTTATGTAGGCTTAAAAGCTTAGAGCGAAAATTTGTTAGAGATCCACAGTACGCCGAACATTATCGAAGCAATGTCCAAGATACGATCGACAAGGGTTATGCTGAGCCTTGCTCTTTTACTTCAAGCTTGTCATCCGTAACTTGGTATTTGCCACATTTCGGGGTTACCAACGCAAACAAACCAGGTAAATTAAGAGTGGTACATGACGCTGCGGCAAAATGTGATAACATAAGCTTAAATTCTATGTTGCTTGCGGGTCCCGATCTCTTGCAATCACTTTTTGATATTTTGCTTCGTTTTCGTGAAGGTAGAGTTGCACTCTCCGGAGACATCCAGGAAATGTTTCCACAAATTAAAATACGCGAAGAAGATCGTGACGCTCAGCGTTTTTTATGGCGCGCAACGCCTGACTCTCCTATAACGCCCTATCGTATGTCATCAATGATTTTTGGTGCAGCATCGAGCCCTTTCACAGCTTTATATATTAAAAACAAAAATGCACTAGATTTTAAACATAAATATCCAAAGGCAGCTGAAGCAATTTTAGTCAATCATTATATGGACGATTATTTAGCTAGTTTAGATACCATTGTGGAAGCTGCTGACATGGCTCGTGACGTGGCTTTAATCCATAAACAAGCGGGCCTTCAAATGCGTGCTTGGGTGTCTAATGAGCTCACAGCATTACGTTTCATTCCTCCTGACTCGCGTAATCAGCCTTCAGAGGTAAGCCTAGGTTCCTTTCCCGAAAGTGTTCGTACATTAGGGCTAATTTGGCATCCGTCAACAGATACCATTGGTTTCAACGTTAGCTCAGTTCATAAAATTCCCGATAAAATGACGAAACGAACAGTTTTGTCCTTAATTATGCGATTATTTGATCCATTAGGTCTATTATCACCACTTACGATTAAAGGCCGCATTTTATTTCAGGACGCGTGGCGTCGTGGGGTTAATTGGGACAGTGAATTCCCGCGTGAAGACTATGTTAAATGGAACCAATGGTATTCTGATGTTTTGACGGTTACATCCTTAAAAATACCGCGTTGGTATATAGGTAAGTCGTCGCCAGTGAAACGAGAGCTACACGTATTTTGTGATGCGAGTGAGAACGCTTATGCTGCTGCGGCGTATTGGCGGTTCGTTTTTTCTGATGGTTCTGTTCATACTTCGCTTATCTGTAGCAAAGCACGAGTAGCTCCGGTTCAACCAGTATCCATACCTAGGTTGGAGCTTCAGGCTGCGCTTGTAGCAGCGAGGCTAGCAGCTTCAATCTGTAGTGCAGTCGTTCACAAACCGTCGTCACGATGTTTTTGGTCGGATTCCAAAAATGTTTTGTGTTGGCTGCGTAATGACGCACGCACCTTTAAGCCCTTCGTAGCTCACAGAATAGGCGAGATAGCTGAATTAACAGCTATGCAGGAGTGGCGTTGGGTGCCGACTCAGTGTAATGTGGCTGACGACGCTACTCGTGCACGCTCGTTGACTCTTTCTGAGAGTAGCAGATGGTTTAAAGGTCCACCATTTTTAACTCTGCCACCTAATCAGTGGCCTACCGAACTCACTGACAGCGGTCTTATTTCATTGCTCGAAGTTAAAAATTCCGCGAAACCACCTATTTCGGATACAATTAGTTATAACGAAACTGTAGCTAGGATCAGCACGCCACTAGTGGCAGATTGTAATCGTTTTAGTTCCTGGCTACGATTTCTACGCGCTACCGCATTAGCGCAATTGTATATTAGAAAGTTATTTTTAAGAGTTCTTAAAAGGAGAGGTGTATGTTTATTTAAAATAAGTTGGCTTAAAAACAAGATTATCTCATATAATATAGTTGAAACTGGCAATTGCTTTTCTAACTCTCCTTATATTATGGCCGAGGATATTGAACGAGCTCTTATACATACTTTGAAATTCTGTCAATCTCAAGCATTCTCTCAGGAGCTTGGATATTTATACTCAAAGATGCCCTTGCCACGAGATAATAAGTTACATGGACTTCATGTAATTTTGGATGAGCATGGCTTGATTCGACTGGCAGGTCGAACCAGGGCTGTGGAGAATGTTCAACGTTCGGTTTCTCAGCCAATAGTTTTAAGCGGACATCACCGTGCCATGCATCTCTTTATTTTGGACTATCACCAAAAGGCTGCTCACGCAAACAACGAAATTGTTCTTAATGAAATGCGCCAACAGTACCACATTGCTCATTTCAGAAGCACAATACGAAAAGTTACACGTACATGTCAATTCTGCAGGATACGAAAAGCTATTCCGGACATTCCTCCCATCGGCGATCTACCAGCAGCCAGACTTGCTCACCATCAACGTCCATTTTCTTTTACTGGTGTAGACTATTTTGGCCCAGTTCAAGTCAGCGTGATGAGACGAACGGAAAAACGATATGTGGCCCTTTTTACGTGTCTTACTACCAGAGCAGTACATTTGGAGGTGGTCCACAGTTTGTCAGCTGATTCCGCCGTCATGGCCTTACGTCGCTTCGCAGCTAGACGTGGAACCCCAACAGAAATGTGGAGTGACAACGGAACGGCGTTTGTGGGAGCTACGAAAGAACTGCGACAGCTTTATGGAAATAGTGTGGAAGAACATGCTGCCAATACAGGTATTCGCTGGCGATTCATTCCTCCGGGATCACCGTTCATGGGAGGAGCCTGGGAGAGGCTTGTTCGGTCAGTGAAAACTGCTTTTAAAGTAGCGCTGAAGGAAAGCAAGCCGCGGGACGAAGTATTGAAAACCTTACTGGCAGAAGCGGAGGCGCTCATCAATAGTCGACCACTGACGTACATCGCTTCTGAAGCTACAGAGGAAGCTCTTACGCCGAGTCACTTTCTTCTGGGCTCTTCGTCAGGTGTTCCAGCAGCAGTCACTCTCTCCGATTCAGACTTACATGGCAGATCAGAATGGAAAAAAGTTATACGCCTATCTGACCATTTTTGGCGTCGTTGGGTGCGTGAATATCTGCCCTCACTTGTCCCTAGGCACGCAGTTGGTGGTGGTCATCAGAACTTAAAAGTTGGAGACCTTGTTTTTATTTTTGACGGCAATCTCCCACGAGGAACCTGGCCCAGGGGTCGTATAACTTCCGTTTTTCCTGGGAAAGATGGTTTCGTGCGGGTTGCGGATGTACAGACGAGAGCGGGACTACTTAGGCGTCCCGCTAAGAAGTTAATTTTGTTGCCAGTTAGGTAGTTTCATTTTAATATTTCTAATTTTTATTTTGTTTTCCTTTTAATTTAAGTTTATTCATGTTAAGGAATTAGTTTGTTTAGTTTTTTTTTATTTCTCTTTTGCTTCCAGCAGTTTCTTGCACGGAAGGGGAGAATGTTAGGAATAGAACCTATTTGGTTGTTTTTTTTATACTTTTTTATTGTAATTTTGACAGACTGTTTTTCTTTTGACATTTGTTTTATTTTATTAAATTCTTCTTCTGTCATTGCTCTTGAACGCTGCTTTTCATTTTATAAACCTATTTACTATATTTTAATACAGTCCACAACAATAGTCATGTGAACCATAACTTAGTTATTATAACATGTTTTAATTGTTATTAATTAAGTACATAGTAAGTTAAGTAGATCAGTATAATATGTAGGCCAGCAATGGACATTCACACGGCGTTGCCAGATGGATGCTGCAGGGCTCTGGCCATTGTGATGTGAATGTGTCCAATGGTCAGGCTGTTTATTTTTGATAGCAGGGCAGGTCATCTTGGCAACTACCAACGAATTAGTTTTGTGTTCCAAATATTGGCACTTTCAAGACGGCACCTCTCAGGCAGGTCGCTGCACAATTAACCAGTAATACTTACTTACATATTATATAATGTTTTTAATGTAACATAGTTTATCCTACTTATCTATAGTATCAATTTGTAAACATACTATTTAGGTATGACTTTGACGTTACCATGTGTGTCTTGTGTATACAACTCGTATAATTTTTAAACTGCAACATGTAGTTAGCATAGGTAGAAAAAGAAATGTAATAGTTTAACAAGATTTTATTTTAACAACTTATATACATACTTCAATTTTTACAACCTTACGATATTTTTTACAAACCTTATATACATTTTTATTATTATTGTAACTTACATTCTAACTATTGTTTAACTAAAGCATAGCTAATGAAAATGTGTTGTACATTGTACTGTGTTATCTTTTCCTACATAGTAGGGTGACCATGATTTCTGTATTTTTTTGAATTGTTTTTAATATTCCTTTTTTTAAAGAGGGGGAATACTGTAGCGGCACTATCGTGTCGCAACATTGTATATTTGTGCTAACGTAGCACCTTATTATAATTTATCCAGAACAAACGACGGCTCGCCAGTCGTTCCCGTTCGCGCGTCTAGTATGGTTGCCCATTGTCAGTTGTCAATTGTCAAAACGTAACACCGGTTACTTTTACTAATATTTGTTGTGTGTACCGTGTGAACTTTACAATACAAATTTCTTAACCTGAAAATCAGTTTTATTTGACCTACCTAAACTGACTGGAACTATAAATACCATCAGTAACCAACTGATTGGTAAATCCTCTTTGGTGGCGGAGTTGTAAGCCCACTCACTTCTCAGTACCCATCCAGGTACCTCGCCAATTCCACAATCCTACGCGGATGGCTTAACCGGAGACATTGCACTAGCGGGCGCCTCTACTAGTTATCCAAACTAACCACCGAGCAGAACAACCAACTATTGACACTCACGTGCCCCGCAAATCCTTTCACGAAGCGAAAGCCCCATCGAGACCGCTACTCGGACTCGCTCGCTGCGCACGAGATGGAAACCTGGCCAGACCTCAACCAGACAAACGAACATTCCCACCTCTACAGCTAACCACATAGCTACCACGAGTCCAACCCATGTCTGGGCCCTGTCAGACACGCCCGCGAAGGCATAACCAGCAGAGGGCTTAGGATCCGAACTCCCGTGGTACCCTTGAAAAGACAGCCGGACCCGTAGTTCTAGCTGCCATACCCTATCTATCAGGGTCAGTAGATAGGAACAAGTGGAGAGTTAAAATTTTGCCATTCAAATTCTCGTTTTCACGAATGGCGAGTGAATGTCGCACTTGGCACCCAGATGACTCGGCCGAAACGTCGAGTACTTAAATCTAGTCTTTTAGTGCATCTAATGATGACATTCTAGTGTCTTGTTTGATGATGGCAAATTGCTAATGTCTTTTTTTTACATAGTGCGATCATTAAAATGTAATTACTGATTGCTAAGTAATTACACCAAGTAGCAGTTAAAGTTGCAGTGTCATCTAATTTGTTTAATTTCATAACAACATAGTAATGATAAGTCTGAAAAAGTTGTTGTATATCTTTATGCAGTTTGGGGCTACCTCATAGCCTTAAACAGCATAGCATAAAGATATAAATTTTACATAAATACGAATAACCATAATTTCCATTTAAAAAAAAGGTTTAAAACTCAACAATAGAAACCTATTGTTATATAGAGGCTTATGGCTTAATGTTGCTGAAATGCCCTTAGGTACATAAATTTAAAGCACATGTCAAAAATACTCTAATGAGTATAAAGGTTATTATTATAAAGTGGATGATTATGTTAATGACAAAAATATATGGATATAGTTGTTTGTACATACATAATAGTGCAAATTACCTTTGGATGGATTTGATATTATTATTGTCTTTTTTTCTAAAAACTTGTATTGGCTTTTAACACTACCGGAGAAAGAAACAGTCCTTGCTGATTTTCTTGCGGCTTCTTCTCGGTGCAAAGTCTCAAGGTTTACGAAGTCATGACTTTGAATTGACGTTCTTCAAAGAACTCTTGTTACATTTATTTTAATTCAGGCTCTGTGTAAATCGCCACTTACCCTATAAGTATTGATGAGATGGTAAGCATGCTCCTGTGTCATCGTGATTGAAGTCTGCAACCTGGTGTATCGGAATATTGGTGACTGTACGAAGTTCATGAGAGCTGTCAGCCATTGGAGAGGTGATCCGATCAATGCTATCTCCGTAGGTGTGGGGAAGTTATAAAATCTTGACCTGGAAATTAATTTTTATTTCAGTGATAGGTCTCGTAACTCATTCAGGGGTTTCAGAAGGGGTTTGCTTTCCAAACCCGTTATGCATTAGAAGCCGTTCAATCCGAAAGAATAACCCAAATGATAGCAATTGAACGGGTAACCCTTTGGTTAACACTAACGGGTAACCCTTTAAAAGGCTGAATGCAGCTTCAGTGCATATAATATATTTTTGCTCAGTACATAAGAGCTATTAATGAAATGAAAAATATTTTATTTTATTTTTTATTTTTTTATTTTAATATATTTCAAAATTCACAGCTCTTAATCTAAATTAGCAACCTTATATACTTAAGCATACAGCAAATAACGAATTTTCTATATACTTACAAAATTTGTAAATTTGTAAATAAGAGCGGAGATTTATTCGGAGCATTTATGACAAGTTAACAAAATGGACATTTTTAATTTATATAATGCAACCGAAATGGTCACCACTCAGCCACAGTTTTGAAATAGTAATTCTGTGACTCAGCTTACGCCATGACATTGTCGTGCCAAGGCGCTGATATTTTGTGGAACCAGTAAAAGAGGGAGGCGCAGCTCCAGACTTGAATTTAAACATTCGCACAGTTATTGCTGTTTGACGTTAGGTCAATCGCTGAGTGGAAGCGCACTTCATCGGGAATCCTCAACTACTGAGGCACTGGCTATCTTATATCTAGCTGCCGGAACACAACAATGCTACATGCTACACTTACTGCCGTACTTAGAGACGTCAATTAAGTTTTAATGACAATTAAATGTCTGTCCTTCTCTATTTAGCGCTATACATAATAAAGTGACAGCAAGAGACTTAATTGTCATTAAAACTTAATTGACGTCTCTGAGTATGGCAGTTAGTCAAAAAAGAACCGTTTTTAATTTATCTCATAGCAATTTGCTATTTAACTATAACGGGAAATCCGTCAAGTTGGCAACATTCGGCAAATTAAACACAGATTCAATACACAAAATAAGGATACTGCCGAAGGTAAGCTTCATACATATACGGTATCTCGGAACAGTCCGAGCACAGCTGTTGCGAGACTAACTACCGTACTCAGAGACGTCAATTAAGTTTTATTGAAAAATAAGTCTCTTGCTGTCACTTTCTTATGTATAATGCTAAATAGAGAAGGAAAGACATTTAATTGTCATTAAAACTTAGGTATGTTCCGATATACACTGCGAGCACTGTCCAGTGCTCTTACTGGTGAGAAATTTGTTCCGTTATGGACTGACAGTATACTGCCGCAGTATCCTAGGAAAATATATGACGACATAAATCGTCGCCATTTTGTACTGTAAGCACTGGCATTTTCGAGGTAAGGTGCTCTCAGTGCTTTGAACACGTGATCAACAGCGTCCCGAAAAGATGACATGGATGACAGCATGAATGACAGTATACTGGACTGCGTTCCGTTTAACTAGTATAGCTAACTATAAAGGAGTCTTGGCGGGAAAGTGAAGAGTCATGTCTGCGGTTTTGTTTTATTTTCGAAAATTTGTGTTATATCGAATATTAATGTGAAATAATGGTGGATTATTAACCGTTAAGTGTTCGTGAGTGTGCACGAGTGTTGGCAAATAAAACAAAACAGTGCAACGTCACTTTTCAAATTCTCTCAAGACGTCCGCCCCTGAGGACTTAGTAAAGCCCCACATTTTTACTGAGATACTCGAGGGGTTGGGGGTATATCATTTCTCACTTCTCATTTCTATTATCATTCATCATCATCATACAGAAAAGAAATATTGTTTATTTATGTATACTAATACTAAAACTACTAATAATAAAAAATACTTGAAATTGGCTAAATGCTAAACGCGAAGCCATTAATTAAGATTAAAAAAAAAAAAAAAACTATAAAGGAACGGCTTCGCAGTATACTAAATTGACGTCACACCTTACAGTGCTCGCAGTGCACATCGGAACATACCCTTAATTGAAGACTCTGAGTACGGCAGTCAGTGTCCGTGAGAGGTTGTCTTTATGTGCGTTGCTCAAGAGCGCTTGTATGAAGCTCACCTTCTGCAGTCTCTATATTTTGTGTACTTATCTCTAGTTACTTGCACCAGACAGACAGGTTATCAAAGCAATTTTGCCGGCCGTTTCAATGCAACTTACCACAAATAAGGTCCAGTTATTGCGAGATTCTTGTGCGTCACCGCTGCCGCTTTGGGTTGGCCTGTGGTGCCACTCGTTGCAATCAGCAACGCTATAGTCTCTTCAGGATCGAAATCTTCAGCCCTAAAATTAACGGACACTGTCGAGTTATTTTACTTTACATATCGCAAAATGTCCGTTTCTTCCTCATACACTTTTGCTAAAGATTTGGCAAAGTACACTGACACCAACCCTCCTTGGGAATTCCAGTGGTGGTTTACCCGCCACCGCGCGGGTGACCCAGGGTGCTTTTCGGTATGCACGGTGTCTTAAACTCCCTTGGTCGTCTTTTACGACACCCACGGGAAGAGATGGGTTGGTGCTATGCTTTGCGTCCGACACCACAAGGACTTTACATATGTAATCAAAGAGCATAAAGTGTAGAATTCATTTATTTATTTATTTATAGGACAACCAACAAGATAAACATAAATACGAGCAATAACGAGGTAGAACATATCGTAGACTTAAAGCTAAGTGTCGTCTCAATTAGAGGCTGCCACGGCATTTCAATTCATCAACATCAGGTCTGAGGTAGGAGTCGATATTTGGACTTACTAACACCTCATAGATCTTGGGGTGCTTCAATCTATAATACACTGTGACTGGCTAGACGACGGACGCATTAAAGGAGGTGTATAAGAAGCCGATACCTGTTTCATTAAAAATGAAAAAACATACCTTAATTTTTTACTTTTTTCCTAACTGAAATGGTTTTTCTGCTTATTTACAATTTACTACGCGGGCGAGTGAAGCGACTAGCGAGCGGTCCGCGCGTGCGGTTGACCTTACTCGAGCGTGTAGTACATGCGAAATGCCGATAATTCACTTTTTCAAAACGTGTAATAACTCGCGTGTTTTAAAATTTGCTATAACCTTTTTAACTAAAAAGGATGTAGATAAGTAGTAACTTAGTTGGTCTTTCTTCTGTGGTTGCGGTTGATAAATTGGTATTACGGACATGTAGGTATGTATGTAAATTATTACATACATTTTAAACGCAAATGCACTAAGCGAGCGATATTTGAGCGATTTGTGTCCGTAATACTAATTTATCAAACGCAACTAGAGTAGTCGCGTAGCAATTGTACAATTAACAACTGGTTGCTTTTTCGGTAATAAGCCTGCAGAACAGTCCGAGCGCAGCAACTTTAACTAATCTGTGGCGCAGCTGTTGCAATAGGTAAAATCGGAAGGTGCCAACTCGCGCGCACTCGCCACTTCCACACATGCCAGTTGACGAATAAGTCCAAGATTCCATAGATTCCATACTGTGAGAGGATGTATTACTAACGCACAGTTGCTAGAGCGCGTTTGTATGAAGCTTACCTTCAATGGGTGTCCTTATTTTGTGTGAAAGAACTCATCGCTTGAAGATTAAATAACTATAGATACTTACTCATAAATTATATTCTACATGTTAGTAACAATAAGAATGCAATGCCAATTCCGCTATTATTCATTTGTTTGTGACGGACGGTATTAAACGTCATGAGTATTTTATAGGGGGACGTAACTGATATCAAATAGGTAATTGAGTGCACTACGAGTGGCAACTAGGCCACTGCAATGTAAATTGTAGGCAATTGAACATCTGACAGTCAGCTAGGCAGATGGATAAAATTACGCACCGTAGAATATACATACCTACATATACAGGTGTCCCAAAAAAGGGGTATAGAAGCAAAGTTAGCACTGTCCTATAGAAAATTAGCTTTAAAAAGTGAAGTAAGAAGCAAAAACGACACTGTCCAAATTGACCAATCACAAGGCGGCAGCCATGTAATTTTTAGTATGGTGTCAGGCCTATTTATCAAGGGAAAGTTCTTCTCAATTTTTATTGTTTTTAAATAAATCGGCTTAGATATCATATTCGATAATGGAAAAAATGTGTCTCCAGTAGTTCCTGAAAGGGCCAGAAAAAGAATTTTATTACGTATTTTTTATAACAGTGGGGCGATACAAACTTAGCTGTCACTGTCCTGTCAAAAATTTAAAATGTATGCAATTTAAAGCTGGCTTTTGGCATACTGCAATAATTCTATTATTTATTTATTTAATTTAGTAAAAGTTAGACAACGCATTTTATTAATTTACCTTTACAAGTCACTTAAAGATGTTTTTTCGAAATTTGATTTTTCAAAACTTTTGGACAGTGGCGTTTTGCTTTCATACCGGTCAATTAGCACGTCACACTGACACCGGAGGTGGGTGGGCCTCAGATGCGTCGAACAAGCCTAACTTGTCCATAGAAAAGTTTGAAGTAATTTTTTTCATGTTTGCTGTTCAAAGTCGAAGCCATTGTTTTTGTGTGATAATAAAGTCGTTTTTGCACATGACTTTTCTACTAAATAATGTTGTTTTATCATTAAGTAACTATTCTCAAAGACGTAGACGTAAATTTAAAAAAATTAAATAAAGGGCTCTCTAAAAAACTCTGATACAAAAATTATCAAAAATTGGTGATTTAAAAAAAATACCTCATATAGCTGTTGGACCTGCAGGGCTGATCCACAAGGACGTTACTTCTTGATGCTGATGACAATAAAACGCTTTTACCTATTACTGATTTACCACCATCAAATAAAAGGCTCTGTTGTATTAATAGACGCTAAGACCTCGACTCGGGCATAGTATAGACTCGGGCAACGATGTACGAGTATTTATACGCGAACCTGGGTTTAATTATTTATTTGTTGCGTTTGCGGTGGAAACAATGAATCCATGGAGGCGGGAGGCAAGGTAGCTTGTTAAAGAGCTAAGTGCTCGCCTTATTGAGGCCTCCGATGACAATTAAGAAGGTTGGCAGCTACCTCTGCCAGCGTATTAGCTTGGCAATCCAGAGGGGCAATGTTGCCAGCATTCTTGGGACCGTTCCCATGAGCCCACAGTTGGAGGACATCTTTTAGTTATAGATACTTATTTAGTTTTTAATTTGCTACTTTTTTTCTCTGTTTTAAGTTAAGTTAAGTTCAATTGAGTTGTTTTTTTTGTTGTGTATATAAGTAAGTACTTTACCTACTTAAGACACATAAAATTTATTTATTACATAAAAGTGTGAGAAACCCTATTAACATGTACGTAATGTAATTATATAAATATATTATAATAAAATATAATGTACCTACATACATAAATAATAATATTTCTAACACGAGCATTTAAGTAATTATTGTTCATCATCATCATCATCAGCTCATTTTTGTCCCCACTGCTGGGGCACGAGCCTTCCCTATGGATGGATAGGGAGAACGGGCCATAAACCACCACGCGGGCCCAGTGCGGATTGGTGGTTGTTAACGACTGCTAATGCAGCCGGGACCAACGGCTTTACGTGCCTTCCGAAGCACGGAGGAGCTCGAGATGATACATTTTTGGTCACCCATCCGATGACCGGCCAGCACTCGCAGACCGGGCGCGTTACCCACTGCGCCATCGAGCTCCTCTGTCTAAGATAATGACAAAAAATGTCTGTAAGAATAGAAAATAAGATAAATATCTATTATAATTATAAAAATAAAATTTTAACAAAGTTAGTATCATGTCAAATGGATAAATAGATAATAGTGTTGTGTTAGCTTAGGAATGAATTAACTTAATTTTATAAATATTTATATAAATTGCATATGTCCAACTGTTTCATTTCAGCACTTTTCCGAAATAGTTAGTTGGAAACTTACATAATTACCGTATTTTTTAAAAGGTTAGAAAAAAATAAAATCGAGTACCCAGGGATCTGTTAATTAAAAAATTAAAATGGAAATAGGTACACGACACCCAAGCATTTCCAAGTTAAGTATTAGTATTCAAGAAACATATTTCCGATTGATAATGAACTGTCAATGTTTATAATTATGCACAGACAATTGTCAATTAATTGTTTAAGTGCAGTCAAGTCAGCAATACTAAATATTGAATATTTATTTGTATCTACAAGCTAAATATACCCAAAAAATAAAGATTAAAAATAAATTATGTAGACAATGTATTAAAAGCTAAAAAATAAGTCGGTAGGTCCTAGATACCAGTCATCACACCTCTCTCCTCATCAAACTAGGGCATTGATCAAACAAAAAAAAAGTCGTTGGGCGCACGTAGGTTACGTGCCTGCGTAAATATGTAAATAGCATTTTTATTATGATATAGCGGTTGACTTGATAGAAATTTCACACGCCCAAACGATTTTATTTTTTTGTCTGATCTTGGGAATGCCCTAGGTTGATGAGGAAAGTGGTGTGATGAGGATGACTGGTACGGGACCTACCGACTTATTTTTTTAGCTTTAATACATTGTCTACATTTTTTTTTTAAATCTCTATTTTCAAAAAACTTAAAATAATTTTTACTCACTTTTATTTTAAAGTTTTCGGTTTTTTTATAGTGTAATCTATTCTACTAGTCAAGACCTTTTATTTGACACCCATATTGAAGGGGTTGTGAAAAGAAAAAAAACAACCTGCCATTTTGTTGGCGGCCATATTGGATTTTTATTTTATTTTCTTAAAGAATTATTCTACTAATCAAGCCCTTTCATTTACCATATAACCATATTGACAGATACTTGTGATAAAATATATGTCAACCCGCCATTATGTAGAGCAGACCATCTAGGAGCTCGAGCGCGCGAATAGACACAATAGAATTTTAATTGTTATCGGCCACCTGGTGGTCGATCGACGCTCAAGGGGCTAGGATTTACAATGATACCGAATGTATTGAATTATATTGTCATCAGAACTAAAGGTGTGTACCAAATTTCAGATCAATCCGTCAACAGGAAGGGGGTCAAATTTCAATTACTAGATTTGACCCAAACAAATAAACAAATAAATAATCAGGGCAAACTAAATATAAAACAATTGCCATCTGACGACAACATACCTACGCTACGGACTGATAACTATATAAATATAGACCGATAAATATAATGGACTAATAGTTATACTATAAGTCAGTTATATAATAATCATTATTATATTTTTATATGTATTATTATATATTGTTATTGTATTCCATATTGTAGTCCATGTGACGGCGGCTAAACGTGCCTTCCGAAACCCTGACTAATTTGACATATTTTAATGTAACCGCCTCTGTGGTCTAATGATTAAAGATTACCGGTCTCAGACCCAGAGGTCCCGGGTACGGGTCCCAGCAGGAGAACACGTACTCGGTTTGGCTGGTCGAAGGGCTTGTTTTAAATCCGCCTGGTTTGCTACCACCATCTTATGTAAATGTCGCCATAACATCAAAGTTAGTAGCATTTCGGCAGTTAGAGATAGCCAGTCCTGTAGTTGTTGGGGATTTCTGGTGAAGTGCGCTTCCACCTTCAGCCTTATGAAATGCCAAGTGCTTACACGTAGTGAAGAAAAAATAACGGCATTTATGGAACGCAGTACCTTCTGGTAGAAAACGAGAAGAGTTAAAAAACCATACCAAATATTCCATCGCGCACTAAGAAATTTGGTGATTCGTTTCTTTGTCGACCTCCAAAACATGGAATAGTTTGCCAGCACACGTTTTCCCTCCTTCCTATGATATGGGGTCCTTCAAACGAGGCGTGAAGGCACCTTGTGGGTCGGCGAGTGAGGGTAACTGATGCTGCGTTGTTTTCACGCTGCACCAGTTGTCGTCGCATCTGGATCACTTCACTTAACATCAGGTGAAATGGAGTCATTTGCTGTGATACGTATAAAAAAAATACCAATTCTCGTTTTCGTTAACGTGACCGAACCAATGGCAAATAAAACTAGCAATAGGCACCCAGGTCATGCATCGCGGTCAAGCTAAAAATTCTATATTATATCGTAACGTAATCATATAACTAAACTATAAAGCTCGTTGGCATACTAAACGCGCACTTTCGCAAAGGCACGTAAAGCCGTTGGTCCCGGCTGCTTTAGCAGTCGTTAACAACCATCAATCGGCACTGGGCCCGCGTGGTGGTTTATGGCCCGTCCCTATCCATCTATTGAAAAGTCTCGTGCACCAGCAGTGGGTACATAAAATGTAATGGTGGTTATTGAACTAACCTGCATTACAAACTCCGGGTCATCTTTGAAGCTCTGCAGCAGGATTTTGCCCAGGTGATGCCGGTCGGTCGGGATCCCTGACTCAGCGACTATCCTGGAGGTCAGATCTCCCACAAACCAGTGTACTGCGTCGTTGGCCCATCTTGGCAGCTTCATTTTGCTACATATTTTTAATAGGTTAAATCTTTTCCATATAAAACAGATGAGGCTTAGTGTGAGTAATTTAAACGGACAGGAAACAAACCTCACACTCTAGGCACTCTGTACCGGATATAATTAAAATGTTAATATTTTAAAATCTTCAACAAAATAACCCAGTTGTCGACACCGGTTTTCGCCGCCAACAAATAAAATAGAACTTCATTTTTAATTGATACTAACAAAAATGGATCTTTGTTATCTAAATAAATAAATGAATTATTATTATTATTGTAATTTTACTGGATAACCCCTGTACCAAAATGAACTGTATTCAATTGTCGCAAAGTCGAAAATCAGTTACTGAGCCCTATTTCTAATAATTAAAGGAAGAGTGTCGATCATTGGTTCCTGTCGAATACTGGTACCACTACCCTAAGTACAGACGCCTGCACATCGACCTATCCAAAACTGTCAAATTTCTTCAAAACATTTTCAACCATATGCTTCGAAGATAAGCTTCAAAGTCTATTGAGGAAATTTGAAGCGTGTGTACCCAATTACCTTTTAAATTACCTATGACCTACTATATTAAATCTCTTTGCTATTGAGAATTTAAAATGCAACAACACTTTGTGCGAACTCTTGACGCCAGTAAATAATTCATTAAATATGTTTCTTTTCAATTTGAATTATACTGTTCGCGTTAACTTTAATAATTAAATACCAATCCATCATCGTTCCAAAACTTTCCGTTGCAAAATAGTTACCGGTTTTAACTTATTGATATTGTTGTATGAATAAAGTGATTGCCACAATACAAGGTGATCTCGAAATTTAAAATGACAAGAAAATCACTATGAAGTTTAATATTTTTTGCATTACTTACCATTTTATTATTAACATTGTTGATCTGATGATAATGGGAGACACAACTCCTCAACGATTAGGAGTTAGGGGATTATTCTTTAAATTTTATAGGGACGTATAGAAGGCTACTTGTGTACCATCAAGTTACTCAGGTAAGCTGATGATGGAAGGTACAATTCCTGACGGTTATGGAGTTGTGTATTTGTACTTGCCTATATTAACTTGTATTTATTTTATTGACTTTACACAGTTATTTATGTATGTTACCCGATTACTCGAAGACGCCTGAACCGATTTGGATAATTCTTTTTTGTTTGAAAAGGTACCTATACTTCCCACCTGGGTAGGACCACCTGGTCCATGAAGAAATCGAGGGGAACCTTCGAAAATTGTAGTGGCGACTAGTGCGTTTGTTAATTTTTGTCTTAATATGATTTACATAGTTTTTATAGAAAAACTTTATTGTTATACATAGGAGCCATAACAATTGCTATGTTCTAATTGGTACGTAAAGCCACCAAGTAAATAATCAAATAATCAGTGTTCAATCCTCCCCATTCTTTAAAAAAAACCAGATGTTTGACGCTTACGCGGTATTCACAAAATACTACTTACGCGCTTTTGAACTATCCCCGACGATATCAATTAAGGGGGTGCAGCGCGGACGCAAAACTTTGAGTTTCAAGTTTCTTTATGATAGCGACCGAGTGGCGCGTGGCAGTGGTGTGACAACGGCGCACGACTACGTATACGCACACACACTAATATCTGTACAGAGTAGTCTGGTGATTTAATTAGAGCAATGTTTACTTTCGTAAAATCATAGGCGTTTGGGTAAAAAATAATAAAAGTCTTAATATTTTCATATTCATGTTTTTTAATTGAAAAATAAGACAACAGTGATCTGCGGAATATCAATACAAACATTTTGATGTCGGATCATTGTTTCATTTGTGCTATATTTACAAAATTTCTGAAGAAATAAGTTTTTCGATATCATTAATTTACGTATTGTTTGTGCAGTTTCTGGGTATTTGTTTCAAATTCTAAGACAACCATGACCTTGTGAAAGGATCAAGCTAACCAACACTAGTCCTTTTAATGTATAAGACCTATTCAGCGCCTAGCACTTAAAAACACGTAAATTTTCAAATTCCGCGCTGCACCCCCTTAACAGTGCTCCTTTTTCCCTTATTCAATGTCACTGGTAACTTATGTTGACACCGAAAACTCTCGAACGGTAAGAAGGTATATTAATAGTCTAAATAGTGCAAAAAGAAATATTTCGTAGTGTATTTAATTTTCATGTCACTTTTATTAGTTAATCCGTTACTGCACATATAAAACACAGATTTTAATCTGACAGACGTTACACAAGACATATACAAAGGTGAGCTTATCTCTAGAAGAGATCTCTTCCAGCCAACCCTAACTGTGGTATGAAACGGAAGTTATTGCTTGTTGTTTTTTAATTTCGTGATCATCGATAAGATTCAAAAATCGCTTACCAGATCTAATACAGACAACAAACAAAATAGCAGTCATAGAGATGGCCATTACGCACCATTTTATAACAGTAATGGGGACAAACGGTATAAACATGGTCTATAATTAGTCCATGATATAAACAAACAACCTTGCGAAATACGAATAAATTATTTATGATGCATGTTAATTAGAAAGAGTGTTTCCACTTATCCCCAATAATAATAACCCAATAATAATTACTTAAAATAAAATAAATAATGTAAAATGACATAACTTATAATAAGAAATTGCAATAAGTACTTTAAAAAGGTAATTAAGTTTTAAACTGAATTTTCCTAGTTTAGATCTTATACTTAGACTTAATTACAAAAACCATTTCAATTTGAATTTGAACTTAAATTTGACTTGCCCCATGAGGTCGCCTAATAAACAAATGATAGGTTTTGATCCAGACTGAGGCATTTTTTACGTTGCTTATTATTTTAGCAAATAGCATTGTGATCGTAAAAATAAATAGCTTATATTTAATAGAAGTGTTGAATAAATATTTATTTTTATATTTTTATCCTTGTACTTATAATACGATTTCTATAAGTACTTACCTATCTACCTATCATGAAGCAAATTACTGATTACTTAAACTAATTACTTACTGAGAATTGAGTCGAGAGAGATATCTTTAAGTTCCTTTATAGCACAAACTTTCACTTTAAGGTACAGATAAAAATTATACCTTTACCACTGAGACCCAGGCTCTATGAGATAATAAATACTTATAATGCTTGATTCAGTTCTATTAAAAACTTCTTTTTAATTTAACTTTTCAACTAAACTCCAACTATACTGATTAAACTCAACACATACTTATGTAAGTACTGTTTCTCACTGAGTCGGTAGGGCATATGCGAGTAGACAAGCCGGTAGGTCTGCTATGACCGTTTAAGTGGCGTATGAAACTATAGGTACGTAAGGGCAAGGCTACACGGACTATTCATGATTATAACACTGTCATCAGTAGTATCTGTTAAATAGCCAGTTTTATAAGCCATTCGATTACGAAAACGAAAAGGAGAATTTGTATGTAGGTAGGTATGTATGGAAGCAGCGCCTTCTTTTGGAAAACAAGGAGAGTGAATAAAGTGATCGAATGTCGATTAAACTCATACTAGGCGCCAAGGGGGTGCCTCGATGCCATACAACTTCCCGCCAATACTCTAATTCAAAATTCAAAATCATTTATACCGTAGTAGAGCTTTTATGAATGTCTCTATGGCATCATTTCGTAAGCCTACACAGGGCGGGAGACCTTGTACTGAGAAGAACCGGCAAGAAACTCGACGAGGGCATTTCTTTTTTCTCTGACAGCGTTAAAATGTTGTAAATGTTTATGAAACCAGCACTTGACACCCAGGAATCAAGAGTTGACCTAGAACTAGTCCTTGCACGTCGGCAAATCCTGCTCCACTAGGTCCTCGCATCTGAAGTCTGCTTCTGCTTAACATCAGGCAGAGCGGAATCGTTTGCCAAGCTAATTATAAATATAGAAGAAGTCATTTCGATATGAATGTAAAATCCAGTTACGCTGAGAGAGCCAAAGTGCCAGCAGAAAAAACTCCCTAAAAATAAGTTTAAATACTTAAACAAACATATTGCTTACTTTGCTAGAATGGATGGTAGTTTTTGGGCCCGGAAAACCTTGGAATGGAGACCCAGAGCAAATACCCGAGTAAGAGGAAGACCTCCCAAAAGATGGGTTGATGATATCCGAAGATATGGAGGCCGTGATTGAATGGAGAGGGCTGAAAGTGTAGAGGAGAGGAGGCTTACGTTCAAAGCTGGGCAAATTATGAGCCGCAATGAGAATGATGGTGATTAAAAAAAGGTAAACCCTTTTTTTATGTTAAAAAGGAGGTAAACGAGTACCTAGGCGGGTCACCTGATGGAAAGTAATCACCGCCGCTTATGGACACCCTGGATGGACACCCATGGCTGATGGTAATGTGATAAGTTAAAAATGTTTATTATTTTGTGAAACCAAAGCAGTAGGTACTGTAAATCACTAGGTAATACTAGGATTATACAAAATACTGGTAAAATAAAAAAGAATAGAGTTTCACGTATTTATTTATACTTTCTTATCTATGCAATCACAATGAAAAAGAAAATGTGTCTCACTTATTTATAACTTACTAACTATACAATTAAAAGCGGCGGCTCTTCTCTGGGTTCACATTCTAATTCTTCAGTGGCATTTCATTGTCGGGCAGAATTTCAGCAGTGCTTAACACATTTGTGACTGACTTCGCTATTTAAAAGAGTAAGGCGTTTTAATATAATTATTTATGTAGGTTTTGAAATGCTTTGTTATTTACTTTACAAAACTAAAAAGTTTGAAAAAACCAAATTATTAAAATAAAACAAAAAACCCGACTGCTAAAACAACTATTATAAAAACAATTATATATATACTCTACTCTATCTACTATCAATAATCAATGTATTTATAAATACTCATTTATTATAGATTTTATTATTTAAGCATAGGTATTGGACAAGGAAATATTTCACATTGTATTCAACATTGCTGAAATTGAATTCTGGGATCGTAGAGCTTGTTTTTTTCTTTTCAGTTTTATCTCTTTGCAGTTATTTTTTATGTTAGTCCAGTTTTTACGAGTAGGTATATAATTGTTTTTTATATAGTTGTTTTAGCAGTCGGGTTTTTGTTTTATTTTATTGTCTTTGAGCAACAGATATTTCGGCACAGTTGCATGCGACATGACGGCTAAGACGGAGGGTAGATCTATTTTTTTCTTTTAAGCATCTACCCGCAATAAATATTCAGTATTTCCGTAATTGCCGAATTATCAACCAGCTTATATCAATCAGCAAATAATCAAATTACCGTATAATTTTTTCAAAATAAACGTTTTAAATTAACCTAATTTTCCATTATCTCTCTATCAACTGCTGTCGTTAACTATATAGGCTTGGCTTTAGTCTGTCGTGGCAATTCCAGAATTTTGCTGCCTACATCATGACTACTAAACACTGCAATCTAACTGCAGCTAATGTAAACGTATAATAATAATATAATACAATACAATTCATTGTCAACAGAGATAGATCTAATTATAATAATGTACTGTTTACAAGGCTTATCAACTGTAGGTCTATTTATAAAATCATCTTACGAAGTAGGTACTTTCACACTGAGTATTAGCACAGTTTTTAAAGCATAAGTAATACTGTGGTATTAGTACATCAATGAAGTTAATAAGTTTTAATATAAGCCTTGGCCACGGTAATTAGATAGTATTACCGTGCCTTGGCGGTGGTGTCCGAGTGGCATAGCGCTCTGCCCGATACCAGAAAGTCCCGGGTTCAATTCCCAGGTAGGGCAGTGTTTCGGATTTTTCGATGCATAGCCTGGTTTTTTGATCAATAACCCTAATCCAAATGCAAGCGTGGTGGCAACCTCTCATATGCGGCAAGCACTGCTCAGTGCCCTAAACATTTTAAACTGTAGGTATAACTTTTAACTTTATTTGTCTGTATTCACAGCAGACGACAGGTTAAGCCATTACCCATCAATTGTAGTGATAACTTGATTTCAATTATAGAGGCCTTTGCCTGGGCAACTACTGCCTACTGTTAATGGAACAGTCATATGTTATGCTATTTACTAACTTTTTTACTCACCTTTTTATTACGATTCTGAGTAAATAACAAATTCAGATAAACGTGTCGCTGACTATGAGTAGTGTGGTTTTTATCTATACTAATATTATAAAGCTGAAGAGTTTGTTTGGTTGAACGCGCTAATCTCAGGAATTATTGGTTCGAATTGAAAAATTATTTTTGTGTTTAATAGTCCATTTATTGAAGAAGGCTATAGAGGAGTGGAGCAGCAATGAAAACTGTTGCAAAAACGGGAAAACAAAATAGTTTTTGAATAGAATGTTCGCTAATTAACGCGGGTGAAACCGCGGGGCACAGCTATAAAATAATAAATTCACTAAATACCTAGTACCCATAGAAAGTGGAAAAAGCTTGATGGCGCAGTGGTAATCGCACGCGGTTTGCGATTGCTAGGTAAGATCATCGGATGGGTGACCAAAAATGTTTTATCTCGAGCCCCCCGTGCTTCGAAAGGCACTTAAAGCCGTTGTTGGTCCCGCAGGCTATTATTACCGAAAAGAGCAACCAGTTGTTAATTGTACAATTGTAACGCGACTGTTCTAGTTGCAGTTGATTCGATTGACACAAATCGCTCAATGATCGCTTGCTTAGTGCATTTGCGATTAAAATGTATGTAATAGTTTACATACATTAAGCGATTACCAATTTGTCAACCGCAATTAGAGCCGTCGTCGACGTTAACAACCACCAATCCGCACTGGGCCAGCGTCAAAGAATATATACACTACCGCGAAAAGAAGCGACACTTAAGCGTGTGCTCGTAAAATCGCTCGCGGCTATGTGGGTGTCTGCATCGGCGCGGGGTCCTTGCGCGGCACGCGGGGCGTGGAGCTGAGTCTCTGTGTGACTCTGTATTGCGCACCGCACGCACGGACTGACTATATCAACCCTAGCGTTTACACGTTCCGCTCAAGGTCACTGGCGCTCGAGCTCTCACGTACACGAGAGTGTCACCGGTGTGACATTAACTTGCAAGTTACTGTTCCAGCTGCAGGTCAGCAAGTTGACAACGACGACGGCAGCTGAGTGCGTAGTGTGAGCTTGTTTACAAATACAAAAATTAGTATGGCATTGAAGCAGCGCCTCCTGGCGGCATAGGTACCTACGAAAGGAGTTAACATTTTGCCATACAAATTCTCGTGATCGATAGACGAATGAAACTAGCACTTGGCACCCTGGTCAGCAAGTTGACAACGACGACGGCTGCTGAAGCACAGTCTTGCTTCACTAGCTGCCTTCGCTTCTTCTGGACATCAGGAGGGACGGAGTTATTTTGTTAACCTTCCTTTAATTTCTAACACCATCAATACGTATTCAGAATAAATGTAGGCCATGTAATGGTTTCTGAATATTTTTCAACAAACTTTTCAACAATTTTTCTGGATATCCACCATTAGGGCGATTTTTCTGTGCAGGGGTCAGTGGCTATACCCGCCTCTTTTGTTTTTGACTAATTTTCTGGATATCCACCATTAGGAATCTTAAGAAAGAAATTGATTTCTAAAACAAATGGCTTTGACAAAAAAAAGGTCGGAAGGTTTACTATTGGTCATTCTATATGGTCATCTTCATGGTAGGCGGAGTTAACTACGATCACCACGTTAAGGCAAAAATGTTTGTAACTGGATATCCTTTAGTATAGGGTTTCTTAAAGTGGGTCTGTATCGGGGGTCCGTCGCAATAGTAGCAATCGATTGAACGTCGCAAATGACATGCACCTTGCCTTGTCAAATACAATTTTACAATTTAACGATCTCATTGAGGCCAAACATACTTCTCATTAGCTTAGAATTATTTCAGGGGAAGCCCATAAATTATGTTAGTAACAAATAAAACTTATTATCTATGTTAGATATGACATTGTTTTTTTTCTTAATTTTAAAGTAAAGTTAAAGTATAATTCTATATACCTACCTACCACATGGTATTCAAAACCAGTTTACCTCGCTATTAAATTACCTACTTTAAAGGTATAGACATGGCTTTAGACCAGCCAGAACCACGTAACTTCACGTGTAGTTAAATTATTAATGGCGTAATGAGGGAGCGAGCTTCTTTGTCTTCAAATTATAGGCTATTTTGTAGCGTTTGCGAAGGGCGTGCATACGCCCTTACATTTATCATATTGTATTAACTTGAATAATATCAAGTCTGTTAAGGGCTGTCATAATACGGGAAACTAAAAAAGTTCACTAAGAAAGTTACAAATGAGAAAGTCCTCGATGAGAAGCTCGATGGCGCAGAGGTTAACGCGCCCGGTCTGCGAATGCTGAGGTTAAGCAACTTTCGCAAAGGCCGGTCATCGGATGGGTGACCAAAACTTTTTCATCTCGAGCTCCTCCGTGCTTCGGAAGGCACGTAAAGCCGTTGGTCCCGGTTGCATTAGCAGTCGTTAACAACCACCAAACCGCACTGGGCCCGCGTGGTCCATAAGGAAGGCTAGTCCCCGGCACCAGCGATGGGGACATTGAGCTGATGATGAGAACGTTCTGCGACTAGCCAGCCAGAAACGTAAGCTTTTTGATAACTTCTAAGCAGAGAAAAGATGCATATCTGGGCTATTTTCTAGCACAACAGATGCGAACTCTTGCAATTTATCATGATGGTAAAAGTAGCTGGAAAGAGCTGGTCGCAGAAGAAAGTCGTGGTTGCAGAACATTCGGGAGTGGACGGGAATAGCGAGTGCCACTGAACTTTTTCGCCTTACCAAGGATAGGACCAAATATGGAGAGCTGACGGCCAACCTCAATAGTTGGAGAGGCGCTCTAAGATTTCAACAATTTTATTTATGTAGGTCGGTAGATCGGTTAGTAACCGTTAGGTAATACGAAAAGGCACAAAATGTTCTCAAATAAAACTCGCACAGGGAAACATCTAACGTTATTCAGTTCAACGTCAGAGGTTTTTTACGGAACGGCATCACGCACTAGTGCGTGCCCCGCGCCCTACTAGATTCTCCGAGGGTTTCGGATAGGATCGGGGGTCGGGCTAAATATTTATCGTATTGTTCGGTGCATAGCCCGGACTTCGTTTTTTGATAATGGAACATTCTAGAAAAAATTAAAGGCACATAACTGACAATAGAACATATCAGCACACAAGAAACATATACCAGCAAATGCCGGGCCACATATATATTATTCAATAACCAGAGCAAAATGTCACTACAAATAGAATTTCTATAAAAGGCCTTTGCACAGTTGGACATGCTAGCCTATCATTATGGGTGGAGCCGAGTTTCCAATTTAACAATGCATTGTAATGCAGTTCCAAGAGTAATTGTAGATTCAGGGCGAAGTACATATGCGTGCCCGGTTGTATTGTCACCATCAAGTAAAATAAAGTAGAAGAACTTATTTGGAAAAGTAAATAAAGTAACAAAAATCCATACTTTTTATTTTATTTTAAGTAAAATAGTCAATAGAACAAAATCAACAATCGTTGTAAAAATTAAATGTAAAACAATAGCGTATAGGTAAGTATATTTGAACACATTCCGTTTCATACGTATTTTGTACTATTAATTATAATTTTGGATTCCTGTCAAATTTTTATTACTGTACTATAATTAGACAAATTCACAGACCCACGAAGAGTTTTCTTTTGAAGATTCTGAAACAAGTAAAATTATTTTGAGGAAATTACCTTATATGTAATTAAATGTACAAACAAACAAACAAGCAAACAAAGTATAGCCGGACTACAATTACCAGTAGAGACTGAACCGTCATTTTTTCTTCTTTTACAGCCGAAATTAATAACCTATCCTCAGCATGAGATAGGCCTACTAGAGATTTGTTGCTTAGTTATTTCTGTTATTTATCGGAAAATACAGCGGTTGCTAGGTAACTAAAATAAGATAGGCCTATCTCTTACCAGAGATAGGTTATTAATTTCGGCTGTTAGTTGATAGCTTTGTGCGGTTAGCACACTTAGATAGTCAAAGTCATTTCCTTACAAGTTATCATAACTAGATAATATATCTTTGTTATTGTCTGATGATGATGAATGATAATAGTAATGAGAAGTGAGAAACCCCTTGAGTATCTTAGCAAAGATGTGGGGGCTTTAATAAGACCTCACGCGGACTTCTTGAGAGACTTTGAAAAGTGACATTGCACTGTTTTATTTCATTTGCAAACAGTCATGCACGCTCACGAATACTTAACGGTTAATAATCCAACAATATTTCACATTAAAATTCAACATTACTCCAATTTTACTCTTCACTTTCCCGCCAAGAAGTCCAACCGCCATTTTAAATGGGTTTTTGATGATGTAAAAACAAGATGGCGCCGTAAATGTAGTAGGCGTAGACCAACCGTACTTATTTCTGCGACTATTTATTCATTAACACCTCAAACCAAATAAAAAGTTAAGACGAAACTCTGCGAACAGCAAAGTGAGGCCGGTTTTTTAAATGTGTGTGTTTAAACGGGTGTTGCCATGATAATTCAATTACTCCAAAAGCACTAAAATAACGTTAAAAATTAGCAACATTATTTTTAACGTTATTAGTTAATAACGTTATCTTATGATATAAATAAAAGTGATCCATTCCGACGTAAGCTGTTTTTAAAAAGTGATGGCGGTAGGAGAAAAGAAATGGAAAAAGTGTTTCAGGAATAAAACTTGTCATTATTTATTCAAATTATTTAATTAAAAACCTTTGTTTAGTTAATTTCTTGTATGCTTCCTTTTACTTTCTTTAATCGCTTTGCGTCTTGACTTCATGTCAGGTCCATTTTTTCAATTTGCTATTATACCGAACCAATTTTGATAACATAATTAAGGGATGAGACCCACCCTTAAGGGGGTGCAGCGCGGACGCAAAACTGCGAGTTTCAAGTTTCTTTATGATAGCGAGCGAGCGGCACGTGGCAGTGGTGTGACAATGGCGAAATAAGTTTTTAGATATCATTACTTTACGTATTGTTTATGCAGTTCCTGGGTATTTGTTTCAAATTCCAAGACAACCATGGCCTTGTGAAAGGATCAAGCTTACCTACACTAGTCCTTTTAATGTATTTGACCTATTCAGCGCCTAGCACCAGTGACTTAAATGCACGTAAATTAACACGTTGGCTGCCGCAAAACCAGACACAATAGAAAATTTATTGTTTGTCGGTCACCGGTGACCACCACGGCGATTAAAGACTTAAGATCAAAATAATTAAGATATTTTTTTATTTATAGCGGGTCACCTGATGGAGAGTAATCACCGCCGCCCATGGACACCCGCAAAACCAGAGGAATCGCAGACGCGTTGCCGGCCTTTATTTAACGAAAAAAAAACATATACCTACTTAATCAGTTCACCAACAGCGAAGATATGGCGTCGCGTATTCATAAACATTAAAAAAATTCAGTCGAATTGAGTACCTACCTCCTCGTTTTTTAAAGTCGGTAAAAATTTACTGTGATAAGCATTACAAGAATCAAGTAACGTTACGTTGTGGTCACAGACATCACAGTACCCAATAATAGGGTAAACAAAAACACTTCATAATGGCAACACTTGTGTTTCAAGCAATGACGTCTAAATTTTATTTTAATTTATTGAAAAATATTGGTTTCCAAATTACTTACGTGTGAAATATGATTCCATCGCGCTTTTTATCTTTTGAAGATTGATTCTTAAACTCTTTCACAACACAATTCGGCAATTTCACAGATAAATTAATGATTTTTTAAAACGACTTTCTCTCACGAGCCCCGGACCACAAAATAGAGAGGGTTCAGAAAGCCCGCTCTGGCCGTTCTCGAAAATAACTACCTAAACTGGCTAGACTACCTAGGGTTGCTACTGTACTAACTCCGAATTTTGAAATAAGTAGGTTAGGTGCTTCATGTTTACACATGTATCTTATTATACCTACATGCCTAAATGGGTAGCAGAACATTATTTATCTAAAAGCATGTTCATAAGTTCATAAAACATATCGACTCTACTCGAGGTCACACACGACGATAAAAGTTCAAACTATGGTGGCTCGCCGCCATTTTACGTGCATTGTGCTATGGTGCCTGCCTGCCGGACGGGCTGGATCATACTTAGTCGTTATACCTACCTACCTCGTAGGTAGGTAATACCAGGCATGGATCAGCGTAGCGAAGGTAAGTAGGTACTACCAAGATTCATGCGTCTCCTGCGCTTGGGCCGCCCGCGCCCCGACAAAGAGAATTAGATAAGTACCTATTAGGTACCTAAGTACACCTATCACATTATTAACCTAAAACACTGGTGCTATACCTACCAGCGAATGATAAGTTCAGGAAAAAGTACCTATAATTCCATTTCTGCTGAGTTTGAATATGCAATAAACAATGAATGATTGATCGTTATCAAAACTTATCTATAGGTAGGTACCTACTAACAAGAGAAAACCGAGTTTTACCTACCTTTCAACATCTTTAGGATACGTGAAGAACGTATAATCACAATTTGGAGTTGTATTCAAACATCCAAAGACACTGCAACTGTAATAATGACGAGTATCCATTTTTTCAATGCGTAGCTAACAATAGTAACGTGATAGTAACAATCGCGCGACAGCCGGACTGAAAGCCAGGCTGAGACTGCCTGAGACGGCCTGTAAACGCAACGTCAATGTGTGCGTGAGCAAAATGGCGCTTAGTTTCGAGCGGACCATCTGTCCGGGCGCGCCGCGCGGCCGTATACTTAATTTGTGCCCGGACCTACACTGACAAGTTAAGGCGTAGTTTCGTTGTACGTGTGTGCGTGTAATTATGTATGTACACGGCGAGGCGTAGTTTGACCCGACCTCATTTCGCTGTTCGCAGAGTTCTGTCTTAACTTTTTATTTGGTCTGAGATTAACACCAACAATATTTGCACCAATACATGCGCTTTCTTAATCAGCAACTGAGGACTTTGAAAGTGGTTCAACTTGCTAGAAAAAATAAAAATTACCTTTTTAAAAATATTCGCCATTAAAAGGTTAGTTTTCTTGATATTCTCCTTTTTAGCTTCGTCCTTCTTCCGTACCACTTCAGGCAACGACTTGTATATCCTTTCTGAATGCATTTTCATTTCACGTTCACTTGTAAATTTTGGGGCAACTGTAAACAATCATCATCATCATCATCAGCTCATTTTGTCCCCACTGCTGGGGCACGAGCCTTCCCTATGGATGGATAGGGAGAACGGGCCATGAACCACCACGCGGGCCCAGTGCGGATTGGTGGTTGTTAACGACTGCTAATGAAGCCGGGACCAACGGCTTAACGTGCCTTCCGAAGCACGGAGGAGCTCAAGATGATAAATTATTGGTCACCCATCCGATGACCGACCTTTGCGAAAGTTGCTTAACCTCAGCACTCGCAGACCGGGCGCGTTAACCACTGCGCCATCGAGCTCCTCGTAAACAATAATAAAAATTAAACGAGCCTTCGTGGAAGCTTTCCTTTACTCAGACCAAATTCAAATCGATTTTTTTTTAATCTTTTAACAATCCTGATTGTGTATGTCTAATGACAGATTTTTTAATGGTTCTTTAGAGAAAGTCAACATTATTCGTGATTTTCATATAACTCTCTCTTACAGTAAAAATCTATCTGGTAGTATATAGTCGCATTAAATATTATATTTATTTACAATCATTTTTATAAAAAATTGGCCTGAGTAGGTATTCTACTTATTGTTTGTCAGACATTAATTACTCTGAATACAAAATACCTTGCAGAACTTTTATCCACCCATTATTTCAAACGTGAGTTACCCAACCGCGACGCTTATTTCAATAGCTTTATATTTACGTGGAACGGAACGTAAGGAGTGAGTGAATGAGACAGAATGATGGATAAACGGGATGAACGATCGAGGAGAATGGCGTACGACGGTTAAGACGAAAGACGGGTGCTTATTATAAGTGTTAAAAATAAACGTAATCTTCAAGTCCTGGTTTTTATTAAATCCCACATTTATTTGCTTGGAAGTTCTACAGTCAAATATCAACTATAACTAGACAATTTAAGTTAACTAATGCCATTTACAAATCTCCACATGTCTCTCATTTAAAATCACACTCACGTTTGCTCCGACGCAGATCCATGCCAAGGTTTTCAGCCAATCGTCGCAGGTCCGTCTCGCTCAGGGAGGTCAAAGATGGCCACCGGTCCAGTTGTGCTGACAGCAGCCGTCGTTGGGTGGCACGCTCGCTTGCTCTACAAAGTTACCATATTTATATAATATACTAGTGGTCGCCATCACCAGATAATTTTATGTCCCCAGTGCTGGGGCACGAGCCTTTCCTATGGATGGATAAGGATGGATAAGGAGAACGGACCATAAACCGCCACGCAGACCCAGTGCGGATTGGTGGTAACGACTGGCTAATGCAGCTATGACAAACGGCTTTACGAAGTGCCTACAGAAGCAAGGATGAGCTCGAGCTGAGAAATTTTTGGTCACCCATCCGATGGCCGTCTCTTGCGAAAGTTGTTTAATTTACACTATTCAATAACAATATCAATCTGCACTCTTTCTGTACTTTAACGTAGTCAATTTGACAGGTCGAATTCTGTGATTACTACCTTCTGACACAGTATTTAGATCAAGCTAAAGCAGTAAAAAGCTACGTACAAACGTTCGAAATGACGCACGCCCACAGACGCACGTCTAAACACGACCCCTAAGCGGACATCGCAGTGCTGACAGTCGCGAGTGTTACTAGTTGTACCACCGGATGATTTTGTTCAATATGTCGCGAAAATGGATGAAAGTTTTCGCTGTTGTTTCCAAAGAGAACACATTGCCCTCGCGCGCCATGCGAACACCATATGTACGTAAGGCGTTACAAGATTTATACTTATGGCGCGGGACGGGTTTGTAAAGTAGCTGTATTAATGTACAAAGTAGACAAAATCAATTTTATAGTGCCGTGTCCATGTTTTTCGATAATTTATTTAAAAAAGCATATTATTAGAATGAGAATTTTTTACACTATAAAATTTTATAATAAAGCTTTTTGAACGTGTCGTAGCAGGCGAAAGTATTTTTCAGTGAGTAATTTATAATAACTAACGAAGAATAAAGGCTTCTTAAAATGTTTAAGATGTTTTGATCACACAATTTTGTTTGTAAACTAGTCAATTCATTCGATTATTTGATAATTCATTATAGAACTCAAATAAACGTTTAATTTCTCTAATGCCTTTTAATTTTATGAAAACCCTAACGCTTAATTGGCGCATAGGTAATTATCTCAACAAAATGGTCTAGTTTCGGTACTGCTTTAGCTTATATAAGGTCAAATTTTATCAACTGCAAATATTTTTTCAAAACATTTAATTATACTAGAGAAATAAGGCCCTAGCATAAAAAAAAATCAGGCCAGTTTTTTTTTTTACTTCTCCTGACACAAAAATTGTAATATTTTTAAGAGAGGCCTCTCTGTCGGCTCCTTTTAATGAAACTACGGGCACGTGTTAGCGGTGAAGGCATTGCGGCCTCTCTGTGTCGGCTCCTTTGAATTGAAACTACCGAAAGTGCTTTATTTTACTTTTTAATCGAAATGTCTTTTGGCGTTTTTTTGAAAACTAGCGTATAAAAATTTAAGGTTTTTTCATAAAAATAGTTTACATTATTGTTGAATTTATCCTCAAAATATTTGCAGTTGATAAAATGTGAACTTATATATACTGTGCTTCTGATGTCTAGTAAGTGTTGTTAACTAGTTTCATTCTAAATAAATTCCATAGTAAGACACTAATAAGTACATACTTGTCGTAACATGTCAGACTCACCAATTCTCGTTACCTCATTTTGCACACACTGCATATAAGGATTATATTGATTGGAATTCATTGCCACACCTATAAAAACGTGCGATTGTAATTAAAAACTACTTCAAATGACAATAAGGTTCAAAATACTATGAATTGAAATATACTGAAACTACCTCCACAATACATATTGCAAGTTTCCATTGGTCTCATACAGTTCGGTGTCGTATGCATAATAACCATTTTGTGATTAGGAGTACAAGGAGCGCACGGATCTTCCTCTCTGAAGTAAGAAAAATTGGTGAGTATATGCTAACTACTTCTAGGTACCTATAGGGCTTCAGCCACAAGCACCAGCGTTTTGCGATGCGCCGAGCGTATTTCCAGTTAATTGTGCGCTACACTACAGAAGTCATAGAAAGAGCGCAATGAACTAGAAATCCGCTCACCGCATCGCAAGACGCCAGTGGTCGTGACCGAACTAATACTTAGAGAAACTTACGAGCCGTTTTAACCATTTATAAATAAAAATCAGATATAAAAAACATATTTTAGTGTCATCATCTTAGCCAAAAGATCTCCACGTCAAGCTGGACAAAGGCCTCCCCCAAGGATCTCCACAACCACCGGTTTTGTGCTCCTCGCATTCAGCGGCTTCCCGCGACTTTTACCAGATCGTCGGTCCACCTTGTTGGACCTTGTTGGGTCGTTTTAGTGTATTTTAGAGTGATTGCAAACAAGAGACTAACATAGTCCAAAACATAAATGCTTAAAATATGCTAGAACATGAAATAGCTATTGGAAGTTAAAATATATACATAGGGTCTAACAATATCAATAAGCGAACGAGCATCTATACATCACACTGAGCATGCTCACCAAATTTGGTTTCAAACTACAGGCTCGTTACCGTGATAATCAACAAAACATTATCATAATTCACCAAAAAATACACCCTTTCCAAACCCGGGGGTCGACCGCCTAACTCTCTCGCTTTCGATCGCTTTGAAGGCGAGGCGAGGAGGAGGCGTCATCTTGTCATTTCGAAAGCATTATGAAAGCAATATCAAAAGCTATAGCTATAGCTTTCGATATTTTTCGATATTATTTTTCGATATTATATTAGAAACCGAGGCGAGGGCCTTGCCTTCAAAGCTATCGAAAGCGAGAGTGTTACGCGGTTGGGGGGCCGTACAGGTAGGCTACTCTTGACGCAAACTCAATCTCAATACAATTCCAATGCGATTAATAAGTATCGACATTGGGATAAGTTTCGCAATTTCGGAACGCCCCATCTCGATAATAATTTGTTCACTCAATTTCCTCGCAATTTAATTTCATGTGGCGCTATTATCGCTTTTAAGAGTGCCATTTGAATTTTTTAGATTTGTGATTGGAAATTGATTATTGCAAATGTGTTTCAAGAGTAACCCTACAGCTCTACTACACGCACACAAAGATAGCCGAACATGCACGCTAAACTCGGAACACACAGAGCTGACTAACACTCTCTTATCTGCGTCCCGGCTGCATTAGCAGTCGTTTACAACCGCCAATTCGCACTGGGCCCGCGTGGTAGTTTATGGCCGTTACCTATCCATCCTTAAAGAAGGCTCGTGCCCTAACATTGGGGACATAAAAATGAGCTGATGATGATAGCTACTAAGCCCAAATACATCACTAGAAAAGCTGTTGTTCTATCAAGACAATCGTTATGACGAACAAGCTAGCGGGGTGTCATCGCTTGGCCAACGACCGGAATCGCTAATGCCGGTCGTCGCACTTTAAATGCGTACTATGTTAGCTCGCACACTAGTCGTGCGTGTACGTAGTGTGTAAGGTATCATATATATTAGTCCGAGGATCGAGATGTAATGTGCGTGTTCGTACGAAGACGCATCCAAGATGCGGGTGTCCTAAGGGTCAGCGCAGACCTACGGAGTGGCGGCGAAGAGCAGTGCCTCCATCGCAAAGCACACGAACAGACGCAAGAGTTCTTTTTTGGTCGACTTTTCAATTGGTAATAAATTAGTACATCGTGGATCTGCACTGACCCATACTCTTCACTTTATAAGAAAATGTGTAAGGGTATGTGTACATAGAGCTGTTTAAACACGATAAAATAACAAAGCCTTATGCTGAATTAATCCTTACCTCCTTTCACAAATGTGTTTCAAACATTCTTGTCTATTAGAACACTTCTCAACAAAATCGGGACGGTTCACTTCCAAATACTCTCTGACTGTGTACACTCGATTTCTTTTAGCACAATCATCAACACTCGATACCTCAGTCTCATTAGGCAAACATCTAGATCTTAAAGCTGAATCACCCCAAGGTATTGTCTTTTCAATTTTAGTTAATACCTCTTTGAAGGGGGCTTTCTCCAGTTGTTTACGTTTGTGTGGCACTTTTACAACCACATTCCTTAGCGGTTGTATATTTTTGACCATTGTCTCTTCACTTATCATGCTGTCAGAGGTCTGTATTATGAGGTTGTATGCCACACACTTCTTTTTAATTTTATCTGCCGACGACTTAGTTCTATGGCATCTATGTCCTCTGCATGGGCAATGATGGATTCGTTTACATTGCTCGCAGTTTACGGAAGTACTACTGGAAGCTTCGCATTTCTTGGCACCATGTGTTTTGCAACGTTTTTGATGATATTTTTCGCATTGTCTTTTAATTTTATTTAATACTTTACATGTAGCAGAATCCGTTGACGTACAAGGGACCTCACTGGTCGCTTGTATTTCCGATGAATCTGTAGAAATGTTGGGACGATTGCCGGTTCGCAGACATGATTGCACAGCCTTGTCCTGTTTGTTGCGGGACACAAAGTCAAGCACGTCAGTTTGAGATACTTTGCAAGATGTTTTCTCTGGTACTTTCTTGCCACATTGACATTTCTCTATTTTCTCTTTTCGTATGTTCGAGTCACAAGCTTTCGAAGCCGTCCGTACGTCGTCCGAATCGGATTTCTCTTTTCTAGGAGTACCGAAACAGCTACCTTTCTTTCTACAATCGCTGTCAGAGTCCAAAGAAACTGAACTACCTGACAATTTAAGGTGTTCAACATCAGTCCCGTCTTCTGTGTTTAAAAGATAATGTAAAACATTCATAATTTCTTTAAAACACTTTTTCTTGTTACTTCTATCAATATCTTTTTTAGAATAACGTTTTGTTATGTCTTTAATCATATTCATTATTGGATCTTTTTCGCTTGCACTGCTTGATTTTCTACTATGAGGCTCTGAGGAACTGTCTTTTGGTGTAGCAGATCTTTCACTCTTACAACATTCTTTGTAACTTGCCTTGTTCTTCTCGCTTCGAGATGAATCAGTGCACTTTGCTACAGGAGATTCATCTTTAGCAATTTCTTGAGTTACAGCATCAGATTTGTTAATTACATCTGTCTGAACAGCATTTGCTGATACAAACACCCCAGTATCAGTATTAGTTCGAAGAAATTTCTTTGGACTAATCTGCGCACTTCTTGGGTAAGTATGCCTATTCATGTCACCTGTAACACAAGCCTTTACTACGCAATGTTGAAAAAGTGGTCTTTCATCTTTCCTAGGACTCTTCCTTGGCGAACTTTGAATAGAACGTGGCGACTCCTTGCGTATATTTGTGAAAATATCTATAGCACGCGACTGAACACCTTTAGAACATTCTTCAGTTAGACATGTTGCTCTTTCAGTTAAATCAATTTTCTCAGTACCCACACTATGACTTTTTAGATTTTCGACGTTTTCCATGCCATTTTTTTCTGCGTTAGAGTCAATTTTTACCATCAAAGTCATATTCGTGCCCTGTATAGGTATCGTGAAATTACCAGTGGAGTAATTGTCTATTTTAGGTGTCGGCAATTCATTATTATTTTGTTCTAGATTAGGTTGAATCTCTTTGTTTGATTTACAAGCCGTAATGTTACTGGTAATGACACAGTTATTTTGTACTTGTATACCCTTTTCAGATTCTTCACCGCTACTACTACTTTCAATATCTTGATTAAGATTTAGTTTTAAAGTTTTGAAATCTATCTCAGAATTCCGTTTACAAACTGGCCTGTAACATTCGCATATTAATTTTACGCAATCATGTTCTCCTATTATGTTTACGTCGGTAAGAGATGGATCAGATATTTTTGGGTTTATACTTATTTCCGTTTGAATACATCGGGTGGCTTCATGAACGAGATTTTTATTTTGAAAATCTTTATCTTTGGTTTTTGGTACAGCGTCATACTTCTTATCGTCTAAGGAAGACGATTGGCTTGCCCCGCTAGACTTTCTGTCTGATAATCTTAATGCTATGTTGGTTTGAGACGTTTTGGATATTTTGTCTAGCTCAACTATATCATCAAAGGTATTTCTACAAATAATTTTAAAAGCTTTACCATCTTCTAACACTTTTGAAGTTGATGGCTGGCATTTGGTTTCATTTCTAGGAGAAGACTGTAAGCTACCCATACATTGAACACCAACAGTATTAGATGTTTTGGAAGCAGAGTCTTGTAATTGAACACCCTTGGTAATTAAACGTGAGCATTTGTATATCAGCATATCGTCGGGTACTTCTTTCGTCAAAGTTGTTTTTTGGCTACAGAGACAAACATATTTTATATCCCCAGTTAAGTCATCTGAAATAACATGAGTGAAATTTTCTGGAGACTCGGGATTTTGATTATGAAGGTTACAAGGCATAATCAATTGTCCTGGACGTTTTAGCTTTCCGATAGGGCTCGCACTTCTGATGTTAACTTGTACTGAGCTATCTGTCACGCCTACTTTAGATGCTACATAATGATGTGGGCAAAAACAATGATGACCTTCTCGACTTTGACCCGCTTTTGTTTGTTTCAATTCACTTTGCAGTCTCTTTTTTAGATTTGCTTTCCGATTATCATCAGAATTACCTGAAGATAATGTAAATACAGAGTGACTTCTCTGTTTACGAGCAGGATTGATACTTTGGAAATCTTGATTAGAATTAAAACCTCCTTCCAGTTTACTGGCATCACCAGAACCATCGTCATAATTATTTCTAGTCAAATCTTTTATCAGATTTTTAAGTCTATTGTTTACTTTAGCGTCTGGTTGTGGCACCTTCAATGCAGTCTCAGAACTAACTAGTTTTTGTTTCAAAAACAACTCTTTTTCTTTTAAGTGTGTCTTATATGTTTGCTCTCTTCTTAATGCTTCTAAATACTTCTGATACAACTCTTCTGATGAAGTTTTTGCAAATGCTGTATCAGAAGAGTGTTTATCTGCACTAGACATATCTGATTCTGTGTTAGATGTCATAGGTTTTAAAGGATTGGGTATGACAGGCTTTTCATTATTAGAAACTGAAGGCAAATTTGGAGCACTTTGCGATGTCGATGCCAGGACATGAGAATTAAATTTATCTAGTCGTAAAATTGACTTTTTGGGTTTTATTGGTTTGGATTTGGAATCAGTATTATTGCTGTCTGATGTGCTTGTTGTCATATGACCTTCACCTAGGTCTAGTTTCTTGCTGCTGAATGAAAGTCCGGAAAGAAAGTCTGTAGCACTATCATCATCGCGATATTTAGCCTTAAGCAATCTTTGAACTACTTCTTTGACTAATTTATTTTTCAATTCTGTATCATTGTGCTGTTTTTGCAAAGCAACTTGAAGAATATTGATACTTTTTTCTAAATCTTTTGTGAATGAATGCTTAGAGCCCTTACTAGAGTCCGTGGTAAGAGCGCCACTTGATTCTAAGCTTGATTTATTGTCAGCATTAGGTGAACAGTCTGGTTGTTCTAGATTCATCTGATTTTGATTATACACATGTCCAGGCATGTATTCAAAACTTTCAGCAGCAGATACTTGTTCACCACTTTTTTCTTGAACAGGAATGTTTTCTTTATCAGTATCCAACTTCTTTTTACTTCTCAATTTTCTCCTAGCTGCTTTTACTTTTTTCCTCCTGTACCTTTTTTTTAAAGAATTGAGACTAATTAATACAGGTGGCATCTGACCACATACTTGGTCTGATTTAGAAAAATCCGAACTAGACTTCTCTTTAGTTTTTCTCAAAGAGGTTTGTATTTCTTTGTCAATTTTCGTGTTGGATGGACTGTTGGATACTTCAGGTTCAACCTTATCTTTATTTGGTGTTATGTTCACATTGTTAGCAACATTTTCAACAGTGACACCACCTTCCCTATCCATGTTAAATGATATGTGTTTGGTCAAATTAACATTGATTGCTTGTGGACTAGTTTCTTTTCTTTCGGGTAAATTCAGTTCAACAATGTCAACATCCTTTTTGTAGATTTTTGTAGTTTTTCTTACAGCACCTTTTTTATTTTTTCCTTTAGCGTCTTGTTCAACTGGTGTTGAATGAGATGTTGGGTGTCCTATTTCAGAGTCATGTTTCGAATCATTGTTTGAGTATTGTTGTTTTAATGCAAGCCTTTCTAATGTGCTCAAGCTTGATGCAGATCCTTTTCTGTCACTTTCATTAGCATAGCCAACATCGGCTAATGAGTCCCACTCCAACTTTCGTTGGGAAGTGACGCTGCTTGTTGGTGACAGTGGTTTGTTCATTGACGTGTCTAATAGTGCATCCATAGCTAAAACAGTACAACATTCTTTAATAAAACTTACAATAGCAGCTACTACTTTATTTCAATAAAAATAAGATTGCTTAGTCATATTTCTGTCCAACTGACTGAATGATAATTAATAAAATGATAAAAGAAGAGTATATCCACAATAAAGCAGTAAGAAAATATAATTCATTTTAATATTCTAACAAATTCTCATTATTTCATATATCAAGGTAATCAGCAATTAAGTTTTGAATTATTATTTATAAGTAACTAATATGTTATATTAGATCTAGAATAACAATATGTTTACATTTTTGAGACTGATTATCTTCATATACAGACTCTTCATCTGTATGTCTGGTTTCAATATTTTCTTCTGTAATTATTGGAGGTGATTCGGAATCACTCTTGGTCTTGCTATTTTCATCCTGAAAACACACATTTTTTATTTTTATACATTAGGCCTAGCTTGAACTTCTATTGAATTTGTGTTGTTGCTTGAAAGAAGAATGTCGTATCGAAATTGGTAAAGCACCACAATGACTTTAAAAGGAACTTACAATTGACGGACTTTTTCATAGAATTTATGACATTGCCATGACTTAACATTAACAAAACAAATACGATAAAAGTTTGTGCTAGGCCCACAGAAAGCATGTTTAAAAAGTTTAACATTTGTGCTTTTCTTCCATTTAAAACAAATGGTAGGACACTGGCTCAGAATACCAGAACTTGAGTGGAATAGGTTTGCATCTGTCCTAGAAACTAAATTTCAACAATTATTCTGTTTTAAAGTCTATAATTTATTATTTTTAGTCACTAAAAAGGAACCAGTGCTTACTTTTGCTTACTTGTTGGTTGCCTGTTCTAGTCTTTGTGTAGGTGCTCACCTACCTAAGCATGCGTTTGCTGTAAGCTGCTTTGTGTTTTGCATAAGCTACTTTTAAATAATTCCAAGATAAATTTGATCAATGCAAACATTGCATTTTTTGAAAAGGCTTGTGTTTAAACGCCTACCAAAAATGTATCAATTCTACTACCAATAAAATTCGAAATGCTTACCAAAACGGATAAATGCTCACCAAATTGTGTTTCCTAAAATATTATAAAAAGAATACAATTTATATTTTTATTAAATGCAATAAAAATATATGAATACCTTTTAACTGCATTTCAGACCAAATGTTATTTTGTCACCAAACAGATAACAATATTTTATGCCTCGAGTTTCAATTTCGTAATTTATGCTTTCTGTTGTCTAATAAAAAAATAACCTCGAAATTCAAGACAATTACTACGCTGCGCTTTGTGATTGTCTTAAATTTCTAACCTATCACGTGACCTACAGGAGTAGGTCAGCTAGTATCCTCAATAATTTGAATAATATTATAAAAATTTGGTGAGCATTTATCCATTTTGGGAAGCAAAAATAATATTTGTACAGTTATTTAATTTATTTGGTACTTAGGCTTAGGGTCAAAAAAAAATTTCTGGCAAGCGTTTAAATTATACCCTTTTAAAAATATGTAGTTTAAAAACATGATAATAAACATGTTTAAATTTACAAAGTTTTTGACAGTATTTGGTTATTTTAAAGTTTGAAGTATAAAAACAAAATGAAGGGTGCTGATGTACTAACATAACATTCCCTTAACCTTTTCACTATGAGTGGAATCATTAGAAATAGCTATCAAGCATATTTTATTTTAAAACTAATGATTACTGCAAACAGTACAAACCAATTGATTTAAAACAGTTTTTATCCCCTTACTACAACAGTAATAAGGTTCATAGTTTGATTTTTATATTTTGTTCCCATGCACGTTATGGTTTTGCAATAAAAATATTGAGTATATTGAATAAGTTTACCTGAGAACTGCCAGGCTCAGGGATCGAACACTTGATGGAAATTCTACAAAGTTCACTTGAAGACGCACTCTTTCTTTCGCCGGAATCAGACGAGTCTTGCGACTTCATATTCTTCCAAAACATACTTGACACGTCTCTAACATCACTCTCAGCTGTCGATAAAGAAAAATATTGTTCTAAATCTCTTTTACGACCAAATTTCTTGTAATAATCAAGAATCAAAGGGTTCACTGCAGCAGACGACTCATCAATAATTTTAACACCTGGATTATCAGTTTCGTCACTATTCATCGTTCTCATTTGCTGTATAAGATCAATAGAAATTCAATGAACAACTTTTATACACTAATTTCACAAAACATAGTTCTTTATTTGTATCATTTTCGAAATGAATGACGCTAAACATAAACAAAACACGGAGAAATAACGGTTGGTTGATTGACGTTGTCAGATAGTTGACTTTTTAATTTTCGTATTGAAAGACATGAAACTTAGCCCAAACAGTCTACATCTTCAAAGTGTTTTAATATGTGAGTTATTTGTAGTACATGACATTATTTTTTTGCTTTCGTCTCGTCTTATTCTGAATAAAAACGTATAATATATTACTCGTACAGTTGTTACTTGCATTTAAAGTTAAATCAATCTAAAAGATGCCGCCCGCCCAAGAGGAACCAGCGAAAAAAAAATGAAAATGATACAGCTTCGTGTAAAATTTGTTTCAGTGTGTACCTACGTTTACGTATGTTACCAGTTTCTAAATATTTATTGGATACTATTTTGTGAGACACGTTCCTGCTAGAGTTTTTTGCGAAACATAGCAACACAAACAACACTTCATTCAGGTATTCAGGTATAAATTTGTGTAAGTTTAAATCTGTCCTATTTAATTGGTTACTAGGCATATGTTTCTATTCGATTAATGAATATTTAAATATGACATGAATTAATATTTATTATTATCAATTATTAATGTATTATTATTCAAAATGTTCTATTATTATTGATTGATGAATGATTGTTTTTTCTTTCTGTTTTTGATTATGATTCATAAGTATTCCTAATAATGTTTTTATTCACTATTCATATTATGTGCAACTACAATTTTAAAAATTTCTACACCGTTTGAGAACGGTAGAATATGAGGCATTTATAAATGTTTAAGATCTTGTTTACCATTTTCTATGAAATAAATGAATTTGAATTTGAATTTGAATTTGAATTTGGTATTTTATAAAATGTACTAGTGGACCCGACGGACTTCGTACCGCTTTGACAGTTTCCATTCATTCCCATCTATCTAATCCTATGTGTTAATACAGGTTATAAACTATCTGTATGCCGAATTTCATCCAAATCCATTCAGTAGTTTTTACGTGAAAGAGTAACAAACATCCACTTTGACAGTTTCCATTCATTCCCGTGGGAATATCGGGATAAAAACTATCCTATGTGTTAATCCAGGTCAGAGTTGGGCGTAATCAACTACTTTTTTAATCAGATTAATAATCTGATTGAAAGTAATCATGATTACTTTTAATCAGATTAAAGTAGTCGTGATTACTTTTAATCAAGATTAAACATATAATCTTTAATCTTGATTACAGTAATCAGTAATCTAAATTACATGATTATTCTTAACTAAGTTTATATGAATTATGGTTTAGAAATTTGCCATTAATTATCACAATTTGTAGGTATGCATCTAGAAATTGCGTGGTTGGCTTTATTGTACTATAAATTATACCTACTACGTAAGACGCGCGGTAAGGGTGTGGAGGACAGGGTATTGTACGATCACCGGCTAGCCAATCGCCGCGTCCGCATTGTCGATAGTCGACAAGTGCACACGCGCCATTTTGTTCAGTGAGCATCAGTCAAACGAATTGAGCGCAAGGAGACGATACGAGATGACGTAATTCTTTTATCGTACGTGATCGAGTATTTTTTTTAAGTTTGAAAGTATCGATTACCAGAAAAATTACCATTCAGCAGATTTTTTGCGTAAAATAATTATCCTAAAAGCACAGTGTATGAGACTGATAAAAAAATAAAGTTCTTTTATTTTTTTACGTTCCGACTGTTGGTTTTATTAATCAATCAAATCAATCATAAAAGTAATCAAGATTACGATTACAGATTTATAATCATTAATCACCGATATGATTACATTTTTGATTAATTTCTGTAATCTGTAATCGTGATTGAAGATTACAAATTGTAGTCGTAATCCTTAATCATTAATCTGATTACTTTTTGCCCATCACTGATCCAGGTTATAAACTATCTGTATGCCGAATTTCATCCAAATCCATTCAGTAGTTTTTATGTGAAAGAGTAACAAAGATCCATCCATCCATACTTACAAACTTTCGCGTTTATAATATTAATAGGATTAAAAAGTACTCGATACCTTCAGGTATCGATACTTTGGATTCGAGACTTTTTTGGTATCGATACTTTTGAAATTTTACGTATCCCTACAAAGAAGTCTAGCTCGTACAGTCAAATTTTAGTTTCTTTTTGGATACCTACTCAGTGTGTATAAAAATAACTAAATTAAATAAAATTCTAATGAGCGATTTTCTGACAGCCCAAAAATTAGTCATTTGGAACTTCTTTTCTTTTGGGTGGTCGGAAAATCGCCCAGATCAAAAAAATAGTTTTCCCAACACTGTCTCGCCTCTAGTAAAATTCACCAATCTCAGAAACCGAGGTCTCAGGCTCAGGTTTTTTTCCCATTAGTACTATTGGTTGGTGGTAGGTAGGGCTTGCTTTAAGTCCGCCTGGCCACCACCATCTTATTAAAAACAGCAATGTTAGTAGCATTGTTGTGTTCAGTCAGACACTTAGATAAGACATCCAGTTTCTCAAAAATTAAGGATTCAATAGACATCCAGGGTTTCAATACACTTCCACCTCTCGTCTTTATATGATAGTAGTTACTTAGTAGGAATGCTAACGCATCATGCGGCATACACACACAGCATATTACTTAACATCAGGTGAGATGAAGGCCAAGCTACAAGGTATATAAAAATCGATCAAATAAGTTGTGGTGCACTAGCTTGCAGACTGGCAAATGGACAAATAAAATAAAGTATATATTTTATAATTTTTATTAAGCATTAACTGATACAAACATCTTCAAAGTATAAATCACAGTAAGCACACATGGGTATCTCTTTGTACAGCTCAGGCCTAGCAATTGCTTCACACCCTTTACAAATTAAATAATCATTTTCTATGGGTGTGAATGTTAAAGAGCAGAATGCATTCAAATGTCCATTTTTACACTTATAATCAATGATTCTTTCATCACATCCTTGGCAAATATAATAATCTTCTTTGTCAACTATGTTTAAAAATTCTGATGGAATATTTGTAGGTATCTTGCGTTTCTTATTTATTATTTCTAAATATTTTATACATCCTTTAACACAGTCTATTTCAAATTCACTTAATGTTTTACTGTTCTTTAAATATTTATCATAAAGATTATTTATAAAATTGTTGGCCTGAAAAGCTGCTATTTTCTCTTTTATGACTTCAACCGAGTTTTCGGGAAGAATGCCTTTCTCAATTTTAAATTGTTCCTCTAAGACATTGCAAATAATAAGGAGAATCAAATATACTTTCAATTTGTAAACATCCAATTCCCCCTCTGACAGTAACTGAACATAATCATGTTCTGGCATTCTCCTTCGTTTTATCATTTTGTACCTTGTAACTTCAATACAATCCCAGTAGTTGGTAAGTTTTTTCGTCGGATTATTTAAGAGTAACAACAATTCTGGAAAGTCTGATTCTGTTGCACTGTAGTACACAACATCTATCTTCAATGGTTCCTTTCTGTTCATTACTTTTCTATCAATTATTCCTAGAGCTATCAAAGCTTTATTATAGCTAAAGCTCATGCTGAGCAATTCATAAGTTGGGCTCAAATCTTTTATAATAATTAAATCCCATTTAAGGTCAAGAATTTCATTAACAATTGTATAATTCATTTTGTACAGGCTAGCATTCACTGTACTGACATAAAATGTGTTCTCACTAGTGCACACTTTTGTAATTCTGTTATCATTCAAGTTATTTATAGATTGAGACAATATTTGGCAATGATCACTCAGCAATTGAGCAACTAAATGTCTATGTTTATTAAATAATAATATTATTTTGTCACTATCAAGTATGTAACTACAATGTTTCATCACCATTCGATCTTTATGACTCCATATTGTATGTGTTTTTATCAGGGTCACGTTTCTACTTTGATTTATACAACATTCTATAATAAATATTTGGCCTAAATTATTAGAGCACACCAAATTTATTTTTGATCCCTTAGGTATCCAAGCAATAGTGACGATGTCATTGAATGCAGTATTGATTTCACCAATCAGTTCTGCTTTAATTTCTTTTTCATGTTTTTTTATGAGCCAGAATAGTATGGTGCCATTCTTCTGAACTGTTACAAAAAGTGTAGTCATATCTTCATTTATTGATGGTGCCCAACATATGGCACAGGTCACTAGCATTTCAACAGCGTTTGTCAAACATTCCATATTCTTTGGAGGTAATTTGAAAGCAGTGGCATAGTGGTTTTCTATGAGTGCGGATAAATTAAAATCTGCAATCCATTTGTTTCTTTGTTTGCTATAAAACACCACATGACCAATATTGTTTAGGACAGCTAGAAGATAATAATTATTCCACAAACCTTCTGGAGACCATTTAAAAGAAATAATATCAGCCATTTCTTGTATTATGTTTGTGCTATGTGGCCAAAATGCTGGGTCTAAGACCATTTTTGATAGTTCCATGCCACTGAATGTACAATTGTTTAGTTTAAATAAACCTGAAGCGGGACTACTCAAAGGAACCTTTATTAAATACTCTATACAATCGATTTTCTTGTCCGTACATTGAAGATTGTGCGTATATTCAAAAACACGGATGGTTCTATCGGCACACATTGCGATGAAAGACGCTTGCCATTCCAAACATAAGTCTTCATATTTGCTAATAACAACAGATCTTCGTGATAACTCTTGCAATAAATTGTGTGCCATTTAACAATTTTTTGTTTAAATAAGTAATATAGTACAATGCAAAAGTTTCCAAACAAACAATACGACGACACGACAGACATTAGGTTATTTTTTTTTCTTTAGTTGATGGCTTTGTGCGATTAGCACATTTAGCCAGTGTCAAAGTAATTTTTTCTTCATCATCATCATCATCTCAGCCAAAAGTTGTCCACTGCTGGACAAAGGCCTCCCCCACGGATCTCCATGAGAGGTATTTGCCGTAATCTCCACGCTTGGCAGGCGGGTTGGCGATCGCAGTTGGTTAAGAGTAGGTAACCTCAGAGAGATGCTGCTGCCCATCCTCTGGAATGGTCCCTTAGTCGGCTTTTACGATACCCTCGGGAAGATCTGCATGCTGTTTTGAGGCTTAGATATAAATAAATAAATAAACTTATAAAAATAGTACTTCCTTTGTAATATCTTCATAAAAAATGTCCAACACCAACTTCAACATCTTTTCTAATATCTTCATAAAATAGCTTCATCAACAACTACAACATGATGCACATCATTAATCGTGTCCGATGTCAAAAAGTTAGGCACCAACGTCGTGCCTAATCGCGCTAGTCAATTCCTTTCCCCCCTTGATGTGTATCGTTCTATTAACGGAAAAACAGCAACTTGTACTCCAAAAATATTATCCGCCACTCCGCCAGCATTACATCATCGTGATCATCGCGCAGTGGAAGCGTGCTGGGCCCATAACATCTTGGAAATATCTCCACTCACCCTTCGATGATCTTTGGGATTCATTGAAATCAAAATCGTTGATTCTCATTACTAGACTTTATTCATCATAAAACATATGTATTGAAAAAAATGCAAATTATTGTCATCTCTATGTAAAACTATATAAAATGCGCACTGCACAAAGTAAAATATCTTCGTCACAGATTTATCATGATTACAGTGATTACATTGTAGTATCTACGATTTATATTTCAAATAAAAAAAAACACAACTCTAATCGCTCATATCTCTGAATAATTAATAACTAAAGCTTTAGTTATTATCCTGAGATTCAAATAAAGAAAAACTAGAGAATGTTCTCTTTTTATGCAAGACTTCTTTGCTTTTATTAAAAAGGAAAAAACGAAACAAAAAGTGAAACAGGTGGGTTACTCTTGAAACACAATAAATTACAATAATCAATTTCCAATCCCAAATGTAAAAAATTCAAATGGCACTCTTAAAAGCGATAATAGTGCTACATTGGAATTAAATTGCGTGGAAATTGAGTGAACAAATTATTATCGAAATGGGGCGTTTCAATATTGCGAAACTTATCCCAATATCGATACATATTAATCGCATTGGAATCGTATTGAGATTGAGTTTGCGTCAAAACAGTAACCAATATAGCTAACTATAAAGGAACGGCTTCGCAGTATACTAAATTGACGTCACACCTTACTTTTTTTTTTTTTTTTTAATAGTTTGTTCTCTGAGGAACCGGCTAAGGTCATAGACCATGCTGCCATGTCATTAGTTTCTTAATTTCATTAGTATTATAATCCTAAAGATGATGATGAATGATAATGGAAATGATGATGATGAATGATAATGGAAATGAGAAGTGAGAAATGATATACCCCCAACCCCTCGAGTATCTCAGTAAAGATGTGGGGCTTTACTAAGTCCTCAAGCGGACTTCTTGAGAGAATTTGATTAGTGACGTTGCACTGTTTTGTTTCATTTGCCAACACTCATGCACACTCACGAACACTTAACGGTTAATAATCCACCATTATTTCACATTAATATTCGACTTAACACAAATTTTAGAAAATAAAACAAAACCGCAGACATGACTCTTCACTTTCCCGCCAAGAGTTCGTCACACCTTACTTAATTTTTTTTTTTTTTTTAATAGTTTGTTCTCTGAGGAACCGGCTAAGGTCATAGACCATGCTGCCATGTCATTAGTTTCTTAATTTCATTAGTATTATAATCCTAAAGATGATGATGAATGATAATGGAAATGATGATGATGAATGATAATGGAAATGAGAAGTGAGAAATGATATACCCCCAACCCCTCGAGTATCTCAGTAAAGATGTGGGGCTTTACTAAGTCCTTAAGCGGACTTCTTGAGAGAATTTGATTAGTGACGTTGCACTGTTTTGTTTCATTTGCCAACACTCATGCACACTCACGAACACTTAACGGTTAATAATCCACCATTATTTCACATTAATATTCGACTTAACACAAATTTTAGAAAATAAAACAAAACCGCAGACATGACTCTTCACTTTCCCGCCAAGAAGTTCACACCTTACTTAAGTACTCGCAGTGCATATCGGAACATACCCAAAATGTCATAATGTCAATATTGATTGTCTGTCAACCAAATCAATGTCATAACACGAGCACGTTTTCTCATGAAAAGTACCTAAATGGAGAATAGTGTGTGTATTTTATTTAGATGATATTTTAGAATAAAATGGGTAAAACCGGGCATAACGCTAAGGCGCGACAAGTTGTTAAAACAAATATAGATAACACAGAAACTAATGAGGTAATTAATGAATGTTATGTTACTTTAGTGTATGTTTTAGCCATATTTTGTATTATAAATCTTTGAAAGTTCTTAAGTAACAATTTCACAGATTACTTACAACTTGCTAACTCTGCAAACTAATCTCAATGATGTACCCTCAAGAAATGGTTCAGAGCTCGCCTAATTATGAAAATTTAATGTGAATGTAACATTATCTAATATTATAAAATACTATCGCAATCCGATGAATGGTAGTTCCTAGTTTATATACCATTCATCTCATTTCAATGTTAGCATACTGGACAAACAAACAAACATTCAATGGATATTCAAATCCATACTATTATTTCTGGTAACTGCTACTATTTGTTGTATTAAAAAAAATACCTAAAGATATATTTAGGTCAATGTTTAACAAACTGATTATATTTTCAAATAAATTTTATTTTCAACAGATCAAAGTAGAATTTTCTAAAAATGATTATGGATCATCCGATGCCAGCAACCTGTTGGTATTACCTTCAAAGAAAAGACAAACTAAAATTCTTACAGATAAAAAAGAGAAGACAAGATTTCTCTCTAAAGCACAAAGAAAACGATTAGAGAAAATTGTTGAGAAGAAAAAGAAGAAAGAAAATGTAAGTATCTATTATTATAATTAATCATTTATTCCAGATATTTACAATCCATTTAATCAATACAATGTTGTGTTACTTAAGACTATGTTGGTTTTAAAATAAAGTATTAACAAATAAAGTCCAGTCTTACTATAAAGATCTTACATACTGGGGCACTGGCCCTTGTATTAGGGTTGCCAACTATTTTTCAGGAAATTAAAGTAAATCTATCACTAACTAGTATAAAAAAAAGGATTTGAAAAAAAATAAAGTATTTTCCAAATTTATTTATTTAAATATGTTACAAGAACTTAACAGTTTCTTTGACAGTGACAGTTTCTAAAGAGCGCATTCAGAAATTAGCGTTGCGTTTCATTTCACTTCATCCGAGTCTGAGTGTCATTCAGTAGTTCGAAATTAAGTCAACAGGAGTATTCCGTTCAAACACATGCATTACGTCAGAAATAAAGTATTTTTCATACTTTATTTTTATTAAAAAGAATAAAGTATGGGGATGGAAAATAACAGATACATTATTTTAAAGTATGGTTGGCAATCCTACCTTGTAGTGACTGCCAGTGCTCTAAGAAAAGGCCATCTGTGCGCCCTGTGACCACAGCCAAGAGGTTGTTTCAGCTGGGCCAGGTCTATGCAGATGCAGGGCCATATCTATGCTAAGACTTCCCTGGTTGACAATGTACAATGAATATATTAAATATCCCGTTGATACCTACTTGTGTTGGAACAAAATTAAGCTGTAGTGTTGTGGATCACTGTATCAAAGTATTTAAATATTTATTATAAAATCTTAATAAAAATAGAACTTGTTGGTCCTAAATATAGACCTTATGTATATTAAAATATGATTTTACTTAATTTCACCGTAGACCTTGGTGTTTTAAGCATGGTCCGGCTAATATGTATAACCTCGAAACCAACATTGTAGGGTTTTAGTGGGTGGCCCCCCCCCACCTTACTCCCCCTCCCCCCACCTTACTCCCCTCCCCACCTTACCCCCTCCCCCACCTTACACCCCCTCCCCCCACCTTACTCCCCCTTTTTAAATTTAAAAATATGTGTACTTTTGTTAAAGTATTAAATAACTAAAATAATGTTGGTTAGGTCAAAACTAGTTACAAAACCGAATAAGTCAACCCCGACTTTACTAAAGTGCCCTACCCCTAGAGTGTTTATAAAAGCCCATAGTGCCACTGTAACAAACCACAGGTACCATGCGAGCTGCAGCGGCTGAGGCTGATCGCCGCAGGTGACTAAAAAGCCGAAGCTGTGAAGGCGAGCATAAAGTACCTGTTATTTGTTACGCAAGGGTTGAGACAATTTGTTGAGGGGCTGCACTTCCCGCAGCGCTGGAGATGTTCAAAAACATTAGTTTGTCTATAATCTGATAATATTTCATTTTATATTTATTTTCTTCTATTTACCTACCTTTAGTTACCCCTTTTGTGAAAAAATTGTTAGATTAGTTAACTTTGTTACATTGAATTTACGTTAAACAAGAGTGAGGGATGGTCGGAGGTAGGGGGAGGGGGGCTCCCCCTCCAAATTTTCCCCTTAAATGTATAATTTTGGTTTTGAGCCGGATAGTTTAAGTTTAAATCTGGCCTGGCCTCATGCTTACTTGTAAAATTGAGAGCATTAGTTATTATGTTTTGTTTACCTACAAATAATATTTTAAGGAAAGTTTTAAAAATGTCTAAAATATGTTTTAATATGTTACTGTACCTAATGATATTGTTGACTTAACTTAATGTTGTGATGCAACTACCTAATTTCAGAGGGCATCTCTTTTGGAATCATTATCTGAAGTCCAGGCCTCGCCGAGTGAAGTCAGTCAATTGACAACCATCGCTGCTATGCAGACACTAGGGTTAAGAAAGATCACAGAGTACAATTTGGAAGTTACAGCTGACACTAAAGAACCTAATGAAAAAAAGTTTAGCAGTATTGCAGGTATAGTACACAGTATTTCTATATTCTATATTATTAATAAAGATGTTAAGGGGGTGCAGCGCAGACGCAAAACTGCGAGTTTCAAGTTTATTTATGATAGCGAGCGAGCGGCGCGTGGCAGTGGTGTGACAACGGCGCACGACTACGAATACGCACGCACACTAATATTTGTACAGAGTAGGCTGGTGATTTAATTAGAGCAATGTTTACTTTCGTAAAATCATAGGCGTTTGGGTAAAAAATAATAAAAGTCTTAATATTTTCATATTCATGTTTTTTTATTGAAAAATAAGACAACAGTGACCTGCGGAATATCAATACAAACATTTTGATGTCGGATCATTGTTTCATTTGTGCTATATTTACAAAGTTTCTGAAGAAATAAGTTTTTAGATATCATTATTTTACGTATAGTTTATGCAGTTTCTGGGTATTTGTTTCAAATTCCAAAACAACCATGACCTTGTGAAAGGATCAAGCTAACCTACACTAGTCCTTTTAATGTATAAGACCATATTCAGCGCCTAGCACCAGTGACTTAAAAACACGTAAATTTTCAAATTCCGCGCTGCACCCCCTTAAGTTTGTGACTTTGTTTTTTTGAGAAGGGATCTCTTGGCACTACTGGTACATTCTAAAAATTCTTACACTGATAGGAAACGCATTCCCACATGTGCTACATTCCTTGTGGGTAACATAGGCTATACTTTATTTTGAAATAATAGGACTAATTTTATACTCTTATAAGGTTCTTTATAAATTGTTTAGGGAAACGGTTTCTTAGACGGGTATGGTCGCAATACCATTTATGCTACAAATAGCTCTTACGAATGCCACTATGCCATGGGCTCGTAAGTCAACATAGGGCGGAAGACCTGGTCTATATAATATACCTATACCATATTATGTAACTACATGACAAAATAATTTTGATCTTGTGTTTCTTAATTTAGGTAAAAAAAAGAGGTTGGGAATTTATTTACTATTATGTGATGGAAACATAATAATAACATTAACTTTATGGGTAACTAGCTGACCCGGCGGACTTCGTACCGCTTATTTTACAGTTTCTATGACAACAAAAAAAAAACAAATCGTTAAATAGTTTACGCGTGAAAGGGACACAAACAAACAAACTCACTGTTTTAATAATAAGTCTTTGATTATACTCTTGGGAATATTTCTAGTAGAGAGCGGGAGCACGCTTGCGTGATGCCATTCCCTCTAGAAACTTTCTGACGTTGTTTTGATCGTGATCAAGCAGTGTGGCTTGAGGAACCCTTTAAGTTTCTCGCCGCCCCCGAAAAAGTGCGGTGACGCTGCGCTGTGAAGGCCGTTTACAGATAATAACAAACACTCTCCTAAAAATTTTTGAGCTTATCAACGAAATCAATATTTTTTTAATATATTGATTCAACCTTTTTTGAATAAAATCAGATTGAGTTTTCAAACATGATGTATTGTGTCAAAATAAAATATAATTTAAATCAAAAGCACTAAAGAGTATTGATATCAACTTCGAAGCAAATGACCGCCAAAATAACTTTCTACCCCTTTTTAACCCTGTTAGGGGATGAATTTCAATAAAATACAAAACACGTCTTCTATCAATTCTGTTAAAAAAAGTCCAATACAAACTTTGCCCCCCTTTTTCACCTCCTTAGGGGTAGAATTTTGGAAAATTCTTTCTTATCGGATGCCTACGTCATACAAAGAACACACCCCCTTCAAGTTTCAGGTCTCTATGATCAGTGGTTTAGGCTGTGCGTTGATCCGTCAGTCAGTCATTCAGGACAAAGCATTTTATATGTATAGATTTTCTTTTTACGACAACCAACTGACACTTTTACACAGACCAGACCGACGACCAGACAGACCAAAGAGATCGAAATTCAAAAATTCAAAATTCAAAATCATTTATTCAGTTTAGGCTACAAGTAGCTCTTATGAATGTCACTATGCCATCGGTTCGTAAGTCTACTCTGGGCGGGAGATCTTGTACTGAGAAGAACCGGCAAGAAACTCAGCAAGTGTCCAGCTCTTTTCTCCCTTACAGCGTCAAAAATATTGGAAAATGCCCTATCATAGTAGGACACTTTCCATTACAATAAACACAAAAATATAGAAGACAACCACAACATGTAAAAAATAAACACAAAATAAAAAATCTACGCTAACAAATTTACATCAGGTAAAAGTTACAATTTCCACAATGTCATACAGTACCACTACAGTACTATCGTAAAAGTCAAAAATTGTTTAAGAAAAACAAAGTCAAATTATAGTGAAAAATACTAAAAATAAGATAAGTATGCGTGAGCAGACCAGCCTCCACAGGCGGCACCCGTTCACGAGTATGACATATGAATCAGCCATCGCTTCGCTCAACCATATTTTAGGGAACGTAACGACCCGACGCACACGCCACCACCGCAGAGACAATAAAGAGAGCATGACACACTCAAGATACTCTAAATAAAAAACTTAGTGATCTATTTAACGCAACGCTGTTTGTTATCTGTAGGACACCGTTGATAAAGGCTATCATATCAGTATACAAATTATATAAATTAATTTTATTATGATGATTCTAGAGTATAATGTGTTTTTATTATAACCAGGCTGTTTTATCATATAAATATTCTTTGATTGTATACTCGGTCGATCGGACCTTATACTACAGTACAACTATGAAACAGACAAATTTCTGAACGCACCTATAAATATTTGACAACCAAGTGACAAAAGACATCAACAGCTAGGAACATTTTGTTGACCGCCGGACTTCGTGTTTCCATGACAACAAAACAAGCAAATCATTTTGTATTGGAAAATTAAATTGTCGTTTTTAGTATTTTCCATTACTTATTATTTATGTTTCTCACCGTTTAAACCTTCCCAGAACTTCCACTAATATTTTAAAAACAAAATTATCCAAAGCGGTCCAGCCATTCTCGAGTTTTTAGCTCGTAACGAACAGCAATTGATTTTTATATACACCGTTGGCCTGAATAACCCGAAAGATTTAAACCACGTATTCTTAACGACAGTACGAGTAAATAACGTTATATTAACATGGGTCGAAATGTGTGTTTTAATTGACCCACTTTTTCAATACAAATTAAATCATAGTAATAGCGTGTTTCTTTATGGTCAAGCCTTTACTTCAGAGAGTAAGCGAATCATATTAATCTCAAGTTGAGAAACAGGGAGCGAGCATGACACTTCATGAATCCGTACACATAATGTATTTCCGCTAAATGTTCCGGCGGATAAGACGGCATAACGAATATTATTTATTAAATTATAACAGTGTAATTCTTACGTGACAATCAGTAATAATTTGAAATCAGTTTGTTTGAAATATGTCACATGTATCAATCATGTTCAACTTTCAAACTATGAATCAGCTAGTTGTCAGTGAAGGCAAATAGGTTGCACTTTGCTGATTGAGAGCGGAATTAATCTAGTCTTATCAGTCTTACTGATAAGAGAATAACTACTTGTTATTAAAGTGTAATAAGAAAGATAAAGTTATAATTATTACCTACTCTGTATATCAGTTGCATGTTACATCTTTTTATCCACAATGAAAAATAATTATTTTCGGTAGTAAAACCTTTTTGTCGACAGGTACCAAACTTACTTAGGTAAAACTGGTTGACACCGATGCACCTAGGTAAGTGCGTCTGCGTGAAAGTAGTAGGTGTCTACGTCATACCTTAGGGTGTGTTATACTTGATATTTTTTTATTATTATTTGTTTTAAATAATGAATATCTCCTTTATTATGAAGTTTAGGACTATGTGTTACATAACTTTATATACTCTAATTAGGCTGTAGAATCGTTAAGTTAAATCTTTCGGGTTATTCAGGCCAACGGTGTATATAGATAAAACGGAAATAATATTATTTGTCATGTTTAAACAGGAGCCAAGAAACGTCTGCGTCTTTTAAAACTAGAAAAATCAGAAAAAATTAAGAAGTCAAAATATGATCCTAATGTGGTGGGATTGGAAGAATCTTCTGATGAAGAGGATAGTTCGGATGATGATGATCAAACTGATGATGAGCCTGAAGTGATTGAAAATGAACATGTAGATAAAATTAATTCAGACAATGTAGATTTGAATGATGTTAAAGAAATAGTTGACAAAGAAAAGGAATCTAATGCTAACAAATTTGACTCTTGTAATCTTAATAAAGAAGAAGAATCTGTAGAACAAACAAACAAACCTAACAAACAAACTGAGGATATTCCTGATAAAGTGACAAGCATAGATGAAATTAAGGAGGCAAAAAAACCAATTTTGGGCAATCCCACACAAAATGTGGAAGTTAAAAGGGATCCTAAAGTGCAAGTGGCAAGGCTCAAATTGCCAATTTTGGGTGAAGAACAGAGAATCATGGAGTTGATCAATGAGAACGAGTTTTTGATTGTTGCTGGTGAAACAGGTATTCCATCAGTAGTTAATTATGCTAATATTTCTTAAATAACCCCTTAAGCGTCGATCGACCAGTAGGTGGCCGATGACCATTAAAATTCTATTGTGTCTGGTATTCGCGCGCTCGAGCTCTTAAAGTATTTGCTTACAGCTACTGCTCGTAAGGCAGCCTTCATTTAATAATTTAACTGAATTAATTTGTACCTCAATTAATCTATAGTCTAAATTTCATCTAATTAGCTTCAGCGGTTTCGGCTCGGCGATGATGAATCAGTCGGGACAAGTCATTATATGTTTATAGATATATGAAGTAACTGGTTTCGTTTGCAATTTAGTTTTCGTTATTTTGAAGGAGGAACTCGATGGCGCAGTGGTTAACTCCCCTGGTCTGTGATTCCTAAAGTCAAGCAATTTTCGCAAAGTTTGGGTGACCAACAATTTATCAGCTTTCCGTGCTTCGGAAGACACGTAAAGCTGGTTCCGGCTGCATTAGCAGTCGTTAACAACGACCAATCCGCACTGGGCCCTTGTGGTGGTTTATGACCCGCTCTCCCTATCCATCCATAGGGAAGGCTCGTACTCCAGTAGTGGGGAGTTGAAAATTCAGCTGGTGATGGTGATTAAGCATATTTTTGTTTTTCCATTAGGTAGTGGTAAAACGACTCAGATTCCCCAGTTTTTGTATGAAGCTGGCTACGCTGAACACAAGATGATAGCAGTGACAGAACCCCGTCGAGTGGCGACGGTGGCTATGGCTGCTCGAGTGGGATATGAGTTGGGTTTGAGCAGCAAAGAGGTTTCTTACTTGATGAGGTTCGAGGGAAACGTGACTAAGGATACGAAGATAAAATTCATGACTGATGGTATGTCTTTTTTTTTAATTTTATTTATTTCGTCCCACATTTTAAAAACGTAAAAAAATTGGTGAACAATATTTTTTGACTATTCAAAAGTATATAATATTTGAATAAATATATTTAGACTTCGACATTATTCACTATGGGGATGCTCTTACTTACCGCCGAAATTAATAACCTATCTCTGGTAAGAGATAGGCCTATCTTAGTTTAGTTACCTAGCAACCGCTGTTATTTTCCGATAAATAACAGAAATAACTAAGCAACAAATCTCTAGTAGGCCTATCTCTTGCTGAGGATGGGTTATTAATTTCGGCCGTTAGCTAACATCTTACTTATCTAATGGCTGGCAGCGGCTATAACAACACTTATGTTGATACAGCCACTGTTACTGTACACATTACCTGGTATCCGTAACTACTGAGGAGCTGTTTATTTCATCTCTAATTTTCAGAATATAATGTTACTATACTGACATTGTTATGGCGATAGACTAGGATACGATGGTGATAGCTAGTCAAGTGTACTTAGAAAAAGACGTAACGTTGGATTTTTCTTAAGATAGGTTTATTGTAGATTGTATTTAGTGCAATAATATGTTACATTATTATAAATAATTATATTATGCTGTATAATCTTTATATATACTTAATATAATTCTTCTGTACGTGTGTTCCCCTAACTCCTTAACGACTGGACAGATTTGGATGAAATTTTGTGTGTATATTTCAATAAGTTCCTGGATGGTTTGAAACACATTTGGACCCGGTAGGTGGCGCTGGTGCTGTCGGTATGTCACCAAATTTGATTTGCTGTACAAGAAAACATTACATAAGTTTGAGCGGTACTTTTTATTGCCTAGCTAGAAATAATAGAAAATATTATATATTTCTTCCGTACGTCACGCAACTCTATTTAAACGTTTGGATCAATTTTGATGAAACTTTTTGTGAGCGTTTGAGTGGATTTCTGGATGGCTTAGATTCACAATTGGACCTGGCATGTGGCGCCTCAATAGGGTTATAAGATTTTTTAAAAACTATTATGGGAAACGGGTCTTCACTCAAGCGGACGAAGTCGTGAATGGGCCGCTAGTTTTTTATAAATTTTAAATATATGTAACTATGTCTTTTTTAGGTGTACTATTAAAGGAGGTTCAATCTGATTTTCTACTCAGCAAGTATTCAGTGGTTATCATAGACGAAGCTCACGAGAGGAGTGTGTATACAGACATACTATTAGGGCTGCTGTCCAGAATAGTACCGTTGAGACGCAAACGCGGGAACCCGTTGAGACTGATAATCATGTCTGCCACGTTAAGAGTTGAAGACTTCACAGAGAATACAAGGCTGTTTAAAGAACCACCTCCGGTTATTAAGGTAAGAACAATTTGTTTCAAACACAACTACTTTGAGTACCATTTACATTACATAGTTATGTATTAAGTTCATACATTAAAATGTCATGTCTTCACAGATCGATTCCAGACAGTTTCCAGTGACGATACATTTTAACAGAAACACTTATAGCGACTATTTGAAAGAGGCTTACAAGAAAGCAGTCAAGATACACACCAGGTTACCTGAAGGAGGTATACTTATCTTCGTGACTGGTCAACAAGAGGTAAAATTTCCTACTACTGTAAAATCTTCTATATCGTATCTTTTTTAGTATCCAATAATTTTCCACTTGTGGGCAAAAGTCTCTCTTAATCAAATTAAAACAAATTATTTTAAATAGTTCATTGCTCTAATGCAGTGGTTTCCAACTGATGGTCCGCGGACCACAGACGGTCTATGAGAGCATGGGTAATGGTCCGTGGGACAGAACATAATTAAACCCACTGAACTATTATTAAAAAGGCAGTACAATATTTTTTTTCCTCCTGTACCGTCACTTACTCTATATATTTGCTTATTCTTAGGTCTCAAGGTGAAACAATATGTATAATGGCGTTCCTAGAGGAGTTCCACTAGGCACTGAACGTTTCACATTAGCATTTTTGGTAGCATGAAGTGTGTGAAGACAAACTGTCACTACTGAACTTATGCTACCAATACTTTTTGTAGCGTAAGTTACCCTTAAAGGTTTAAGGTTTGAATAAAGATACTTTTTTAAGAACAGCTTATGTGGTAGGAGAAAGGTTGGGAATCACTGCTCTAATGTGTTGAACGGTGCTTGAATACTTACGAGTAAACACTTTTGACGAGTTTTGACTCTTATTCCATTTTATTAAGAGTTACATTGTTTACATGTTAATGCTCGTGACTGTACATTTACCAACCCTATTAGGTCAAAGTCAAAGTCAAATATTTTTTATTCAAAACTTTAGAAAAGTGCTTTTGAATCGTCCAAAAATTTTTTACCTACTACCCATTCAGGACGTCAATTTTTTAGCTGTGGAGAAGAATGGGCGCAAGAAACTCCACAGCTTATATAGGGTAATAAAGTTTTAGTTACGTATGTGTTGAAATGTGTTTGCGTAAACTTTAGAAAACAATACTTATTATGTGTAACTATTAAAGAATCCCGCATCAAAATCTCAATCCCGCAAGCGGGTGGGATCGAAGTCATCAATCACCAATCGATTCCGCATGTGCAATCCCGCAAAAATGTCGCAGTAGCACTTGCGGGATTGAGTTCCCTTGTTATGGGTCGCGCCAAACTTCTAGTCCCCTCTGAAGTTGGCGCGATTCGCGTCGTAGTTGTAAAAAATACGCGTTAGTAGGGCGAAGGCGGGGGGGACGAGCGGTAGGGCCTGACTGTACAGCTGCGCAACGAAGCAACTTCAGAGGGGACTAGAAGTTTGGCGCGACCTATACCAGGTGATATAATAGTAATTTATGCAACTGTCATATAATGAAGGGTATTAAAACACGAGTGTGAGTTTCATAATAGTAACGAGTGTTTTAATACCCGTGTTATATGCAGTTGCATACACTACTTTATCTTCACTAATGCTATTAGTCAAACAACAAGAGTAAAAGCTGACAATAGTTTATTTATAATAATTGTTCAAATTTTGGATGGTACATACGTAAATCTAACCAATGAGAGCGCAGCTGCGCGCGCAGGGCCAATCAGGAGCGAGCGCGCGCTGTTCTTTTTTTATTTAATTGGCACAAGATCTTACCAAAGAGTTTTGTGTATGTAAGTTTAGTAGTTTCGACGAAGTTTTCACGTATAACCCAACTGTTTTCAAAAGCCAGCCTAATATCAAAATTTTATACAACTTGTATGAGGATTTTGACATAAGGCTCGCCAGGTTAATTGGTCGCGTTTTATTGATGTTATAATGAGATTTTACGATATCGATGTGGATATTATACCATCATGTGAAATTGCTTAAATTGAGTGTTTTGTTGTCTGCGCTATAACAGTAGTAATTATAAGTCAAGTATTGGAAACATAAGTAGAATGTTACAACATTAGTGTAGATAAAATTACATTTCACAATTAAATTCCCAACACATATTTCCAAGGGTGTGTAAAGAAAATTTCCAAATTCGATTGTGGACGATTTAAATAGTAAAAGCGAGACTCTAAACTTCTACTTGAAAAAAATATACCTTTCGCAGGTCAGATATTTGGTTCGCAAACTGAAAGCGTCCTTTCCGTACCGCAAAGACATGGACTATTCGAAGTTAATCACCAAGAAGAAGCCATTCGCCGAGGCTGACGCAGCGTTAGATTCGGAGCCGGAGGACATCGAGTCTGATGATGATGAGGTAATTCATAAGTACATAGCATGCAGGTTGGGAATTTACGTATGGTTAGGACTTAACTTAAGAACGGGACTTAACGTTATTACGGGACCTAACGTAAACATGGGACTTAATTTAAGTAAGAGGCGTAACAGAAAAATATGGAGCATGAGACTAAACTTAAGCAAGGGGCGTAACAAGAATATGACTTAACGTCAAAACAAATGTGTCGGTAGTTAATTTTTTTACTTACTGTTTCATATTTGACTACCACTTTACTCGCGACTTGTTCGCGTGGATTTAAAAAAATGAAAGGATTTTTAAAAATAAAATATAGCCTATGTTACCCACAGGGAAAGTAGCATTTTACCAGTGAAAGATTTTTTGGAATTGGATCAGTAGTTGCAGATATTACTCTCTTCAAACAAACAAACATACAAACAAAGTCACAAACTTTACCTTTTTACTGATAGTATAGTATAAGATAAGATATGGATGATAATGATGATGATGATGAATAAATAAATAATTGAATATCCCCTAAGGTGGAGAGAGAGATAAAGCGTGCTAGAAAGGCGAGAAGGAAAGCCAAGTTGAAGTCGAAAACTTTGCCTAAAATCAATCTGAATGACTACGACATGCCAGATGACGACGGGCAGGCGGACTTAATCGACGCTGACGATGACAGTGATGGCCACCTCAGTGATTCAGGTACGTGGGGAAGAATTGTTTTTGTTGCATTTAATATCTCATTTTAGAGTAGTAACATATCGTTTATAGTCCGAATGACTTTGATGTAGACGCATGCACATCAACCTATCCAAAACTGTTAAATTTCTTTTAATGCATTATCAACCATATAACTTAGTCATAAAGTTTAAAGTCTATTGAGGAAAGGACAATGCAACTGATTGGCCCAAAAATATGAAACCCAATGTGCATTGAAACCTATGCCAAACGTTAGTACTAATCATCCATGACAACTTTTACTATGGGGCCAAATAAATCTATCGTAGTAAAAAAAATATACCCTGTATATTTTTTTTTACTAGGATAGATTTATTTTTAACAAATGTTTTAAAAAAGTGTCGATTTTTAAATGATTTAAGTATAGTTTTTGTTTATTTTAAAAAGATTTAAAATATCCCCTAATGTAATTCATAAAGGTTTATACGCATATAGAAGTAATTCGCTGCTGATTTCATTGTTTAATGGTTAATTCCTGTTAAATGAGCGTACACAGATTGTTTAGAATATAAGAGAAGTGTGGGTGTTTACCTTACAAAAATAATGGCCCGTGCCGTAAGGCATAATTATGTGACTAATGGGAGCGCTGCTGGTCGGTAGAGCGTCAGGTAGCCTGTAGCTAGTGTACCCGCCCCTCTTCTCCCTCCCGCACCATTCACCGCCCTGGGGGTCGACCGCCTAACTCTCTCGCCTTCGATCGCTTTGAAGGCGAGGCGAGGAGGAGGCGTCATCTTGTCATTTCGAAAGCAATATGAAAGCAATATCGAAAGCTATAGGCTATAGCTTTCGATATTATTCGGTATTGTATTTCGATATTATATTAGAAAGCGAGGCGAGGGCCTCGCCTTCAAAGCGATCGAAAGCGAGAGAGTTAGGCGGTTGGGGGGCTGCCCTTTATTTGGATAGCGTCAACTATAGTTGATAATAAATAATAATAATAAATGCTATCTGTGTCTATTGAACGATGTTGTATTATTTTTGATTTTGAATATCCTATCCTACATCCTATTTAGGTGTGCTATTGTCCATATGTTTATAATTGGCGATATTTTAAATGTTTAATACAAACAAAACCTATAAGTAAGTGATATAAACATCGACATGTTTACATGTATTGAATTGATTTGTTTGGGATTGTCTTAAATATTCCGGGTGAAGTTCACCTTCCTTATCGTTATCATCACTCCCACAAAAGACAAACAAAACGTTTTAAGGTGTGTGATTATTTTGAAATAACCAGTCGTAAAAACAAAACAAACTATAACAGAATCAAATTAGAATGCCGCATGATTCTCTGTGTAAGACATAGACATAGTATTATAACTATAACTTAACTTAAATTGACATAAATATAAGTATAAGGTGGTTTTATTGACACTTGTCGTCCACACTAAAAAAACATTCTATATAATATGTTTTGTCATATAGATATGGACGAATCTTAAGACTAACACCCTAAAATCTTTTAAAAACAGAAGCGGAAGAGGACAGTCTAACACCAGCCATCAAATCATGCCGCCAACCTCTATGGGCGCTTCCTCTATACTCTATGCTCAGTTCCGCGAAGCAAGCACGAGTTTTCGCCTCTCCCCCGCCAGGGGCGCGCCTGTGCATTGTCAGTACTGACGTCGCTGAGACCTCGCTTACTATACCGGCTATAAAGTATGTTGTGGACACTGGCAAGAAGAAGATGAGGTTGGTATTATTTTTATATGTTTTGTTAAATATCATCTCATATAAAATGAAAAGTTTTGATTCATTTAATGACTGACTCATCAACGCTCAATTTGGACTTAGAAAAATGAAACTTTGCAAGGAGGTTCCCTTTAAGATTTAATAAAAAATAAGGCCGGATTTTCCGTTTCTGAGATCATATGATACGGGTGTTTAGGCGAACAAATTCGCGGACTAGTATATGATATAAAAGTGTAAGGAAACGCAATATTCGATATGTAAAATTTATTAGAAAACAATATGTGTGGTAGACTCATATCATGTTCGGAACCTGCAAATGGTTCGAAAAGTCAGTTTCAAATAATTATATTGCATATACACAGCATTAATGCATAACTGATCCTCTAGATATTGTAAATTATAAGTGTTAATAATATTAAGGTTCTGTCTCTAAATAATAAATAGAATAGTCTACCAGCACACGTTATCCCTCCTTCCTAAGACATGAGGTCCTTCAAACGAGGCGTGAAACAGGCCGGCAGGATGACTGATACTTCGTTGTTTTCACGTTACACCAGTTGTCTTTGCGTTTGGACCCCACTTCCATTTCCTACTGGCTAGCTAGTAGCTACCACCATCTTATCTAAATTATCATCATCATCATCATCATCAGCTCATTTTTATGTCCCCACTACTGGGGCACGAGCCTTCCCTATGGATGGATAGGAAGAACGGGCCATAAACCACCACGCGGGCCCAGTGCGGATTGGTGGTTGTTAACGACTGCTATTGCAGCCGAGACCAACGGCTTTATGTGCCTTCCGAAGCACGGAGGAGCTCGAGATGATAAATTTTTGGTCACCCATCCAATGACCGGGCTTTGCGAAAGTTGCTTAACCTCAGCACTCGAAGACCGGGCGCGTTAACTACTGCGCCATCGAGCTCCTCCTTATCTAAATATGTCGCCATAATATCAATGTTTCTTGCATTGTTGTGTTCCGGCAGCTAGAGATATTATAGCCAATGCTTCACTAGTTAAGGATCTAGGGTGAAGTGCGCTTCATTGGCTTTATCATCACCTAACATCAAGTGAGATCAAGGCACTGTGCTTACCCGTAAAATATATGTAAATAATTATAAAAAATTCAACATACAATTTCTAGGGTATACGACCATGTAACGGGCGCTAGCGCTTGGCGCGTCGTATGGACTTCGCAAGCGAGCGCTGAGCAGCGAGCGGGGAGGGCGGGGCGAGTGGGCGCGGGTCACGCCTACCGCGTTTATAGTAGAGCCGTGTTCCAACACGAGTGCGCACCCCACTACACCCCGGATTTATGCCGGCGGCCGGTCGACGATTTGCTGCTTACAATGAGGTGTATGGGCATTGATAGGGTTAGTGATTGTTTCTTCACTCTAGAACAGCGCTCTTTCGGTACTATTTTTCCCACGCAAACCTGTAGATCTGAAAAGGCCACATTGACGTTTCCTTCAAATAAAAAAATAAAAATAAAAAAAAATGTTTCCCACACTCACACCAATTATCTAGCCCCAAGAAAAACTTCCTTAAGAAACTCGTTATAAGGTTAACTAGACAACGGATAAACATACTTAATATACTTAAATACATACTTATTATACATAGGAAACACCCAGACCCGAAACAATATAGAAAAACAGGTATTTCTAAATTGATCCGACCGGGGTTCGAACCCGGGACCTCAGAGATAGCGACACCATAAAAACCGGTGTGCAAGCCACTCGACCAAGGAGGTCGTCAAATGCAAATACACACCCTGATACACATGAACTTAACCATAGGTGAAGACACTGTACTCGTTGCGAAAAAACATGCAAATCTTCTTAAATTCGTAAATTAACGAACATGGAAATTTGGTGAATCATTTCTTTGGCGCACTACCATAAATTGGCATTCCTACCCAACGCACGTGTTTCCTCCTTCTTACAACATGGGGTCTTTTAGATGAGGAGTAAAGAAGCAACTTGCGGGTTGCCAAGGTAGGGACGGCTCTGACCATTAGCTGTCCTCGCATCTGTACTCTGCTTCTGCTTAACATCAGACAGAGTAAAGTCCATACTTTAATAGTAATAACAGTCCTGTGTATATCCAACTAGAGAGCTAATACGCTTTGTTATAAATTGGTTCAAGCATTAGTCTAACGGAGATTATCTATATATTAATAAGTGAAGCAAAAACTTTGTACCCCTTTTTACGAAAATTGCGCAGACGGAGGAGTATGAAATTTCGCACACTTATAGTTTATATTTAGTTATTTATTTATTTATAGGTACACAGACAGATTACCATCAATACAATCTATAGTAAAATGTTTATAATAATTTTAACGCAAATTTTGTTGCTTGTGGAAATTTTTTCAACATTTGTGTTTTACAATCTATAGTAGTTACGCAAATAAGTTGAGAAGGCTAGACAATAATCCAAAAAAATGTACACAACATGATTTAAAAAAAAATAACATTATAACTTAAACACTAATAAATACACAACAAAAGATTCTGAACAATGATTTTGAGTTTAAGGAGAAGAAGAGGACTGCTCATTTTTAAAGACGTCTGATACAAAATTTTTGTATCGTGTGAAACTGGCGTTATAAATATCAATGTCTTTGCTATGTAGAGAAGGATTGCAGAATGTTAATATTTTTTCAAATTATGCATAAAAATACATTAAATCAATAAAACAAATATTACACACACTACCATGTATTTGACACACACGCACATATACTCTTTTCAAAATTTCAAAAATGGAAGAGGAGCGGCCGAAATCTGTCAATGCCAATCCAAACTCACATTCTATCTTTTAATTTTTCATTGCTTAGGATACAATCCGTGCAGCCTTAATAAAATTACGGTCGAATTTCGACCACTGGGCGACCACTAGTAGTGATTAAAACTACTATTTGTCGCATTCAACCCTTTCGCCTACCGTTCAATATTAAATATTTATAAAATACAGTGAAAAAAATTAAATGCCTACCCGACCCAGTCAGGAATCGAACCTGGGTCTTCCACAATCCGGGCGGCTGCACTAACCACAATATACAATATTATTTATGTGCAGGTAATAAACTTCCCGTTCCCGACTGCGCCGGACCGGCTGCAACTGCGCTTGGCGGAGAAACGTTTGGAGACGTTAGGGATATTGGAGAAGGTCGAGTCGAAGAATAATAAGAGAGATGAGGAGGATGTGAGTACAGAAACTTACCTTCTTTAGGCCATACAACATCCCACTGCTGGGCTCAGGAGTTCTCACCATGGACGCCCGAGATGGGCGATTTTTGAATATTACCTGTGATCTCGAAATTAAAAGTAACAAATAGAATGTACTATGTATTATAACAGTTTTTGCTTTTTTTACTATTAGTTTATTTAGGTACCTACATTACTTACATTAATCATAACTTAGGGCTTAAGGGGCTTTAAGAGGTGGAATAGATAGAAACAATGATAAGTTGCTAGCCGATCGCTAATTCATAGTGTGTGAATTTTGTCAGCGGTTTAAAAATCGTACCCCTGAGCCGAGCCGTAGGCATGCAAGTCATGATTTTTCAAGCATTTTATGACGGGATTTTTAGTAGCTTGTAAGATATGCCTTAAAAAGTATTGAAGGTACTGTCATTACAAAGCGTTGTTTATTCCCGTGGGACATGCTATACCAAAACTACGCGATCGAAGTTGGGCATATTCTGATTTTACATGTTCATGATTGTATTTTTTTGTTTTTGTACTCAGACCAAATAAAAAGTTAAGACAGAACTCTGCGAACAGCGAAGTGAGGCCGGGTCAAACTACGCCTCGCCGTGTACGTACACAATTACACGCACACACGTACAACGAAACTAAAAATAATTAAACATAGAGGTTTTTAATTAAATAATTTGAATAAATAATGACAAGTTTTATCCTTGAAACACTTTTTCCATTTCTTTTTCCTACCGCCACCACTTTTTACCAACAGCTTACGTCGGAATGGATCACTTTTATTTATATCATATGATAACGTTATTAACTAATAAAGTTAAAAATAATGTTGCTATTTTATAACGTTATTTTTGTACTTTTGGGGTAATTGAATTATCATGGCAACACTCGTTTAAACACACACGTTTAAAAAACTGGCCCCACTTTGCTGTTCGCAGAGTTCCGTTTTAACTTTTTATTTGGTCTGAGTTTTTGTATATAAAATATGTGTTTTATTGAAACAGTCGCTGAGAGTGACGCCGTTAGGTAAAGCGGTGTCCGCGTTCCCCCTACTTCCGAGATATGGGAAGATGTTGGCGCTCTCTCATCAGCACAATCTGCTACCCTACACCATCGCTTTGGTCTCCGCTCTGACGGTGCAAGAGGTAAGTCGTTTATACCATTATCTTAACTTATTGGAACTTTCCGAGTTTTCTTGCTCATAGTAAGTAACACTTCGATCGATTGGCGTTTTTTGTGCAACTCCATTCTTTCATTCCCATATTAGTCGCACATTTAAAGATGGACTGCGTTTCCTCTCCACCAACTCTAACAATATGTATACAGGAATAAAGAGATAATATATAAAAACATTATTTAGTTTTGTAGTATATTTTGTATCTTATAGTTACATATAATTTACAATTAAACATTTAATTGTAAATTCAACATTGTAAAGTATGGGAATGGCGAATTATGACGTCATCAATTTATAATGTTTCAACAAAAAACCCGCTTTTTAGAATACAGAACTTCGCGTTAAGTTATTAAAAGCTTTTATTTAACTTGCAATGTATGTATTTTGTTCGGGTGGAATCTTGCAACTTAATTTTGAAGCAGATATCTTCAACCGATTGAGCTGAAATTTTGAATACATGTTCAGTTCGGAGCACAATGCTTGGTTAATTGTGTGACGTCATTCTAAATCCAACATGGCGGCATACCCAAGATGGCGGACTAATTATTTTTAATGCATTCATACAATATTGGTATCAAATGAAAGGACGATAACTAAAAAGTAATAATATAAAAGCTTGTCGCGAGTTTTATTTGATGTGATTGATTTTAACAATTAAAATTTTAAATCTGAGTAAATACAAGTACTTAAATCTCGCGACAAGCTTTTATATCATATAAATTGTCTAATCACGTGATAAGTTGATAGTAAAAGTTTTAAAGTAAATGTTTATTTTTTCTTTTTTGCGCATTTAAATAAAAGCTTGTTTTTTAAAAAGGTTTTTTACTTTTAATTAATTTTTTGTAATATTTTTATGAACTGTTACTTGATTCCATTATCCTTTTTAACGTTTTACCATTAATACCATTAATTGTTATCATTGTCCTTATTGTCTATGCTGTCTGTACTAGGTGATGACCGGTAAACCGGACAGCTGGCCTGCATCCGGTAACACCCATCTGCTCGGCGACCCGGGTGTGTTACTACGCGTTGTCGGCGCAGCGGAGTATGCTTACTACAAAGGAGAGGAGGACCTGTTCTGTGCCAAGTACGGGTTGCGGGAAAAGGTATGTGGATAAGCAGTTCTATTAGGTAAGGATACGCTGTAAAAGACATTGGAGGCCATAAGCAAACAAAAAAAATTGTGGCTGAAAGGATAGAGAGAAGAGCTCGATGGTGCAGTGGTTATCGCGTCCAGTTTGCGATTGCTAAGGTTGAGCAACTTTCGCAAAAGCCGGTCGTCGGAAGAATTTATCACCACGAGCTCCTCCGTGCTTCAGAAGGCACGTAAAATGTCATTACGTCCCGGTTGCATTGGCAGGCGTTAACAACCACCAATCTGCACTGGGCCTGCGTGGTTTATAGCCCGTTTTTCTTTACAATTCTTTATTCATGCTTTACAAATAGTACATAATTTGGTTACATAGGTAATTACCGACAAAAACCGGGACGGTTTATCTACGGTAACGTGAGTCACTCACTCGCTAGATCGCATTAACATTTACTTTATAATATTTTTTTAATGTAGATTTACATAATTTGTTATTTGTGTTTTTTAATTTTGATACAAGTTCAATAGGATAACTATTTACCCCCATATTCATAAAAACTATTTAAGCATAATTTAGTTAATCATTGTTTTGTCTCTTTTTCTGAAATTCAAAATGACGTTTGTGTGACGTTGACAAAACAATATTTAACTAAATAATGCTTAAATAGTTTTTATGAATAAGGGGGTTAGAGTAGATAGCAGTACATACTCCCACATCTTTTTCGCTTCTTTTTCATTCTCCCTATCCATCCATAGGGAAGGCTCGTGCCCCAGCAGGGGGGGATATAAAATGAGCTGGTGATGAGAATAGTGGAATGCGAGAAACCGTGGTTCAATCCCCATAGCCCCATTAGACTACTGACGTGACCACATGCCTATTAACATATCTGCGTATCAGCTTTTCTGGGCTTGTCTGGATGGATTTGTATCTAATTTTTTATACGTAGCACGGCAAATTACTCCTGACATTTCACCTGATGTTAAGTGAATATGGAATCCAAATGCGACGTCAACTGGTGCAGCTTGAAAACAACGCAGCATTAGTTACCCTCACTCTGCTGGCCCATAAGGTGCCTCTTCACGCCTCGTTTGAAGGACCCCATATTATAGGAAGGAGGGAAAACGTGTGCTGGCAAACTATTCCATGTTTTGGAGGAGCGACAAAGAAACGAGTCACCCAATTTTTTAGTGCGCGATGGAATATAATACTTCACCTGCTGTGCCAAGTACGGGTTGGGAATCATCATCACATCAGCTCATTTCATTTCGCCTCTGCTGGGGTACGAGACTTCCCTGTGGATAGAAACACGAATTTAAAAAATAAATATTTTAATATATGTGAGTTTAAACTAATAGGGTATTTGACAGGTTTTAGAAAAATATGTCTAATGGTTCATTATAGCATAATATATTTTATTTTTATATATATATTATATTTCATATATATTTATATATATTATATATATTTATATTTTCATTGTAGTCAAATACTTTATTATGAATATTTTTTTTCTAAATTCGTTAAGTGTTTCATTACAATGTTTAGTGTTCGCGTAAATTTAGGAAACAATATTATATTTAAAACAATTCCTTAGGCAATAAAAGAGATTCGTAAGCTCCGCAAACAGCTGACGTCTGAGATCAATCTCAGTATAGCGAATGTGGAAGCCACAGTGGACCCTGAGATGAAGCCCCCCGATGACAACCAAGCCAGGTTGCTGAGGCAGTTGTTGCTAAGTGGCTTGGGAGACCAGGTCGGCAGGAAAATTGGACTGGATGAGGTCAAACAAGGTAAATAATAGTTTAGTCATATTAGTGTAAGTAACATAAGTTCCGGAAGGGTAACCAACCTAAGAGTAAAGAAACGAAAGAAAGAAATGACGAAAGATAAAAAGATATAAATAATATTGGGTGAGAGAGAGAAAAAGAAAGGGAGAGGGAGAAGAAGAGATAGACAGAGGGAGATAAGGATATAGAGGTAGAAAAAGAAAGGGAGAAAGAGAGGCAGATGGAGAGATGGAGAGAGAGGCATAGGGAGAAATGGAGAGAGGGGCAGAAGGAGAGACGGGGACCACATGAGACCATCAAAAGCAAGTGAAGTGAAGCCATTGGTTTATGTAGTTGTCGTTTGTGGATTATGGTTAACCCATTACATACATGGGTTAATCGGCAGGATGACGGTGACTGATGCTGCGCTGTTTTGGCACTGCCTGCGCTGTTTTCGCACTGCACCAGTTTTTGCGTCTGGACTCGTAATTCCAATTAACATCAGGTGGAGTGGAGTCATTTGCGTTGCAAAGAAATTAAATGAAACCAGTCGCTCTGTTGCGTGGCCAGACTGAACAGCATTAAATTTAATATAAATATTAAAACACCTACACCTATATAGGGTGTCCAGTAAATAATGGAAAGGTTTTAGAAATAAACTTTTTTCCTCTCTTTTTAGAAAAGTGGCCTTTTTTAACACTGCGTGTCATGCCATTTTTGCAAATTATATTATTTTCTTGTGATTTTTTCTAATACTTACAGATACCTGATTAATCAAAAGAATGTTTTATTTGTGCCCATAACAACAAGGAAGTTTTGGTAAAGAATATCTTTTGTAAAGTTTAATATTCATAAGAAATTATGGATTTCACACTTTTATAGCCTCGAAAACCGTGCTACGTTTACTAAATCATAATTTTGCCATACATATTAGAGCAATCAGACCTTTCGACATATGAAAGATTATCCATTATTTACTGAACACTTTGTATATCAATATTATAAGTTGGGTGAATCGTTTCTTTGTCGTCCTTTCAAAAGATGGAATCGTCTACCACCACACGTTCTCCCTCCCTCCTATGTCATGGGGTCCTTCAAACGAGGCGTGAAGAGGGACTTGGTGGGGCGGCAGAGTGAGGGTGATTGATGCTGCGATGTTTTCACGCTGCACCAGTTGCCTTCACGTCTGGACTTCATTTCCTCATAGCATCAGATGGAGTGGAGTCATTCGCCGTGCAAAGAACATATACACGTTGAATGGCTTAAGTTCAGCAGTTAATTTGCTCGCTTTGTCTCCGCCAGTCGTACTACTGTGTGGCCAGGCCGTAAAGCATATTTCTAAATATAAATATTAAAACACACATGAAAGCAAGAAAGAAAATATATTTATTGATCAAGCATTTTCAATACTGAAACTAATAAAATAAAATAAAAATTAACATAGTTGCCGACTAATTTAAATGAAACTATTTTTGCCAGGCGAAGACAAACGTAAATTCAAGTACGCGTACCACTGCGGCGAGTTAGACGAACCCGTTCACCTACACTCCATGTCAGTACTGCGGAAGACTATCCCCGAATGGGTGGTATACCAAGAGCTGTACGAAACTGGGACAGAGGATACCAAGAAGATGCTGATGAGAAACGTCACTGCCATAGAGCCAGAGTGGTTGCCGGTATATGTGCCGCAGCTGTGTAACTTGGGTAAGTCTTAATTGCTTTCTATGCATTTCTTAGGGTATTCATGATAGACTAGGAATAGAGGATTCAGGATACTAAGAAGATGCTGGTGAGAAACGTCACCGCCATAGAGCCGGAGTGGCTGCTTGTATATGTCCTGCAGCTTTGTAACTTGAGTAAATTTATAAGTATTCCAAATACCCACCCATTTGCCCACCCTCAGGACCCAGTCAACCCGAGCCGAGGTCCTAGCCTTCGGGAGATGATTCCAATCCAATGGAAAATCTAGTAGAGGACTGGCTGGAGAAACTTAAAAAAAGAAATACGTCAAACTAGACTTGCTCGTAGTACGTTTTCAACCTTATGTCTTACAAAATAAAGATCGTATATCATGGCCGGTGTCCAAATAAAAAAAAACTAGTGTTATTTATATTTTAATTACTCATTTTTTACCTTGTTGTCGTCAGGAGAGCCACTTACCGACCCAGAGCCGAGATACGATGAGAAATCCGGTAAAGTGAGATGCCATTTCAAAGGCACGTTTGGCAAAGCGGGCTGGGAGCTGCCCACTGCGGAAGTCGAGTTTCCAGACAAAGTCGAGCGGTACAGGTAAAATAGATTTAGTTTTTATGAAGTAATGGAAAAGTAAGTAAGTAATGAGAAAATTATTGGTGTCTTTATATTTAATTCACATTTAGAAGAACTACAAATAACATAGTATAAGCAAAAATAGGGAAACTGCAGAAGATAGGCTTTTACAATAAAATAGTGGTTGTAATCTAGATTGTAATTAAAAAATATGTGTACACATAAAACCTGCGCTTCTGTGTCCGTGCAAGGGCTTTATGTGCGAGTTGCTCGAGCGCGGTATTTCATACATACCGCGCTTACCTTCTAAGTCTTCCTCATTTTTATATACTAATATTATAAAAAGGAAAGCTTTGTTGTGGTATAAAGGTCTAAGATTGTTAAGGTGAGAGAAATGAGACGCGTACTACTAGTCATACAAATCTATTGAATAAGCTTATAAATATTACAATCGAAGTACATAACGTAACGCGTTAGGACGCCGAGCGCGTGGCGGGCAACAACGTGGTGCGTGCACTCGGTCCTGCGATAGTTGGTTCTGTGACGTAGGTTTTTTTTTTTTTTTGAGAGAGTTTGCTGATTGCCTCAGACGGCATTTTCAGCTTCACCGGGCTTTTTTGGGGGCGGCGAGGAACGTAAAGGGTCCCTCAAGCCGTGTGAAACGAATCACCTTTGGAGGTTTTCTAGAGGGAACGGCATCGCGCACTAGTGCGCGTCCCCGTGCCCTACTAGATTCTCCGAAGGGTTCGGATCGGATCGGTGTGACGTAGGGAGGCGGGTGTCTCCTTATATATGCCGCCCCCCGCCGGCGCGGGCGCGGTCAGCGAGGCGAGGTGCCGTGAGCGCCAGTGCTCCCCCCGCTCCCCGCGTCCTTCGCTTCCTCGGCGCGCCTGCGCCGTCGACGCGCTGTCTTCACAATGGCGTGAACAAAGATAGAAACGGATCTGACTATCTTGTCTTATGTCATAACATAACACACACATCATGGGATCCACTGAAAATCATCGTTGCAGTTTCATGATGCTGCAACATGTTATAATGCTAAGCCTATAATTTGCATTTTAGTTTCAAGTATTACATTAAGTTAAGAGCTTAAACCCAACTATTCTTCTACGAAAATATGTTTTGATTGATGAGGCTCAGCTGCAATCCGATCTTTATAGACTTAGTAATTAGGGTTCCAAACTACTGAGCAATATTCAAGTCTTTCCCTGACCATCGTAACTCGACTCCAAGGTAATAAATAATGACATAATTAATCCAACAGGTGGTTCGCAAGGTTCCTTCTGGACGGCACCGTGTTCCCGAAGCTGAGGAAGTATACAGGGTCCCTCCTCTCCCCCCCTTCTACCATGGTCAAGAGTTGGGCGAAGCTGCAACCACGAACTGAGGTTATACTAAAGGCGCTCATTATGAAGAGGGCTGGAACAAGAGACGCGTTAAGAGAGATATGGAAGCAGGATCCTAGTTGTAAGTGATATCTTATCATTATCACCACCAGCTCATTTTATGTTTCCACTGCTGGGGTACAAGCCTTCTCTAAGAATGGAAACACCACAGGGGGAACAGGGGGTCGACCGCCTAACTCTATCGCTTTCGATCGCTTTGAAGGCGAGGCGAGGAGGAGGCGTCATCTTGTCATTTCGAAAGCAATATGAAAGCAATATCGAAAGCTATAGGCTATAGCTTTCGATATTATTCGATATTATATTAGAAAGCGAGGCGAGGGCCTCGCGTTCAAAGCGATCGAAAGCGAGAGTGTTACGCGGTTGGGGGGCAGGTCGCAGCTAGTCAAAATCGCAGTTAGTCATAATAGCGAAGCGTCAAAATAGCAAACCGCCAAAATAGCAAAGCGTCAGCGCTATTTTGACCGTAAACGGTTTTGATGGTTTTTCAGACACTTGACCAATTGCGAATTTGACTATGCGGGACACCTTGTACTGAGAAGAATAGGCAAGAAACTCAGAATCGGCAAGAAGTCAGCAATAGGTCGAATTAGGAAAGTGTATATCCCTCTACATATGAAACCCGCGCAGGCGCGGCCGGTAATCAGTTGGGAGAAAATGTAGGCCAAAGCGAAGTCATGAACAGGGTACCTAGTGTAAGTTTTGTTTACTATCCGTATTCATTCGATTACGTTTACGAAAACGAAAATTAGCATGGCACACGGTTTTTTCTGTTCCGTGGTATGGCATTTTAGCAGCGCCTCCTGTCGACAAACGAGAAGAGTTAAAATTTGCCATACAAATTCTCGTTTTCGTTAACGTTAACGATTGTCGAATGAAACTCGCACTTGGCACCCTGATATTCCCGCGTGGCCAGTTGTACGAGACCCAAGCCATCCGACGTGGTAGGAATTTAATTCTCCCAATATCATATTCTCGGCTGTGGGAATCCCTTAGAGAGAGTCTATCGCGAAGAGGTCCCTAAACTTAAGGTTGTCAAGGCGACAGACGCACGTATCCCCCCTAACATAGGCTCAAACACCGACTCTTGGGACAAATCAATATTCTAAATAGTATCCCGGGTAGCGCAGGTAAAAGATGTCACTATGGTGGCGGGTCACCTGATGGAAAGTAATCACCGCCGCCCATGGATACCCGCAAAACCAAAGTAATCGCAGATGCGTTGCCGGCCTTGAGGAACGAGTTGGATCTTGAGGAGAGAGTAGGAATTGAGAGGGGGGGAGGGGTGAGGACGAAACACAACAGCAACGAGTGCCATTGTTTCACGCCGATATTCTGTGAGAGGGTGGTATTACGCCGGGCAAGCCGACCCATTTCGTGCTGCAATGCAGCGTGACTCAGGAAACCACCACCACCACAACCACCTTCGCCGCCTTTGCAAGAAGTTGGCGCGACTTCCTGTATCATCTCAGCCAAAAGTCGTCCACTACTGGACAAAGGCTCCCCCTCCAAGGATGTCCACAACGACCAGTTTTGTGCTGCTCGCATCCAGCAGCTTCCCGCGACCTTCACTAGATCGTCAGTTCACCTTGTTGGAGGCCAGCCCACATTGCGCTTTTCGGTACGCGGTCGCCACTCGAGGGCTGTTACGCCCCAGCGGCCATCAGTTCTGCGAGCGATGTGCCCTGCCCACTGCCACTTGAGCTTAGCAAGCGGTTTATGTCGGTAACCTTTGTTCTTCTGCGGATCTCCTCATTTCTGACTTCTTGTATAGAGTATAGTTTTTCTTTAAATAAATCTATACTCTTTTCTCTCCCTTTCTTTGTTTACTCACTTTAATTTTCATTTTCGAAGGAGAATGATGAAACCCGCTTTGCTCTATAACGCATAGTTTAAAAGATAGTGTCATCTTTTACCTGAACATCCATTTGTCTAAAAAAAATTGCATATTTAACACAGTTTTGTAAAAATCGTTACTTACTTAGTTTTCCCACCATTGATATGTGTCTACGCCAACTTTATCTATGGACAAGCGGGGATCCACGGAAGACGGCCGCCCCTCCCGCAGCAGCCGCTGGCGCCGGGCGGGCCGCGGATCGCCTCGTCCATTTGCTTTCGGCCGACCACGACTAAACGCACGTGCGCGCGTGCGCACCGCACCATAGATATAGACTACTACATAAGAAACCTTTGTAGAACCGTAAAGTAAATTCCCCTAAAAACTTTAACTTTCTATTATTACATCAAACACCTGGGTGTTGGTGTAATAATAGAGTCACCCAGTTAGTCTTCTTATTAGACAATATGCGTAAGCGCAGATCGGGGCCACCAAACAATTAAATTCCTATGGTATCTGTATTTATAGCAGACGATGACTTAATACGACGATATGCTTTCATGAGAAACAAACCTTATTACGATTACATTTATTATTATGATTACAGTATGTTTCAGGCTAACAGTTTTACATTTTGTTAACTTCTATACAAATTATAAAACTCAACGTACTCTCTGTTTGTCTGTCTGTCCGTTTGTGTCATTATCCGAGAGCCACCCTTTTTTTTAAATATTAATAGTCTGCAAATGAGTCGTTGTCTGGCCGTTGTCTGGCCAGGTTATAGGATATGTCGTAGTCTAATTATTTTGTAGTCCACGCGAGCGATGCTGCAGACACAGCTAGTTATTACCTAAATGTAAAAAAGGGAATTTAGCATGCATTGATATATTAACACTCGACCACTATCACTGGTGTCTTTCAACGTGGCGAGCGGATTTCTTCCCCCACGACCCGGTCAACCCGAGCAGAGGTTCTAGCCTTTAGAGGTTCCCTCGGGTTGTTCCGCTTCAAGTTCTCCGCTCAGAACCCCTCGGAGAATGTAGTAGGAAACTGGGACACGCACTAGTGCGTGATGCCATTCCCTCTAGAAAACCTCTGACGGTGTTTTGTTTCACACGGCTTGAGGAACCCTTTAAGTTTCTCGCCGCCCCCATAAAAGTCCGGTGAAACTGAAAATGCCTCCTGAGCAGAAATAAAAAGTACCTACGGATTTCTTGTTCACTGCGTTCTTTCTGTCATCGTTGTCGGAGACGGTCGTAGTGTAACACGCAATGAACTAGCAATCTGGCTGTAGCTTTAGCGGTTCGATCTTTTGGACTGTAAATTGTCTTGTAGTACCTATGTAACTTTTTTCTTTCCGTTTGTTTCAGATTTGTTGGATGAATATTTAAAATGGCTACCCGAGTCAGCTCATAACGAAGCTACGCTGTACTGGCCTCCATTGTAAATGTTATTTTTGGATTGTAACTGCCAGCTGTACATATTGTAAATAAAACTATTGTAAAGGAGTTATATTGTCTCTATTGTCTTTTATACCTATATGATATGATTACACCATAAACGCCATATGTTTGACAAACAATTGAATTTCTATTATGTCTGGGCCTGTCGGCCGTCAACCTGTTAATATAATAATTACAATTTTTACGCTAATTATGTAGCGAACAATTTCAATTTGAAAAATGGTTGAAAAAATGTTCACGAGCGTAATTCGAAACCGCACCCCATGTGACATATCGTGTCAGGTGCACTACAAACTATGCTATCGTGGCTCGAGCAAAGGAGCCTTTTTTATTGCGACAACTACATCATCAACATCCGATCTTAATAACTTCAGAGATATTCAAAATCAGTCAGGCAAGCTACATTTGAGGGGTATAAAAGCAAAAACGCCACTGTCCAAAAGTTTTGAAAAATCAAATTTCGAAAAAACAGTGACTTGTATTGGTAAATAAATAAAATGCATTGTCTAACTTTTACTAAATTACATAAATTCCTGTCAAAAATTTAAAATTGCATAAATTTTAAATTTTTGACAGGACAGTGGCTGGTTTGTATCTCAACTCTTGGTTTATGATTATGGTTTAAATAAAGATGCCTGCACGACAACCTAACCAAAACTGTCAATCATTAAATTTTCAACCATATGCCATGTACGTAAAGTTCAAAGTCTATTGAGGAAATTTGACAGCTTGTGGTAGTCAGATGTGCACGCGTGTGTACATATTGATGAGTCATCCTAAACCTAAATAACTATTATTTATAATAGCATGTAAGTTATCAAGTGATGCGCTTACCATCGAAAAGTATTTAATTTGTATTTGTAGATGTAATAATAATATTGTCAGGAGATTTCTTTCTCTGCAGCCTTAATCGCCGGTAGCTTGAGTCCTAGGTCCGTTCTAGGTTTAGGTTTTTATAAAAGTTGTATGCCAGTCACTTTGTAGCAAAAGGACTTCTCATGTGGTAGCAAAAAGGGAATATTGTGTGCTAGGCCTCCAACAAGGTGGACCGACGATCTGGTGAAGGTCGCGGGAAGCCGCTGGATGCGAGCAGCACAAAACCGGTCGTTGTGGAGATTCTTGGGGGAGGCCTTTGTCCAACAGTGGACGTCTTTTGGCTGAGATGATGATGATGATGATGTGTTACTACAAGTAAGAGAGAAGAAAACGAGAATTTGTTGGACAAAACTTTGACTTATCTCATTTGTAACCAAGACACGTTGCTTCCATGGCATACCAATTTTTGTTTTCGTGTACATGATAGAATAGATAATAAAATTAGCATGAGCCTTCCCTGAGGATAAAAGCAAGCGCGGATCCAAAACACAAAAATGGCTGTGGGTAAGGCGACCCAAATATCGGTCAAGTGTAAGTCGTTTTTAAATTTTTTTTGTATTTTTTTGTTTTTCTGGATTTGGTAAGGTTTTAACTGCGAATGTGTGCGTTTGTTGTGTGCTGCTCTACGTTCAGAATCACACGCGCACGGTTTATTGCTAGTTTTTTTAGGGATTGAATATAACCGCAGATAAAGATAAAGAAACATTTATTGACCTGCACAACATATATCAATAAAACATACAAAACGGATACATAATACATACATATACATTGAAACTCGTCCAGTTTTAAAATACAAATAGCACAAAAAATATATTTTCGATCTCAGTTAAGGTTGTGGGCATGCCCACTGTGGGCAAAACTGTGGATCCGCGCTTGGATAAGAGATAAGAGAGTCAGTTTCTTAGCAAAACGAGGATTTCGGCTGAAGTGCATTCCCAATCAACCTTATGTAAGGCACCTTACCCTAGTGTAAGTTTAATTCGCCATTCGATCGTTCGAACGATTTCAACTGCCTCTGGTAGGCTACTCTTGACGCAAACTCAATCTCAATACAATTCCAATCCCAAATCTAAAAAATTCAAATGGCACTCTTAAAAGCGATAATAGCGCTACATTGGAATTAAATTGCGTGGAAATTGAGTGAACAAATTATTATCGAGATGGGGAGTTCCGAAATTGCGAAACTTATCCCACTATCGATACATATTAATCGCATTGGAATTGTATTGAGATTGAGTTTGCGTCAAGAGTAGCCTACCTGATGTCCCGTGTAAAGTGCGTTTCCACCATCGATCTTATCATCACTTAAGATCGGGTGAGATGATGGCCAATTGCTTACAAGTAAGTAATAATAAATAAAGGAAGAATAATAATCACGTTAAAGAAAACGAGAATTTGTATGGCACAATTCTAACTACCCCAGGAGGCTCTGCTTCAATGCCACACAAATTCGTTTGCGTTAACGTCATCGAGTGGCAAATGAAACTTTCACTAGGCACGTCACGTTAGAGAGATGGAATATAATAATAATAATAATAATAATAATTCATTTACCTATTAAAGATAACAATAGATCCAATTATGATTAGTGACAATGGGCACTTAAACTATGTTAGTAATTAAATAAATAATAAAAATTAAAATTAAAATAATATTAAATAAAATCGTAGGTACCTTAAAAGCTATTTAACTGCCCCAATAACATATTTTATAAAAAACGATTGTATTGGGCAATCATATTTATCTGATAATGCCTTCAGAATGCTGTTACTGCTACCACGCACTCTGCGTAGTAGTGAGGAGATACGTTTGCGCCTGATCGCATAAAAATCATCCGTACGCGCGTCGGCGAACATCGCGGACGCGCTACAGAAGCGCGGCAGCCGCAACAACATTCTGAAAACATTATTATATTGAACACGCAGAGCGCTGTATGCCCTTTGAGTGTATTTGACCCACAAGCTGCTCGTGTAAAAAGATTGGCAATAAGCCTTAAATAATGTTAATTTGACTTCAGTCGAACAACGAGCAAACCTGCGAGCCAACATGTTACCCCGGACAGCCAGCGCCCTGCGTTCACGTTCAATGTCTGCATTGTCTCTCAGATCATCAGTGATAATATGTCCTAGGTATTTAAATTGTCTCACTCTTTTGAGTGGACAACTGTTAAGCAAAATTGGGGGGATGGCAGTATTTTTAACACTTAGACCGAAAATCATAAGCTCACTTTTTTTGGTATTATACAATAGACCATGACTCTTGGCATACCGCTCACACACCTGAAGCAAACTACGAAGAGCATTAACCGACGGACCCAGCAGGACCATGTCATCAGCATAGCTTATGTTATTGACTGCGACTCCGTCTATGTAACAGCCTGCATGCATGCTGCTGAGTTCGGCGATCAAACTGTCCATGTACACGTTGAAGAGCGTAGGCGAAGAGATCCCCCCTTGCCTCACGCCACACTCTAGACTGTACTCATCTGACAAGTGATCAGCCCATTTGACGACATTAATTTGGTTAGCATACCAAAATTCGAATATTCCCACGAGCTCTGTAGGTACTTTTCGCTTCCTAAGTTTATCCCACAGGACCTCATAAGAAACTAGATCGAAAGCTTTGGACAAGTCTAGAAAACAAGCATAGACTGGTGTTTTACGGTCCACATAGTACCTAACCGTCTGCTTCACGCTAAGTATGGCACTCTCAGTAGAAAGACCCGGCTGGAAACCAAATTGCGCCGATTGCAAGTTAAGATTTCTCCTGAGATGCGAGTTGAGCAGACCGTCAAGCAACTTTGCTAGGATTGTGGCCAGCGAGATGGGACGATAATTGTTTTTATCGCTAATGTCACCAGTCTTACACTTTACTATCGGTACCACTATAGTTCTCATGAGATCCCTAGGAAGATACCTATGTCCTAGACACAGAGAATAAAACATAGCGAGCACCCTGGGTAAGTGGTCACCAGCATACTTCAAATGCTCAACCGATAAGCCATCATGGCCCGGCGATTTGCCTCGAGTCATGTTCTTTATTACATTTTTAACATCATTTGAGTAAAATTGAATTTGCCTTTGAGTATTGTCTAAACAATTATATCGTTTGGAAACACGCGACAAAGGTGAGCTTGTCTTAAAATGTTTTTTAAATATGTTAGCTATCTTAAGAGGATCTCTTTCTGAATCAATGCATTCAGCGTGACATTGTTTTACATTAAGTTGACCAGTACCTTTCCAAAATTTATTGAAATTTTTACTTAAGCGATGCGCGGCCAAAGCATCCATTTTTATTTGCTCGGCATGATTTTGGCACCATTTTAATCTAGATTTAAAAACTTTCCTACTAAGGCACATTTTATCGTAAATGTGCCCAGTGGGTGGTTTACCATGCCAGTTCCAATTATTATAGTTAGCTTTAGCCGCAGCATGTGCCTCTTTTACATGCATATTCCAGCCGGCTACTTTTCTATTGCTCTTACTGTTATGATTAATAGGACCCTTACTTTCCACTGCTGAATCTTGCAATGCTTTTATAATATTACAATACAAAGTATCAAGAATTTTACGGTGATCTAAATTATTACAGTATTGATCAGCACATACACGGAATTCTGGTGGGAAGTCTATACGCTTAAGTTTACAATGACAGTATTCCTTGTACTGCTGGATTTGTTCAGGTGTCCTATCGCCCCATACTATTTTATTAGGTACATGCGTTTTAATTATTTTTTTACACTTAACTACATTAAAGTTACATTCAATTTCAATAGGAAAATGATCTGACCAAAACACATCATAATGAACATTGACATTGGATATCATTTTACCACTTGATTCCGTGGTGATGCAGTGATCGAGCCAGCGACAGCAGCCATGAGAGTCACTTATATACGTATAGGTACCTGAGTTCAGACCGAGACGTTCGATGTCCACACAACTCCATCGCTGCTCCACAAAATAAACGCCACAAAAAAAATACACTTTACAAAAACACAAATGCTGAAAAAATGCTGCAAAAATGCTGAAAAAACACAAATGCTGAAAAAATTTCCACGAGCAGGATTTGAACCTGCACCCTTCTGACATTCCGGGTCAGGTGCTCTTCCTTCCTTCTTTTGTGTTTTTGTAATTTGTTCGCAACAAAATTTGCGTTAAAAATTATTTGAACAAATACACTTTAGTAATAAAAACAGACATCTACAAAATATAACTGAGTCATGTTATATCAGTTATCAAGAGAATAGTGATAACTTATCACTATAGCTATTATAGCTGTCAATTCTTTTACTACAGTTTTAATGACCTGTTTGCTTTCTCATTTAGATAAAGGCAAGTTTATAAGGAGCTATTAACGTACCATTTATTAATTGCAACTCTTTAACGAACTGAGCGAGATTGCGCTAAGTGAGGTCGGTTCATTTTCTATTTATTTATAAGGGCTGATAGCAATGCAGCCGAAGCATAGTAATAACGTGTCTATAAAAACATATTTTCTATTAATGTTCAAATAATTTTTTTTTAACGCAAATTTTGTTGCGAATAAATTATAAAAACACAAATGTTGAAAAAATTTCCACGAGCAGGATTTGAACCTGCACCCTTCTGACATTCCGGGTTGTTGTTGTTCGCAACAAAATTTGCGTTAAAAAAAATAAATATTTGAACACTTATAAATAGCTTGCTTACTTCTTAACTGATCTTTAATATTTGTAAAAATATTATGATCGGATGTCAGTGACGATAGTTGATGACATTGAATGGGCGCCTTTGGCTTTCAAAGTAAAAGTGTTGAATAATTTCGGCGGAATCCTTCGATAAATTGGTTAAACAAACAACCTCTGACACATAAAATGTAAAGAAATACTAACAGCGGTTGTCTTCAAGTGTCGACCGTTAGCCCCCCACAGGTGACGGCAACGTAGTTATTCTGCCGTCCGTCGTCAATCTGCCGTTCGTGTGTAAGAGCCCTAATCGGCGAATATATTAAAACTAAAAAAGCCTTTGTATTGTAACCAGTATTATTATGAATGTGTTATGTTATGTGTTAATGTGTTAAATTTAATTTAAACCCAGTGTCCGACACGTTTTTGGTCGCCAAAAAATAACAGCGGTGTGTCAGCTAGGAAACAGGTGGCTGATATTCAATTGTCGTTAAAGACTAAAATCCCTGACCCTATTTTTAATGATTAAAGGAAAAAAATGTCGATCACTGAATCCTGTCGAAGACTGGTGCCACTAGAATAACGGCTCGGCAAAGCGCTTGGTTCGATTTCCGGAGGTCCTGTTTTCAATTACCATCCAAATTCATATAGAGCAAAATGTGTTTCAGAATATAGGCTTATTGTGATGTGATTATTAACATGCATTTGACAAGCTTGCATGGTAATTATGGCAATATACCCATAATTGTATCGATGACTTGATTTCAATGACGGAGAACCATGGAGAGCCCAGCAATGAGGCAGTAGATAGCTATTTAGACTTTCTAATTAAATTAAAAGACAATTACGGAAGAGTAATTTATATTCCTTACAAATTCAATACTTTAACTTTTGACCTACATACTACTATTACATGAGTAAATGCTACTATACCAACCCATTACTATAAACTAGTTGTATTTTGATTAAACGCTTTATTCTGTCAAAAGAAAAAGTTAAAGTGTCAAATTTAATGTCTTCCAAACACTCGAAAATAAAGTAATTAGGTACTTAAACCTTTTTTATTCGTCAATTTTAAAGCTTTATCGCTACTTTTTGTTTTATAACCAGTGTGCCATTCGCCTTACTCATCGCTGCGTAACTTTTTATCAGTGAATCCATTTCGTATTGCTTCGCTGACATAAGCCGCTTGGCTAACCTACTAGTTGTGCTTCGCGACTTGCGCGAAAAGGACTCTTCTTTAAAGCACAGATTAAAATAAAGTAATAATAATTAGGTACTCAGTTAGTCTCTTTCTCTTGCGACCTGTATACGGCGACCGAGCGATCTTGCTCATGTGAACATTGTGGAACTGAAAATGTTTAATAATGTGAGTGCGGTGTTATTAGTCTTGGTGGTTGCTGTCCGCGGATTCGCTTTACCTTTTGAGGGACTGTACAAGTTGGATATAATTCATTACAACGACTTTCATGCAAGGTAAGCAACTTTTTGGTGTTTACGTGGCATTACAAATAAAAATATCGGTTGAGCAGTAGAGCTCTCGGTCCGATATCCCAGTTTTAATTCCCAGCCAGGTTTCGTATTTGCGATTTAGGTATAAGCCCGGGTTTGTGATCACTGAAACAACTGTTGGGGTTATTTAAATTCATCCAATAATTGGCATTTGTAACATCCCAGTGTCTGGGATAATGTCCCGATGTCTCCCCCTGTGAATGAGAGAAATTTCGAGTTCTTCACACACATTAGACCGGGCGGTGATCTTGTCACTGAAAGAGAACAAAATAATCCATGGAAAAAGTTTTTTTGCAATTTCTTTACATAGGTACATACCTAATTCCATCTTCCCATTCGAGAATTTTCAGAAATAAGCAGTTACCAGTGAGTAGTGATTCTGAATACGAATAGACGAATAGGGAGAGAGTACTTGTAATTGATATACCTAGGTACCTATCATCCTATGTCACCGATTTAAAAATTGCACAGTTGCATTGTAACGTTAATTGGCCGAAAATTACTTTATTAAAGAAATTAATAGAGTTATATCCAATGTAGGTTATTGACTATATAAGTAGTATTTTGTAATGAAGTCAATGACCTATGGTTGCACGACTTCAAGAGGTCGATGCAGCAATCATGACGTATTGTAACAGTAGCAAGGACAAGTGAAATGATATTGGCTTGGCCTTCTGATGAAACTTGTTGGGTTTGACCTTGTGGTTCTGTCAAAACACGAGCTGTTGACGATGCGGTAAGCGATATCCGTGTTCATTGCGTTTTTTACTGCGGAAGATATAGTAAACAGCATGACGAAAGTGCAGTGGACAGAATGCTAAGAACGAGTTTCATTTACCAATTATTGAACTCGTTAAGGAAAATTATAATTTGTTTGGCAAAATTTTAACTCTCCTCGTTTGGCACCGGGCATTGAAGAGTTTCAATGCTACCTATATACATCGTATTTTAATGTTATCGAATGGCGAATAAAATTCGCACTAGTTAGGTCTCTTGGCGATAAACGAGGTGAATTTAAATTTTGCCATAAAAAATCTCGTTTTCGTTAACGTAATCAAATGGTTAATAAAACTCACACTAGGTACATGGCAGAGAAACCGTGCGTCTGACGCAAATACATTTAACTACACCTACTAAGTATATTAAATCTCTTTGGTCTGACGCGTCGTTTCGTGCTTGAGTATTCGTGTAAGGCGCCCCGCAGAGAGAGCAAACTAGTTGCAGAAACTATCAACTTAGACAAACAATCAACTTTAAAAAAAAATCGTTAAAGGTTCCCAGTTGCACCAACAGTTTTCGGTTGCCGCAACAGTCATTGATTGCCAGTTGTTGCCAGTTGCTGCATCAAGACTTGCAATTAGAGATGCTATGTCTGCGCAGTTTCTTATTTATGGTGGTTATATGGAAGGTTGCAGGTTATATGGAAACAGAATATTGCAAGTTGCCTGTCACAGCAATCTGTAATCAACATTGCTCTGTCAGCGGAAAGCCTAAGCGAACACTAATCGGTAGATACCGACAAAAACCGCCTCTATGATCTAATGTATAAACTGTGCAACCACACTTGCATCCCGATCCGATCCAGAATCTAGTAGAGAACGGGGACACGAACTAGTGCGTGATGCCATCATCCCCTCTAGAAAACCTGTGCCAGTGTTTTGTTTCACACGGCTTGAGGAACCCTTTTAAGTTTCTCCCGCCCCCGGCCCCCAAAAAAGTCCGGTGACGCTGAAATGCCGTTTAAAACAATCAGCAAATTCCCTCAAAAAAAAAAAACTTTCATCGCTCGTTTCCATTCTAGATTTGAGGAGACCTCTGTAGAGACTCCAACATGCAGATACAACAACAACTCCTGTCTCGGCGGGTTCCCACGCTTATATCATGAGATCGACGTTCTAAGGAAGGAGAAACCTGATTCCTTGCTGCTCAATGCTGGCGACAGCTTCCAGGGAACGTACTGGTATTCGCTGCTGAAGTGGAATGTTACGCAGCAGTTCATGAACCTTCTCCCTCACGATGCACATGTGAGTATAAAGCACATCGCTTTAAGCTTTAATTTAAAAGATTTGAATAATTGAACGAATGAATGAATGATATTCTTTGTTAAACTTCAAGAAATACGACATTTACAAACATAGCCCCACAAAACTATATTAATAGTTTGACTGTGGGTACAAAGCAGAGTCTCGGGGACGAGAGTCACGCCGCCAGTGATTTTCACGACTAGTAATCTTCAACAGGTGTCAATGAAACACCCCATTTTTTTCTTGCCAAAATAGACTGGCATTTTTTTTATTAGATAACGTTGGCTTTTATCTCACGTGAGGTAAGTAACGATAAGACTTTTAAGAAATAAATATTTATCGATATCTGATAGTAATACTATTGCATCAGGGTGCGTAGTGTGAGTTTTGTTTACTATCCGTATTCATTCGATTACGTTTACGAAAACAAAAATTAGTAGGTATGGCATTAAAGCAGCGCCTCCTGGCGACATACGAGAAGAGTTGAAATTTTCTCGTTTTCTTTAACGTTATCGAATGGCGAATGAACCTCGCACCGGGCAACCAGCCCCCCAACCGCCTAACTCTCTCGCTTTCGATCGCTTTGAAGGCGAAGCCCTCGTCTCGCCTTCTAATATAATATCGAAATATAATATCGAATAATATCGAAAGCCTAGCCTATAGCTTTCGATATTGCTTTCATATTCCTTTCGAAATGACAAGATGACGCCTCCTCCTCGCCTCGCCTTCAAAGCGATCGAAGGCGAGAGAGTTAGGCGGTCGGCCTCCGATTAGGCAACGGTATTTGGATAGATAAACAGATAATAATCGATCTTGCCTTTTATTGCAAGACTATGAAACATAAAAGTATAAATAATTTGCAAAGTTACAATTTGGCGGTATTATCGCATTAACCCGTCTCGCGCTGTAGGTATTTCTTTGTTTATTTTCGTAGCGATTTCTTCCAGACAACCAGTATTTAGGTGCATAGGAAATAGTATATTACCGATGTTGTATCAATTTATTTAATACTTGCGGCCCGCTCGCGACTTCGTCCGCTTGAGTACCGGGTCCAAGTCTATGCATGTATTATACATATAAACCTTCCTCTTGAATCACTCTATCTATTAAAAAAACCGCATCAAAATCCGTTGCGTAGTTTTAAAGATCTAAGCATACATACCTACATAGGGACAGACAGACAGCGGGAAGCGACTTTGTCTATAAATGTGTATTACATACAAGATACAAAATTATTTAAGATACTTTATGGTGAATGTTTAGTATGATGCAATTCTAAATTTTTTTTTTATGGTTTTTGTTTTGTTTATATAATTTTAACGCAAATTTTGTTGTTGTTAACGACGGTAGTTGTTGACATTGAATGGGCGCCTTTGGCTTTGAAAGTAAAAAAGTAAATAGTGTTGTATAATTTCGGCGGGCTGGTTAGAACCACGATAGCTTAATGGGAGAGCACCTGCCCCGGAATTTCAGAAGGGTGCAGACTGCAGGTTCAAAACCTGCTCGTGGAAATGTTTTCAACATTTGTGTTTTTGTAATTTGTTGCGTAACAAAATTTGTCTTAAAATTATATAAACAAAACAAAAACATTTTATAAATAGCTTGCCTACTTCTTAAGTATCTTTAGTAGTTATTTGTAAAAATACTATGATCGGATGTTAATGACGGTAGTTGTTGACATTAAATGAGCGCCTTTGGCTTTCAAAGTAAAAAAGTAAATAGTGTTGAATAATTTCGGCGGGCTGGTTAGAACCACGATAGCTCAATCGGGAGAGCACCTGACCCGGTATGTCAGAATGGTGCAGGTTCAAAACCTGCTCGTGGAAAGTTTTCAACATTTGTGTTTTTGTAAAAGTTAAAGTAAAACTTGTTAAAAAATGAAATATTATAAAAGTATCACAAATTTTACTAATAGTAAGAAAAGAAACTATAAAAATAAAACTATGCATTGTACATTTTGCATATAGCTGCATTGGCAGTTGCACAGTGTCGCCAAACTAAAGAACTCAGAAGAATTCATTTCGACAAGCTAATTACAACCTTCTCCATAATGTAATAATGATATGTTTCCGTTACCACCGCTACCGTGTTCAAAAGGAAGTTGTTTGCAATTGAGTCATTTACATCGTTATTTTAATCAAAAGCATGATCATGCGAATTCTTTAACAATGGCCGTTTGTTAACACAATACAGCAACTAATGTCTTATCTAGTAATGTAAACTAATGAATAACAAATAATACTACTATGGCTAATAAATCTTCTTTATTTTCAAATGAATAAGCCATTCCCATCCCCGCTCACTCGAAGTTATAATTCAACTTTTAAATTTTACATGTACACGAACATGAACACCCAAGGTAAGATTGTGATAGGGTTTTTTTTTGATGTGTAAGTTAAGTTACCGCATAGTAATATTGATTTGTCTAAAATATCACCATAACTATGTTTGTTAGCAAAGTCAGGGAAGACGCTGTGGCCTGTAACACAGTTTTACTTTCACAAGCTGCAGGGAATTCACTTTTACTGTGTACATTGTTGTTGTGATGAATAAAGATATTATTATTATTATTATTATTCTCTTTATTTATTTTTAATCTTAGATCTAGGTTTTATAAAAATTATATAAAAGTAAAATATAACAAAATACATACAAAAAATACATATTACTCTGTACAATACAAAAAATAATTTCCATTTATATTTCTAAATAAATATAATAAAATAAAGTAGGTACCTAAAATATCACATGCTAAGTAAAGGTCTTGGGTTATCAACTTTTAAATTTAAGTTGAAGAGTGAAGTGGTTAATACTAAATAACGTATTTTACAGCATAATGAATACTAGGCTACTATATAAAAAAAAATTAATTAACCTACATAATAAAAGTTTATGATAAGTTACTGTAAGTTTTATGTTAGTGTTAATCTTTGATTAGTTTTTAATATTTGATTAGTCTTTATTTTTGATTAGTTTTAATTTACTAAAAAATAAAAAAAACAAATGTTGAAAAAATTTCCACGAGCAAGTTCAAATTCTGCTCGTGGAATATTTTTCAATATTTGTGTTTTTGTAATTTGTTCGCAACAAAATTTGCGTTAAAAATTATTTGAACATTTTACTAAAAAATAGTATGCCCGTTGTGGGTACACTGTTGCTACTCAAATGTACTGTACTGTTGTAAGTGAAGAAGAAGAGGTGACAAATAAAATAGTGTTCACGGAAGACCAGCGCGAGCGTTATCGTGGTACCGTAATGTTTTGACACAAACTGAGCGGCCTATCAGACAATTTTTTTAAATTTCAAAGTATTTTTGGTAATTGTATCATTAACAAACAACTAAAAACAATTTCTTTTTTCTATACTTTATTTACAAATAATAATATATTTAAATGTATGATAGAAAGTATACAAAGCTTCTGAATCCAGAAATTATCCTGATTGTGTTTTCAGGCTATTGGCAACCATGAGTTCGATGATGGTCCTGAGGGTCTGGCTCCATACTTGTCAGCCCTTAAGGCACCTGTGGTGGCTGCTAACATGGATTCGTCCAAGGAGCCATCTCTACAGGGGCTGTACAAACCACACGTCATTGTGGAGAGGAAGGGAAGGAAAGTCGGCATCATCGGTCTCATAACTACTGATACTGCAGTAAGATAAATATTTTTCGTTTTTCGTTTCGCGCGGAATTTGAAAATTTACGTGTTTTTAAGTCACTGGTGCTAGGCGCTGAGTAAGTCTTATACATTAAAAGGACTAGTATAGGTTAGCTTGATCCTTTCACAAGGTCATGGTTGTCTTGGAATTTGAAACAAATACCCAGAAACTGCATAAACAATACGTAAAAGTAATGATATCTAAAAACTTATTTCTTCAGAAACTTTGTAAATATAGCACAAATGAAACAATGATCCCACATCAAAATGTTTGTATTGATATTCCGCAGGGCACTGTTGTCTTATTTTTCAATAAAAAAACATGAATATGAAAATATTAAGACTTTTCTTATTTTTTACCCAAAACGCCTATGATTTTACGAAAGTAAACATTGCTCTAATTAAATCAGCAGCCTACTCTGTACAGATATTAGTGTGCGTGCGTATTCGTAGTCGTGCGCCGTTGTCACACCACTGCCACGCGCCGCTCGCTCGCTATCATAAAGAAACTTGAAACTCGCAGTTTTGCGTCCGCGCTGCACCCCCTTAATGGGACAGTTATAGGGCATTTACTATTTATAAAAATAAATGTTTTGTGAATATTTAGCGTATGCTTTCGCTTACCAACACTTAGTAAATCATATCTTAATCATAATGTTAACTTTCCAGAACCTTTCATCACCCGGCAATGTGTTATTCACCGATCCTAAAGAAGCGGCGCGAAGGGAGGCTCAGATCTTAACAGACAAAGGAGTTGACATTATCATTCTCCTCTCGCACTGTGGTCTGAAGGTTGACAAGTAAGTCTGTCTCACACTAATATCCTATCCGAACGCTTTGGAGAATCTTAGTACGGGATGGCGACATGTGTGCGTGATAGCGATACCATTGCATCTAGAAACCCTCTAAGGATGTTTGATCACTATATACGGCTTCAGGAACATTTAGCTTCTCGCCGCCATTAAAAGTCCGGTTATACGCTGCTTTAAAGCAGCTATTTCTTTCAAAATAAATGTACCTACGTTAATATTATAAAAAGCTATTGATGTTTTCTGGTCGCTATCTGGAACTCGCTGCTTGTTGTTTGTGACCCTCAATCCCCGTGGTGGCCAAGAGATGGTACTAGGTTTTTTAGTGGGTAGGCCTCCCCCCCTCTCGAGTTTGTCTCTTGTCTGGACGATGGAAAGGGAAGAAATCCCATATAATCACGGGCCGCCCCTGAACTCAGTAAATGCGTAACATTGCGCGTTTGGCAGGATCCATTTGGAGTTTAAAGTGCCATCTATTGACATGACGAAGATATTCGTGTCGATAATAGAAGGTGTCGCTACAGGGCCTCGATTCTGTAACTTGAAAACGGCCCAATCCCAGTGGCCTAATTTTGACAACTTCCCATAGTCCTAATATCAAAATTAGACTACCGACATACTATTGAGACGTTATCGAGTAGTAGTAGTAGTAGTAAACTTGGGGAATGTCGAAGTACACAGTGCAGATGCAAGCCATTATTGGTTGAATCTGTTAAGACTTGCTCCTTCATAGTAATCTTTGAATCATTGAAGAGAATTTGTATTTACGTGGGAAGATGTCAATTTAAAACGGGATACAGGCCATTGTTAGCAGATTGGTCCGTCTGACTATTAAACAATTGTCCAATGTCAATTTGGAGGGTTTTACGAGTCAAAAGCTTTATTTTTTTTTCTTTTTGGACAATCTTAAGTAGTAATGAAGGACTTAAGTATTCACAATTAAAACTAATCGGTTATTGCCATTTGATAAGATACAAGCCTATATATTTTGAGGAATAGATGAAACACTATTAAGTCTGGTTTTTTCATAGTCTTAGAATTCAGAAGAAATATCATTGAAAAAAAGACAAAGTGTTGAAAAAAATTCCACGAGCGGGATTCGAACCCGCACCCCATGACATGCCGGGTCAGGTGCACTTCCAACTATGCTATCGTGGCTCAATCCAACTCGCCGAAATTAATCAACACTATCTACTCTTACTCTGTAAGCCAAAGGAGCCCTATTCAATGTCGACAATTACGTCATCAACATCCGATCTTAATATTTTCAACACTTTGTCTTTTTCAATTTGTAATTTGTTCGCAACAATATTTGAGTAAAATTATATGTAAATAATCAAGAAATATCATTTCTCATGAACTACATAGGCATCTTAGAAGGAAAATTAGTAATTGAAAAAATAGCTGGATAAATGTGCTCGGGTAGGACAGAGCTTCGATAGTATAGCCAGATGGTGCAGATGGTGCGGGTTAAAAATCCTCGTGGATTTCGATCTTCCGAATTGTAATACCCTTTCAATGTTTTAGGGAGCTAGCTCGCGATCTCGGCCAGTACATAGACATCATTGTTGGAGGTCACACTCACTCTTTGTTGTGGAATGGACGTTCTCCGAGCGGAGAACCGGTAGCTGGCCCGTATCCAGTCTTCGTTGAGTCGAGCGCTGACAAAAAGCATAAGGTCTGTTGTATTTTAATGGCTTGGTGTGGTTGCATATGGTGTGTTACAACCGATTAAATGAATTCCCTGTAGTTCCACTATAGTGACGTGTTGAATTTCCTCTCAAAAGTTCAGGTAAGCATACTGCTTTCATCTCACTGGATGTTAAGTTATGATAAGGCCATTGGTGGAAGCGTACTTCACTCGGAATCCTCAAATACTGAGGCACTGGCTATCTTATCTCTAGCTGCCGGAATACACTTCCCGCCCGATCCTCTATGCCACTACACATTTACTGACTAAACATGCACACTAGTTTAGGCCCAAGACACCGTAGGTACTCGTAGAACAAGAGTATGACGAACCGGTTCACACGCGCTCTATACCAGGGTACAGATATGTACCTGGGCGCTTCTTTCCACCACCACGGCCCTGTCAACCCGAACCGAGATCCGAGCCTTTAGAAGCGCCCACGGGTTGTTCCGCTGCCCGATCCGATCCGAACCCTTCGGAGAATCTAGTAGGGCATGGGGACACGCACTAGTGCGTGATCCCCGCAGAAAACCTCCGAAGGTGATTCGTTTCATACGATTTGAGGGGGGCCCTTTAAGTTTCTCGCCGCCCCCAAAAAAGCCCGGTGAAGCTGAAAATGCCGTCTGAGGCAATCAGCATCTCTCTCCAAAAAAATAATGCCGGAATTCAAAAATGCTACAAACATTTGATGTTACGGTGACATGTTTAAATAAAATTGTGGTAGCTAGCCAGGAGGACAAACAAGCGCTACCACCGGCCAAACTGAGTACATAAACATGTACCCCCGTTGTGAATCGAACCCGGGACCTCGGGGACTGAGACCAGAGGTCTTAACCACTAGACCACAGCGGCTGTTACTTTATTGCTCACACTATATACAATAAGGTATCCTAACCTAACCAACCCTACTTTTGTGTTCTCTTTAACAAGATCAGATTTCTTTTGCACCCTTTCAGACATTGATAGTGCAAGCATCAGCTTTCACCAAGTACATGGGCAATCTATCTGTGTATTTCGACTTTCGAGGTGACTACGTCAAGTGGGACGGAGGACCTATATTCTTGGATCGGACCATTTCTGAAGGTAAATTTTTATCGTTTGAAAAGTCGTAGTAATGTGTGTGTGGTATTTTTATTAAAGTGAAATTACTGAGTAGGTACCTAGTGCGAGACAAACAAACATTTTAATATCTATCTACTTATAGCTACGTAAAGTCCTAGTGCCTTACAAATATTCAAAGAATAAGCTCCGAACAGTTTTTTCGTGTTTTGTTCCTGTCATGTAAACGTCGCGTCGTTTCAAATTAGACAAAAACGATGAATTCGAAGGTTATTCGCAATAAGTGTACAGAGCATCTATTTTCTTAATGTCTCTCAGTAATGTTCGTGTTTCGGCTGTCGTCGAATTTCTATCAGTTTAAAAAAAAGGCAGTGTCTCACCGCCGGCGATGAGCGAGTAGCGAGTAGAGCTAGAAACTAGAAGCGAGTTGGCGAGCAGTGACAAGCGAGTTGTAGTTCCGATAGTTTTGTCGCTGGGCTATAAGCGAGTGTTTTTGTGCGGTGGGCGATTACTCGCATTACTCGCTCAGGGGCGGCTAGTCCTGTAGACATGAGCAAAGTCGTTATTTTTCAATCACAGTAGTCACTGTCGACAGTCGTCGTTTCTGTTACACAAGAAAAATCATCGTGATTTTGTCACGTCGATGACGTCGATATCGTACATTTAAGAAACACAGTTACGGTATATTTAAGAAAAACTTACATCTCGTTTTTATTTTATGTTGTCTTGTCATTCTTAAATATGTACGAAAATCTTCATTTGACAACTCGTTAAATCTGTTTAAACTCACTGTATTCTCTTCTGAAATAATTAATATTTTGCATCCAAATTCTTACAAATATACATCATCGTCGTTGTCTATCTGAACTAGACAACAATGATAGTTCAAATAATTGTTCTAAATTCATTATGTATGTTAGCTAGGTAGAAAGGACCACAGGTTGTCGCTCGGCGAGTGAACTGACCACCAAGCGAGTATCGCTGAGCGAGAATCGCTCAGCGGCAAACTAGTAAAGCGAGTACTCGCCGGCAGTGTGAACAGTCAGCGATCAACTATTAATATATGTATCTCTTTTTTTGACACAGGATCTATATCTATTGTACGTTTCTTGAGCGATAAAATAGTCGATAGTTCGTCGCTTACTCGCCGGCGGTGGGACAGCTGCCATAGAGTATACAAGATAGTCACATCGTTACTATTAGTCCTTTTACTTATTAGACATAATTAATTAATTTTAAAATAAGGGAACTTTCCCTATAACATGATATAGATATTGTGTCGTATGATTTACGATTTATAGTTTGACACTTATATAATAAGTACTTCACATAAAAAAAAACAATAAAATACGTTTTTTTTTTTTTTTTTCTATAAATTAAAAAAAACTATAAGCAAGTAGGTACATGAGCAATCTAATAATGAATGGACATGGAAATTAATATTCGGTTGCATTTGGAAATGCGATGATACCAAGAGTCAATAGAAGCAGTGTAGTACCATAGTACAATACTATGGTAGTACGTTGCAATTGTTTGTTCAAACTTGAACTTGAATCGATATTATTGTTGTTATAATATAATCATTGTGACATTTGTCTATAATAAGCGATGTCTCTTCTAATTGAGTTGGTTCTGGGTCTGTCAATTAATCATAACAGTTTATTTATTATAACAATAATCTCTACGTTATCTGAAATGTCGGCCAAGAAAGGTCAAGAATACTAACGACTTATTTGATGAACTATATGAACAAATACATTGAAAATGAAAATTTTGTCGCCATAACATCAATGTTTGTAGCATTGTTGTGTTCCGGCAGCTAGAGATAAGATAGCCAGTGCCTCACTAGTTGAGGATCCCGGGTGAAGTGCGCTTCCACCAAATGGCCTTATCATCACTTAATATCAGGTGAGATCAAGGCACTGTGCTTACCCGTAAATATAAAAAAAAAAAAAAAAAGCGATTACAGTGTAGGTAACTATATGACTTTCAAATTCTCTCAAGAAGTCCGCCCGAGGACTTAGTAAAGCCCCACATCTTTACTGGATACTCGAGGGGTTGGGTGTATATCATTTCTCATTTCTATTATCATTCATTATCATCATACAGAAAAGAAATATTGCTAATTTATGTATTACTTGTTAGAAAAATTACTTTGACACTGGCTAAATGTGCTAATCACACAAAGCCACCAACAAAAAAAAAAAAAAAAAACTATGACTAATAGCCGCTGGGTTTTAAACCACCACCGGTATAAAACACAGAGGCTAAGCTGGGAATTGAAACTGGGCAATTCTCAGCTTTGGTCTATGATTTTATTAGATATTTCTTACTTAAGAGTAATTATTAACGGGATTCTTCATAAAAATAAATGTCCTTTTGTATAATACCTTCAATACAGCCGCGGAGGAACCCGATGGCGCACTGGTTAACGCGCCTGGTCTGCGAGTGCTGAAATAAAGCAACTTTCGCAAAGGCCGATCATCGGACGGGTGACCAAAAATTTATCATTTTGAGCTCCTCCGTGTTTCGGAAGCCGTTGGTCCCAGCTGCTTTATCAGCCGTTAACAACCACCAATCCGCACTGGGCCCGCGTGCTGGTTTATGGCCTATTGTCCCTATCATCCATAGGGAAGGCTCGTGCCCCAGTGGTGTCCTCACTGAATGAGTTAATGGTGTTTTGTACCTAACTGTCCCAAAATATTGGATAGGTACTCAAAGACAACAAAAAATATTTGTAAGAATGTACATTAAGTTTACAATCACATGCCCAAACCAACCTTTATCATTAAGGCGAAGGGTAAGGCACACTAGCGCCGCTAATGGATTTAATTTGATAACTGATAAAATGGATTTTTTTTCAAACATTGCGGACCTTCCGACACTAGGCAAACATCTATTATTTAATAATTGTGCACTACTTTTAGGTTTGTTTTTGTATTCATTCGCTAACACCAACAGTGGCCATTGTTTGTAAATAAATGCGATAGCCCGTTTTGTGAATAAACCACGCAACAAAAAGTAGTGCACAATTATTAAATAAATACTATGGATGCTTTCCTGTTGTCCGACGGACGGTACGCAATGCTTAAAAAAAGATCCGGTCCGTTAGTAATTGTCAAATTATCAAATAAATGTTTTAGTTTATATTACTACGTATTCCTTGGTTATCTATCTTTCAGATCCACAAATAAAAGCGAAGCTAGCTCCTCTCGCTGAGATAGTACATAGGGCTGAGAATGTGCCGATTGGTGAAACGAGAACGACTTTGTATTTCGAGGACTGTGTGTTTGGTGAATGCGCTTTGGGTGACGCCCTTGTCGATTCCCAGAACTTATATGTAAGTAATCTAGGTATATCTATATATTAATATGTGAAGCAAAAATTTTGTACCCGTTTTTATGAAAATTGCGCAGACGGAGGAGTATGAAATTTAGCACACTTATAGTTTATATAGAGAAGGTTATTATGTATGAAAAATACATCAGATCAACAAAAACAACATTACACACACTACCATGTATTTGACACACAGGTATTGTTTGTCTTTAATGCGGCCGACATCTGTCAATGCCAATCCAAACTCACATTCTATCTTTTTTAATTTTTCATTGCTTAGGATACAATCCTTGCAGCCTTAATAAAGTTATGGTCGAATTTCGACTACAGGGCGAGCACTATTGTATTAATTTCCTGATTGGTAAACACTTGGTGTTCATCCCACCTGATGATAAGCGATGATAACCGAAACAGGCCGAAAATAGTGCACTTAACCCGAAATCCTCAACTCTGAGACGATGGCTATCTTATGTCTAGCTGCTGAAACACAACAATGCTACTTACATTTATTTTTATGGCAACATATTTATATGAGATGGTGGTAGCTAGCCAGCTAGCCAGGCGTACAGACAAGCCCTCACCCGCGACCTCTGGGTCTGAGACCAGCCACAGAGGCGGTTAGTATCTACTCAAATCGAAGCAACGCCATCTAGTGACAAATTTATGTAAACTTGTGTAGCTGCTTCGTGCCATGCGAATTCTAGTCAACGGTAACACTGTCGACCGATCCGCTAGGTGGCGTTTGATCAAGATTGATTATACCACGGTGTACCCGAGAGGTCACTCCGCAAAAACTTTCAACTAAAAATCTCCCGTGGGCCTTATTAAATAGATCCGCCGATGTACCTCTAGCGTTATATCTAAAGTGCAGAGTGAGACAGGTCTCATGATACCGACTTTCTATACAATATTATTATAATTTACTATACAATTTGTATCTATACATTTTCAGGCAAAGGACAAAGTGAAAACTGACCTAGATTTTTTGTCATTCGTGCAACGTGGTAATATCAAATCAACAATACTCCAGGGAAGTAAGTATTTTAGCCATAATATTTTTTTATATTTATATTCTTAATTGCACAAAAACACATACTTACAGAAAACAGACAAACAAGTCACTGAAAACTTACAATACCGTGTCATAATAACACCATTATAGGTTGGCAGGGCCTGTTTGATTCACTATTTATTTTGACAAAGTACTAGTGTTGAGTTACCTTTGTTGCTGACTGTGCCATCTGTTATATCTGCATGAAGCACCGTATTATGTATATTTTATAGCAATATATTTATGTTCCTATGAAATATTCACGTATTAAACCACAAAGAGGTTCTTCACATTTTACACTACTCGTTAATATAAATATATGTGCTTGTTCCGCGGTGAGGAGCGCTCTCATTGTTTTGGACTGCATCGGCTGCTTACCATCAGGCAGTATGTGGTCACTATGACGTGTCAATATAAAAAAATAAAAAATATATGTATGATTTATTTCTTTTTACCCGACTGCGTCAGGTGGGTTATGTTTTTTTAAATTAATTTTTTGTATTCATTTGGCTCGGAAGTGTCTGACGCTGCTTACCGTATTATCCCTTGAACGGGCACAGCATGTTCAAATTTTTCATTGGTTTTTCACCTTATCTCAATTGTATAAAGTTCTAAATATGGTGGCAATATATGTGCCACTGCCTTATAAAGGGTTAAGGCAGGCTACTTACCGATCTTTATGTGACAGTCGCAATTAGGGTTGCCAACCGTAATCTATAATAGAGTATTGTACTCTATATCATGTAGGCGTACTCTATAATCTATAACACTAATAGAGTATGCTAAAATACTCTTTTTTACACAATGTTTTCATGTAATATTATGCAAACTCATTATCAGAACAAAAAAAGTCCAAAAGAGCTCTTGATCCATATAAATTTAGAGTTACAATGTTTGGACTCATGCAATTCTTTTAATAACCGTGAAAAATTGTTATGTGCTGCAAAATGTACAAAAAAATACCTTTTTCAAAATATAAAATAAATGATACTCTTTTTTGTAAGTCCGTACTCTTTATTTACCTCCTTTGAAATCAGATATACTCTATTTCTTCTAATAAAAGTTGGCAACCCTAGTCGCAATCGCAACAAATTGCAATTTATCGCTACCAAACACATAATTTCGTATTACGGAACGTAGAACGCTCCAATAGCGCCACAAGCGAGCGATTGATGAACTAAAAGTACATGACGGCGCCGGCGCCGGTGCGGCGCTCTAAAATACAAAATACCGATTTTAGCAACCGCAACTAGTAGCAGTCGCGTTGCCATTGTGCAATTAGCAATTGGTTACAAAAACGCAAATGTTGAAAAAATTTCCACGAGCAGGACGTGTAAATTTTTTCAACATTATTTTGTGTTTTTGTGATTTATTCGCAACAAAGTTTGCGTTAAACATTATTTGAACATTTTATAAATAGCTTGCTTACTTCTTAACTGATCTTTAATATTTGTAAAAATATTATGATCGGATGTTAGTGACGGTAGTTGTTGACATTGAATGGGCGCCTTTGGCTTTCGAAGTAAAAAGTGTTGAATAATTTCGGCGGGCTGGTTAGAACCACGGTAGCTCAATTGGAAGAGCACCTGACCCGGTATGTCAGTAGGGTGCAGGTTCAAATCCTGTTAGTGGATTTTTTTTTGTCTTTTTGTAATTTGTTCGCAACAAAATTTGCGTTAAAAATTATTTGCAATTGGTTGCTTATTTTCGGTAGTAAACCCGCCGGTTCTAGCTCGGCAACAGATACAACTTGTAAAATTACTTGATACATAGTCAACGTTGAAATTTACTATAATCTTTGTAATGTTTTTGATGAATAAACTAAACTAAACTATAATAAATTAATACATGTAAAAACGATTCCAGCAATAACTAAAGGGTCATTGTTCGAGTTGCTACCATTCAACGACAGGATGGAGTCGTTCGAGTTGCAAGGGCGGTGGGTGCTAGCGGCCTTGGAGAGGAGCGTCGCCGATGAGTGGGGGAAGCACCCTTTCAAAGGACCCTGGGTCTTACAGTTGTCTGGTAAGCGCACGGCAATGGCAAACACTTTTTTTATTGTAAATACTGGTCGACTTTTTTATCACCATCCAAACCTTCTGAGATGACTCCCGTGGTACAAACGAACAACTTTTACTATTGGACCAAGTTCCTAACTCGAAAAAAAAATCAGCTGTTCCATACATTTTGGTCGAATGAATAGCGATGTTTTGTATGGAACAGCTGATTTTTTTTTCGAGTTAGGAAGTTGGTCCAATAGTAAAAGTTGTTCGTTTGTACCACGGGAGTCATCTCAGAAGGTTTGGATGGTGATAAAAAAGTCGACCTGTATAATATGTAGCATTTTAAATAAAATATACAGGGTGTGGTTTTGTAAAACAACATCCATCTCAGGAGTGGTAGTAGACAAGACACTGATGCCAAAAAAAAAAACCTTAAATTTTCATGGAAAAATCCATGAAATCAGGAAATTATATTATTATTACGCAGGCGAGCTATCGGTTATTCCCCACGCTCTGTCGGGGCGGGGCGCGGCGGCCGCATGTACTCGGTGGTGTAGCGGGGTATGCGGGGGTGGTGCGGGCGGTAACAAGTGCCGCCGCCGGCGGCGCCAGTCAGTTTGCCTGCCGTTTTTTACTAATAAAGTAATAGTTAAATATTTATTTATATTTTTCTTGTAACTACTTTCATGTGTACTATCACCCCTGAGTCGGGCGTTGCTGTTCAAAACTACACCTTGTATAGCAAACTTAAGCGGGAATGGGCTGGTCATGTCGCCCGCAAACATGGTTCATGGTGCAAGAGGCTCGTTGTTTGGAGACCCTGGGAAGAAAAACGCCCTTTAAGCAGACCTCAGATGTGCTGGTATGATGACCTGAAGAGGGTGGCCGGCTTCAAGTGGATAGAGAGAGCACAAAACAGGGAAGAATGGAAAAAAATTAAGGAGGCCTACATCCACAGGATTGAGAACGGCTGAGAAGAAGAAGAAGCATTGTGAATGCAAAATTCTAAAATAATAAAAAACGGCGATGCCTGTTATAATTATATGTGTATTCGTTACCGGTAAGTACAAGATCTCGAGTTGTTCGATGGCGTAGTGACCTCTGCTCGGTCTGCGATTGCTAAAGTTAGGCAACTTTACCGCCTCTGTGGTGTAGTGATTAAGACCACCGGTTTAGACCCAGAGTTTCCGGGTTCGATTCCCAGCAGGGGTATATGTTTGTGTAGGTACTCGGTTTGGTTGGTGGTAGTATTTGTTTGTCTGCCTCGCTAGCTACTACCATTTTATCTAAATATGTCGCCATAACATCAATGTTTGTAGCATTGTTGTGTTCCGGCAGCTAGAGATAAGATATCCAGTTGAGGATCCGGGTAAAGAGCGCTTCTATCATTGGCCTTATCATCGCTTAACATCAGGTGAGATCAAGGCAATGTGCTTACCCGTAAAATATTTAAAAAAAAATTTTGCAAAGACCGAGAATAGCGGAGGGGGGCACAGTGTTTTAAGAACCCCGAAAAAGTGACGGTAGTTGTTGACATTGAATGGGCGCCTTTGGCTTTCGAAGTAAAAAGTGTTGAATAATTTCGGCGGGCTGGTTAGAACCACGGTAGCTCAATTGGAAGAGCACCTGACCCGGTATGTCAGTAGGGTGCAGGTTCAAATCCTGTTAGTGGATTTTTTTTTGTCTTTTTGTAATTTGTTCGCAACAAAATTTGCGTTAAAAATTATTTGCAATTGGTTGCTTATTTTCGGTAGTAAACCCGCCGGTTCTAGCTCGGCAACAGATACAACTTGTAAAATTACTTGATACATAGTCAACGTTGAAATTTACTATAATCTTTGTAATGTTTTTGATGAATAAACTAAACTAAACTATAATAAATTAATACATGTAAAAACGATTCCAGCAATAACTAAAGGGTCATTGTTCGAGTTGCTACCATTCAACGACAGGATGGAGTCGTTCGAGTTGCAAGGGCGGTGGGTGCTAGCGGCCTTGGAGAGGAGCGTCGCCGATGAGTGGGGGAAGCACCCTTTCAAAGGACCCTGGGTCTTACAGTTGTCTGGTAAGCGCACGGCAATGGCAAACACTTTTTTTATTGTAAATACTGGTCGACTTTTTTATCACCATCCAAACCTTCTGAGATGACTCCCGTGGTACAAACGAACAACTTTTACTATTGGACCAAGTTCCTAACTCGAAAAAAAAATCAGCTGTTCCATACATTTTGGTCGAATGAATAGCGATGTTTTGTATGGAACAGCTGATTTTTTTTTCGAGTTAGGAAGTTGGTCCAATAGTAAAAGTTGTTCGTTTGTACCACGGGAGTCATCTCAGAAGGTTTGGATGGTGATAAAAAAGTCGACCTGTATAATATGTAGCATTTTAAATAAAATATACAGGGTGTGGTTTTGTAAAACAACATCCATCTCAGGAGTGGTAGTAGACAAGACACTGATGCCAAAAAAAAAAACCTTAAATTTTCATGGAAAAATCCATGAAATCAGGAAATTATATTATTATTACGCAGGCGAGCTATCGGTTATTCCCCACGCTCTGTCGGGGCGGGGCGCGGCGGCCGCATGTACTCGGTGGTGTAGCGGGGTATGCGGGGGTGGTGCGGGCGGTAACAAGTGCCGCCGCCGGCGGCGCCAGTCAGTTTGCCTGCCGTTTTTTACTAATAAAGTAATAGTTAAATATTTATTTATATTTTTCTTGTAACTACTTTCATGTGTACTATCACCCCTGAGTCGGGCGTTGCTGTTCAAAACTACACCTTGTATAGCAAACTTAAGCGGGAATGGGCTGGTCATGTCGCCCGCAAACATGGTTCATGGTGCAAGAGGCTCGTTGTTTGGAGACCCTGGGAAGAAAAACGCCCTTTAAGCAGACCTCAGATGTGCTGGTATGATGACCTGAAGAGGGTGGCCGGCTTCAAGTGGATAGAGAGAGCACAAAACAGGGAAGAATGGAAAAAAATTAAGGAGGCCTACATCCACAGGATTGAGAACGGCTGAGAAGAAGAAGAAGCATTGTGAATGCAAAATTCTAAAATAATAAAAAACGGCGATGCCTGTTATAATTATATGTGTATTCGTTACCGGTAAGTACAAGATCTCGAGTTGTTCGATGGCGTAGTGACCTCTGCTCGGTCTGCGATTGCTAAAGTTAGGCAACTTTACCGCCTCTGTGGTGTAGTGATTAAGACCACCGGTTTAGACCCAGAGTTTCCGGGTTCGATTCCCAGCAGGGGTATATGTTTGTGTAGGTACTCGGTTTGGTTGGTGGTAGTATTTGTTTGTCTGCCTCGCTAGCTACTACCATTTTATCTAAATATGTCGCCATAACATCAATGTTTGTAGCATTGTTGTGTTCCGGCAGCTAGAGATAAGATATCCAGTTGAGGATCCGGGTAAAGAGCGCTTCTATCATTGGCCTTATCATCGCTTAACATCAGGTGAGATCAAGGCAATGTGCTTACCCGTAAAATATTTAAAAAAAAATTTTGCAAAGACCGAGAATAGCGGAGGGGGGCACAGTGTTTTAAGAACCCCGAAAAAGTGACGGTAGTTGTTGACATTGAATGGGCGCCAGTGGCTTTCAAAGTAAAAAGTGTTGAATAATTTCGGTGGCTGGTTAGAACCACGATAGTTCAATTGGAAGAGCACCTGACCCGGTATATCAGAAGGTGCACCCTTCTGATATACCGGGTCAGGTGCTCAAATCCAGCTCGTGGAAATTTTTTCAACATTTGTCTTTTTGATGCCAAATACCTATTTCGGACAATGTTTTTGGATTTTTTTACTGCTTACCCGAGCTTGTGACCACCAATTTGCGGTGACTATGTCAATACCCATTAATTATGGCGATGAATTAATTCCAATAACGGAGGCATTTGCCCAGCAGTGGGGCAGTATATACGCTAATTACTACTTCTATTACTTAATTGAAATAACTCTGTAATATATCTGTTTCAGGTTTACAAGTAACATACAACGTTTCTAAGCCTGAAGGTCAGCGGGTGGTGTCAGCTACCGTAGGAGATAAAGAAGGCGGGATGCCTATAGACAGTGAAAAGTTCTACCAAGTCACAGCGCCATCGTACTTGGCTGACGGCGGCGATGGGTTTACGGTAAGCGACGAACTTCACTTTGTTGGATGTTGATCATGATAAACCACAAATCGCAGCTGGAAGGTCAGCCACTGGTGTAAGCACCGTGGGGGGTAAATGAGACGCCCTTAGCTAGCAATAAGGTCTACCAGGTTATGGCACTCGTGCACATGTTTGACTGCAGCGATAGGTTCACCGTAAGGAACGAACTTCACTCTGTTAGCTGGTGGTCAACACTAATGATCAGCAGTGGTGTCAGCACCGTGGGTAGGGACGCTCGTGAATGGTGAACGGGCCGCAAACCACCATGCGGGCCCAGTGCGGATTGGTGGTGGTTAACGACTGCTAATATGCAGCTGGGACAAACGGCTCTACATACCTTCCAAAGCACAAAAGAACGGACTTCCCTTTGCGTTGACGGCAACGATGAGCTCACGATAAGCGACGAACTTTTTTTTTTATACGTAGCACGGCAAATGACTCCAATTCACCTGATGTTAAGTAAATATGGAATCCAGATCCGACGATAACTGGTGCAGCGTGAGAACAGCGCAGCGTCAGTTATCCTCACTTTGCCGGCCCACAAGGTGCCTCTTCACGCCTCGTTTGAAGGACCCCATATCATAGGAAGGAGGGAAAACGTGTGCTGGCAAATTATTCCATGTTTTGGAGGTGCGACAAAAAAACGAGTCACCAAATTTCTTAGTGCGCGATGGAATATTAGAGACAGTGAAGCGGTGACTCCGGAGAGCAGCACGTGTACTCCTATGGAAGAAGGGAGAAGGTGGGATGAGGTCAAAGAGTTCTTCAGAGCACTCGCCATGGTATAAGCGGTAAAACACGCTCTCTCAATATCTCTTTGTTACTTCACTTTGTTAGCTGATCACCACATCACTAGCTCATTTTCTATCCCTACTGGAATCGGGAAGGGTTGGGATGATGATGATGATGATTCAGTTCATAATTTGTATACATTTTGCTCATTCCAGATGTTCAGAGACCACAAAAAGAAGGTTCAAGTTATCGGAAGGGACCAGAAGATATTCGAGAATTTCATTATGAAGCACACTCCTCTGAACATCGCGAAAGACGGACGGATCAAAATAATTGAAGATTAGCTGTCAACCATGTATAAAGGGACGCTTTAATGCGAAGAACGAGTATCTTTACATCATCATCAACATATCAATATTCAAAATTACAAAAAAATATCTTATGAATGTCACTATGGCTTTGAATTGACGTTCAAAAAACATTTGTAAAAGTTCATTTTAAATAAAACAAATTGAATTATGAATTTTGAATTTTATGCCATCGCTATCGGCATCGGTTTGTAATTGTACCAGCGAGAAAGTCAGGGGCATTCATTTTATCCCTTCCTTTTACAGCGTCCAAATATTAGAATAAATATAATAATTAGAATATGTCATATCATATAAATACACTTTCCATGGTTAATAACCATGATCATCATCAGCAGCAGAGCATTGGCATCTTTCCTCGCACGCACTGCACGGTCCTGCACTATATATCCTCATCCATATCTTGCCCGCCACTTGGACTTTAAGACTTAAGTCGTCTAACCAACCCAGCTAGAAGTTTTCTAACTGATTGATGGAAATCGTGTGATTTTAAAACAACACAAACGCCACTTTTTTAGAAATTGAGTTTTTGAACGCTACTTCTTCTTAAGGCCTATTTACATTTTGCCTTAAAAACCATACATGTCTTCTGACGGTTTATACTTTAAACGAGGTATCGATTTTTTATATTGTTGCAGGCAACTCATGTTTAATATAATAATATTTTTTTTGTATCTACTGAAAAATTATAGCTCCTTGACATATGTACTATAAAATCATACGATTCAAATATCCTTATTATATTAATTTTTACATTCATAATGCTTTATGAAGTTACATAATTAAATTTTAGTAGAAAAAATAAACTAGTCTCAGGAAGCTCAGGAAGCCTTTCAGCTGGTTGATAAATAACATTATATTCTGAAAAAAATGTGTCAGGTATTACAACATTTTATAACTATAAAATAAATGCAGTAAATACTTATTAGAAGACATTTGACATATCAAAATGACCTTTGATAGTCAAATGATACAATATATTCACATATAATAATAATATGTCATGTTCATAATATCGATTTTAAATTTACAAAATGGCGCGCGCTTGTGCACTTCCTTGACTTCCTGTTACACTGTTACACATACTTCCGTCCCATTTCGAAAATCACTCCCACAAATTGCTTATATAGAAAGCGATCAAATTGGTATCGATACTTCTGTCAAACGAAGATACCAGTAAAACCAAAGTACCAATATGCTTGGTATCGTTACATGGATGGTATTTTACCGTTAAATTAACTGAACGCTCTATGCGGATTGGCTTAAGCGCATTAGGTTTTTTTTCTTCTTTATGAAACGAGCCTATTCCTTCCATAAAGGCCGGCAACCCAGCTGCGATTACTCTGGTCTTGCGGGGGTGTCCATGAGCGGCGGTGATTGCTTCCCATCAAGTGACCCGCCTGCTCGATTGTCTCCTTAAAAAAGGTACCTAACGAAAAAAGGAGCGATACTTTTCTAGATAACGTTACCTGCATTACTGGTACCAAATTACCTTTATAGAAATAACGTTACTTACCGGTACTTATAGAGGGAATTTGGTGACGGTAACAAGTCCTGCATGATGACCATCTCTTGGCCGACGTGTCAACTAAACTTAGTAATGCATAACGTCATACTGCTGGGTAAATGTCTTCCTTATTTTCTGTCACGACCCTCAGCCAGTCTAGGTGAAACAAATCCACTTCTTCACTTGTTATCGTGGCTTAAGTCGGTGCCTGCCTAGGGCTCGATAATGGCTAAGGAATTTAATCTGAAACGATTTTAAATAAAAATAAATGTATTTTCTTCGTTTATAAGTAATCTTATTTTCTATACTAATAAAAGTGTCAACAGATAATAGCTAGATATTTGGTAATTGTCTACAAATATAGCATAATTTTCCTCATACTTAGTTCGTCTTAGCGAATTTCAGTAAATATTTTACATTATTCGTTAAAGAAGGTATTTTATCGAAAAATTAAAACAGAGATGCAAATATTTATATTTCTCTAAAATAACACTGTCAGTTTAGATTGTTTTTTTTAACATTAATATTTTTATTTGAAGTACAAAATTGTGAATTACATAAGACAGCAAAACAGTTTGCTACGTGAGTCCGACCCATTTAAGTGTGTGTTTAATTTCTAAATAACATGACGAATCCCAATTATTTTGTTCATTAATAAATAATTTAATTTTTACAAGTAGATATATTGCGCTAGTTGTTATTGTAAATGTCCAAATATTATTTTTATAAGTATCTATAATGACATTTTATACGTGTACAATTATTAATTTTAAAACTAATTTTTTTATTATAAGTACCTAGTTCTACGAATATTTTGAGGTGGTAAGTAATTGTTGCCAGTTATTTAATAAATAAAATTCTATAAACAGATAATTGTTTTATTTCTATTGCAAATGTTTTGTTTAGTTTTAGATTTTTTTTGTAAACAATCTATCTGACCTTGACACTGTTTCCTGTGGAAATTATATTGTTTTTCTAAATTTAAAAAAATTACTTGCCAATCGTCAGACTAGAAGGAAATTCAGTGCCTCGTCGGTGGCTCAATTAGAACAGCAGTCGCCTAGATTACGAAAGGTCGTATGAGACACACCAAAGCAGCCACCTCCCTTTTTTTTTTTTTTTTTTTATGCCTTATAAGACAGCTCTTGACCTCGATCTCGCCTGATGGTGAGCGTAGATGAGGTCTAAGATGGAGCGAGCTGCCCTAGAAGATGCCTATTAACTCTCGCCTTGAAGGAATTCAGGTTATAAGTTTTTGGGAACACAGACGATGGCAGAGAATTCCACTCCTTGCCAGTGCGCAGCAAAAATGATGACATGAAGCGCTTAGTGCGACATAGTGGAATTTCAACTAGGTGGGGATGATATCCTGCAGTACGTCTGGAGGTTCGGTGGTAAAAGGGCGATGGTGGTATGAGCTCGAAAAGCTCCCCGGCACACTCTCCGTGGTAAAGTTGGTAAAAGACACACAGGCAGACGACACGACGCCGATGTGCGAGGCTGGTAAGCTTGGCCTCGACAAGCGCATCATCACCGATGAGCCTTATAGCTCTGCGTTCCACCGAGTCGAGTGCGGCCAACTGGTATTTGGCAGATCCGTCCCAAAGGTGACTGCAGTATTCCATGCACGATCGGACTTGAGCCTTGTACAGGCTAAGGATCTGCTCTGGTGTGAAATACTGCCACACCTTGTTCAGGATGCCCAGCTTTTTTGCTGCAGTCTGAGCTTTGGACTCGATGGTTAAGCCGAAGTTGAGATTTGCAGTCAACTCCATGCCTAACAGCTCAAGGGTGCCCTTGATTGGGATGGACGTACCACGGAAAGTAGGAGTCAGAAGAAATGGACTCCTTTTGGCGGAGAACAGACACGCTTGTGTTTTGGAGGCGTTGAAACGGACCAGGTTGTCGTCCCCCCAATTGGAGACGAGGTTTAAGGTCGCGTCTGCTCGCTCAACCATGGCCTCTCTTAGAGAGTGAATGTTTCCCTCTCTGGCTCCCGCAGCCGGAATGTATCTTTCTGCAACAGTACTATCGTCTGCGTACCCAACTATCCCTGGCTGAAGCAGGTCGTTGATGTGAAGCAGGAAAAGAGTTGCCGAAAGAACAGACCCTTGAGGAACTCCGGCGTCGATAGCCATGATGTCAGAGGAGGAGGAGGAGCCATGATGTCCCATTTAGGAAATCCTATTTCTCCACCTTTATTGAAATGTCCCATTGAAAACTATGAACGAATAGCCAGACTGTTTGATCTACAAGGTTAGGTAGAAATGGCAACATAATAATTTTCTAGTTGTCGGGTCACATTTTTAACAAGTTACTAAAATTCCAGCTCAGCTATATATTGCCAATTCTGTTTTGTCTTGTAGATCAGAGGAGCTCTATGGCGCAGTGGTTAGAGGGCCTGGTAGGCTACTCTTGACGCAAACTCAATCTCAATACAATTCCAATGCGATTAATACGAGTATGTATCGATATTGGGATAAGTTTCGCAATTTCGGAACGCCCCATCTCGATAATAATTTGTTTACTCAATTTCCACGCAATTTAATTCCAATGTGGCGCTATTATCGTTTTTAAGAGTGCCATTTGAATTTTTTAGATTTGTGATTGGAAATTGATTATTGCAATTGTGTTTCAAGAGTAACCCTACAGGTCTGCGATTGTTAAGTTTTATTAGTACGTGTTCAGGTGTAGCAACTTACGCAACGGCTGTTCTATGGATGACCAAAAATGTCTCTCCTCGAGCTTATCCTTGCTTCGGAAGGCACGTCAAGCCGTTGGTCCCGGCTTCATTAACAGTCGTTAACAACCACCAATCCGCACTGGGCGCGCGTGGATGCTCGTGCCCCAGCAGTGGGGACAGAAACAGAGCTGGTCAGATGATTTTATAGATCAAATCGTAGTTCAGCTCTTTTTGAACTACAAAATAGCTATTAGTTAATAACACTCAATGGGATCATGCCTTTATAAGGATTCGGAAGGTAGAGATCATGTATTTTGATATTGTGAAATCCGTATTAAAATGTTAAAGTCAAATCTGTATTGGTGGTAATAATAATAAGGCCGTAAACTAGATGCTGCCCCAGTATTTGGAGCGTAACTAAAGTCGACTTTCATTTTTATATTATATTTATTACATAGCAGTGCATCTTCGTGCCTGTTTGGGTTGTGCGCACAACTTAATTTATTGAGGGTCATTTGGTATAAGCCTCTTTTGGACTCCAACTTATCTCACAGAGAAACCTCGTTACACCATGATCGAATGGAAGGATCTGATCCTCTATGTACCATTTTAAATTTCAATGGTTTTACGTTACGTGTGTTAACTCTCAATAAGCCTCTGAAAGCGATTTACCGCAACGGGGCCCTGAACTGTCGTTTTCTTGTGTAATTTAGTAAGCTGACGTGAGATGGCGCTGTCGCTTTCTGACTGAAACGCGCTATCATGGTGCGCGTCATTTGGTATGTAAGAGCGAGCCTAACAGCATTTTATTGAACGGTTAACGGTTTGTACTACTATTTTTGGAAGGATTGTAATAATTGTTTTTATTAAAATGATGATGATAATCCTTTTCCTATCCTTATTGCTTTAATTGGTCGTGGGAACAACGTATCCCTAAAAAGATTGGAAAGTATTGGATTGGAATATACATTTCAACATTTGCAATTTTGCATCTGCAATGCAACAGTGTACAATGTTCCGAATCCGAATCAATCAGTGATATGCTTTCAGACATTTGGATCAATTGGAACATCGAGTGTTTTGAAACAGAGTAACTTAATATTCACGCAGATTTGTATCAGATGTGGAACTTGCAACTGAAACCAAGTCGATTTTTTAATTATAATGACCTTTTTTTATTTGCTGAATATATTACGTATAAGTAACAAAGAATAAAATCGATTTTCCTTCATAGGTACTTTTTCAGGCTTAGGACTGATACCTAGTTTATCTACTAACCTGTTGGTAGCTGGCGTATTTAAAAATCAATTTTATATACATTGATTGTCATATACAAGTATGTACACTCTACATTACATATCTACATAATTAAAATTTAAATAAAAAAGTATTTTTGGGACTTTACCGTCTATTAAAGTCGTTCGACGGCTATATGTATAGAGTTAGGCCGGCACTCTTATCATTATATCGTTATTTCAGTCACTCTTCCACATCATCATGTACACTACTGCGCGCTAAGTTCGCTTTCGCTTCTCTCTCATCACTCACTAGTTTGTCGGCTCGTCGCCGCGTCGCGTTCCTCGTCGGTCGCAGTGAGTGAGTTCCAAATGAAACATTTAAACTAGGCAACTGTTCCGAAACATTCGTATCAGTTTCATCTTCGGAACACTGAGTCGGTTCCCTAAAGATTCATGTTAAGTCTGTAAAAATTGTAGGGCAGTGTGTTTTTATATAATATATAAATGAGTACAATAATTCTAACAACCGATATTGAGTTTAAGAAGAGAAAAAAAAACGTCAATTTTATAGGTGTGGACATATGTTTTGACTATTTCAATCTATATACAACGTCAGTCGGAAAGGGGGTACTAAGCCGAAAGGAGGGTAAAGTATACATGATAGTGAATAACTTTTGTCTAAGAACTTTTCCTTAAAAATGGATAATTTTAGATTAACGGCTTTTTTAAGATTTTAAAAGAAATTACGCTGTGGTAGCCCTGGCGGTCAGCTGTTTTAAGAGAGAGACTTGAGTTCATTGCCGGGGTTACTATGTTATTGTTTTTGTTTTTGTTATTGTTATTTATCATTATGTTAATGAAACTTCTTGATATAAAAAGAAATGTTCTTTTTTATTTGACAACGTCAAGTGTCTATGATTTTTTCTCTGTTCTATCACTTCTTTATAAATGTATTAATGTTTAATTCTAAATACAGAAATTTCATTTAATTAAACATCTTTTATCTAACATGGCCTCGGAATACAGTAATCGGGAATATTACGATATGGTGATGTGTGTCGGGAGGTGTGATTCTGTCTTAACTGAGGCTCGGGAATTGTACCGACAAAGGTATCCAAACCGTCCTCTTCCATCGTATCGGTGTTTTCGACGTTTTGTGTATTGAACGACCAGGAGGGCATTTTGAACCGTTTCTGTGACTGTGTGTCTACCTAAAATTAGAAGTTCAGAGCTAAGTGTTAATTCTCTACGTCTTAAAAATTTGTATGACTGAAAAGCAAAGTGTAGGTAGGTAGATACCTACCTCCTTAGAATAATAACGCATAGAAACCGAGTAGACGCAAGAAAAGTGAAGCAATTCAAACCAAGCCATTTTGGCTCAGTCCGCCCGAACGTCACGTCAGTTGTCAAGATCAAGCGCTAGTGCAAACATCTCCGACAATTAATTACATTATGACGGTTTGTGCAATTAATGGGTGTCACAACGCATCGCATAAGGACAAAAAAGCTTTTAACATAACATTTCATACGTAAGTATTACAAATTGACTTGTATTGAGCTAAATATTTACTACTTTTAAAAATAAAATTACAAGCTGCGATTTTATGAAAGTGTTACTAGTAAGAAGAAAATATTTTCCCATTTTTCATTGGTATGTTAGTTATAAAATTAAATCTTATTGAAAATATTTATTGAAACCATAATATATTTTAAGTGTTGCCCTTAAGTAAGATAATATCTTTCCCTATTTAGTGTAATGGTATAATGATGAGCAGTGATCGGAATGAAGGTGGCTCATTTAACTAAAGTTGCCGACAAGACAACACTAAAAGTGGTTAATAGCACCAAAATGTTGTTTATTTATTTTTATTGAATCCCAGATCTTGGAAATACTTTTATTTCTAAGTAGTTTTTCTTCTTAGTACACATGAAATTACTTGTATTGTAGTATTTTAAATCAACAAAACATAACCAGCATAAAATTAAAATGCCGATAATTTGTTTACCGTTCAATTAAAGCTGATTTCTTTCCGCTCGTCGACACCTCTTTATTAGCCTTTGTTAAGTGGGTTACACTCCACGTCGAATACATGATAAGTGATTTTTTAGCAAATAACTTTAGAGCGAAAAACAACAAATTCACAAAATGGCGAATGTTGAGAACGGTCGGCGATGATGCCATCTATATCGATCTTTGAATACTTACCCCATTGGTTTAAAATAAATTGTTTTTTTCAAATTATATTTATTTTCATTTATTAGTCATACCTAAAGTTCCTTACAAATAAGCAAAGAATAAGGTCCGAATAGTTATTTCGTGTTTTGTTCCCGTCATGTAAACGTCATTTAAAATTAGAGTAAAAGAGACAAAATACGGAATAACTATTCGTAGCTTATTTTTTGTTTATTTGTAAAACGCAAAGTGTTTTTATTGCGTAGGTGTATAAATAATATAATAAAAAAGAACCTCGTCATGACATATTATGACTTTTATTATATATCATCCTTCTAGCAGTTCGTTCCTTTCATGGATTCAAACTCCCAACGACGGATATAAGGCGCGTGACTTCGATTATTGAGCTACCACCACTCCTGATTTTTATTACAAATTTTAGTAAAGAGAAAAGCTAAATATTTGATTTCGAGGTCCTTTTGATTTTTATTGATTAATGTCATATAAACATTATCGTATTAAACTAAATTATCAACAAAAAGTATATAAGATGTTAGACATTTATTTTCTTACTTATCTTTTAACGACATTATCATGAACTACTGTACTACTTATACTATTATTTCACGTAAGTATAACATTTCCCCACTTTCGGGGAAATTGCTCATTCACTGTACACATTAAAGTTTTGTTTGTGTGCGTGTAGGCGACCGTAAGCACGTAATGCTCACGCCTACATTAATCTGCTTTTTGCATCACTTTAGGCGATGCGTTTGTATGAAGACTATCTATCTAGGCGTTATTAATCTAAGCCTACCTCTGTGCTTGTGTTCTAATTATTCTCGCTTGGATGTGCGCAATCGCGTACCTATGCCTACGAACAACGGCGCTATGAACATCAGAAAAGGTTAGTTGTTATTCAAACTAAATTTTATTTAACTAAACGATAACTAATTTATCTCGTCACGGATTTGGATGTAAGTGTTCCTAACATGAGATCTAAGCGGCCTAGTACTTTGACTAGGCCGACAAGTCGGTACCTACATGTGTCAACGAAAATTATTTACGTCATGCGTTAGCCCCGCCCCTATTCAGGGTTGAACATTTTTTAAATTACGTAACCAAAAATTTATTTTGTATGGAAGTAAATATTAACGTTTTTCGCAATGCTTATATTTGCAATACAGCAGTTGATAGTAGCACTTTTAGTTGTCCGCGGCTTAGTACCCCCTTTCCGACTAACGTTGTATAAGGAAAATCTATTTATAATAATGTATAATTTTGAATCAGAAATTATTATTATTGTTATTTATTTTTAAATATTAATTGTAATAATAGTAATTGGCCGCGCGCGGCCGTTTAATTAAATAAATACCAAATAAATGTTTTTTTTTTAACTATTTTTATTTCGAATGCGTTTTCTTCCAACTGTACAAGAATTCGATGTAAACAATAGATCTTATATGCATATTGATGGTGGGCCCAGTTGCCGGAATAAAATATTAAAATAATTCGATCCGGCGAGTGGGCCCGTGGGCCCAGATATGAGCGGGCCCAGTCGCCGGAATACTCGATTATACTTCGTTTAGGCTTTAAACAAGAAACTATATTAAACAGAGGTTTGGCATTGATACATATATCTATAAAATAGTTAATTCAACATTATTCGTTGCTTGAGTGTGAACTACTGCATAGTATTCTGTAAAACTCAAAAACGCCGAGGGCGCCTCACCAATAAATGTGGTAGTTAAATGAACTAACTACGATACAGTTTTTGACATTGCCGTGTCAAAAACTCGTATTTTTATGTTAAATAATAAGTAGCTATGAACCATAAAGTTAATATTTTGGTATATTAACTTTATGCTATGAACCTAGAATTTAAAAACGCTGCCGAGCGCCCCACCGGTCGGGGTGGTAGTAAAATGAAATACGATACAGATTTGACAGTATCGTGTCAAAATCTTGAATTTTCCTCTCAAATAATAAGTAGCTTTCTTTTTCACGGTCTAATAACAAAAGAGGTAGGGTGCTTCGTGGAATAGAAAATTATTTGTTTTAAAATTTTATTCGAAGCGCACCTATGGGTGAGCTTTGTGGAATACTTTAGGTGTGCTTCGCCTGGGTGTGCTTCGTTTAGGTGTGCTTCGTGGAATACCTCGGTATTCTCATAGAGGATTTTTTAATGTTATTTTGACTTATACATTGTTCAAATTATTATTTTTCAACTTACACGTTAAATTCCCCATACAAAATTAGTATGGCCGCGCGGCATCAAAAAATATGGACGAAGACATTTCAAATAAAATATATCACACTTGCTACTTACGGACGCGCACCAAACACTTGCCAAATGCGTCTCTGTTGGTTGTTGGTTGTTGTTGTTGGTGATCACAAACCCAGGCTATTCATCGAAACATTAAAAAAACACTTTGCACACCCGGGGGTTATCCCACGACCTTCGGGTATCCGGCAGAGCGCTTTGTCACACGGGCACCGTTTTATACAAAAAAGACTACCAAATATAATATTTTAACATTTTGATGGAATGGCGTTTTAAACTAAGTTACATACTCGTACATCAAAAGTAATTATTATCAATGATGTCGACAAGTTAGGACATCACGGACTGTCATGCCAAAAAAGTGCAGGCTGCTTCTCGAGACATGCCGCACTTAACGATGTCATACGCCGGTCCCTTGCCTCCGTCAAAATGCCAAGTCTACTTGAGCCGACTGGTATTGCAAGAGACGATGGCAAGGGACCGGACGGTATGACTTTGTTTCCATGAAAGATGGGCCGGGTGCTGGTATGGGATGCAACCTGTTCAGACACGCTGGCTCCTTCCCATCTACATGGAACCAACAACAGAGCTGGTGCGGCTTGTGAGCGGCTGAAAAAGCATGCAAATACAGGGGTCTAGGCTCCGAATATGATTTTGTCCCATTCGATGTCGAGACCCTTGGTCCGTGGGGTCCTAGCGCTATGAGGCTTTTTAAGGAAATAGCAAAAAGGTTAGTCGATATCACAGGAGACCGAAGAGCTGGCAGCTACATACCTCGGACAAAGAATTAGTCTAGCTATTCAAAGGGGGGAACGCTGCCAGTATCTTCGGAACCTTGCCTAAAGGGACTCCTTTTAATAATTTATTTTAGTTATTTTATTATATTTTTTAAGGTTTTTAGTTTTAGGTTCTTTGTTCTTTTAAATAATAATATGTCATGTTTATTTAACCATTAAATTATTATTAGCGTTAATATCACTATATTCCCAAAAAAAATGTCTCTATAGGTAATAGAACTAATAACCATCAGGAATCCCCTAAAGCAACATGTAGATAACCCTAATTCCTTGAACAGGCATCGTGTCGGGCTTCATTTGCAAAGGTGTACTTAATTAACAATTGGATCTCGAAGGGCGCCGACCTCCAACTAGGCGCGTTCCGTTACACGCAATCAAAAGTTGTAAAACGTGAGGTGCTACACCAAAGTGTAATTTATTACCATTAGACTATGTATTTTATGACTCGCCTAACTTGAAGTATCGCGCGGTTACCTAATACACGCGGGAAATTTCCGTAAGCTTTTGTGACGTGACGCTTAATGTTGTTTTTTTTATTATATTTTTTTCCGTCGATAACGAACTTGAGATCAATAAAAGAATTTTAACGGGGATTAACGCTAACTAATTAGTAAAAAGGTATGATTCTTTGATTAACTATAGAACGCGAAAGTTTAAAAGTAAACTTGAAATATTTTTTTTTACAAAGAGTACGAAAACAAGTGTATGAAAACTTGTGCCCTTTCTAGACCTTTTTGTGAACTTGGGCCACCATTCCGCTATTTTAAAACGTCCGCAATCGTCTTTCAGTGTGCCTATTTTGACAAATGAGCTCGATTAACGCGCCCGGTCTGCGAGTGCTGAGGTTAAGAAACTTTCGCAAAGGCCGGTCATCGGACGACTAAAAATTTATCGTCTTAGAGCTCCTCCGTGCTTCTGAAGGCACGTAAAGCCGTTGGTCCCGGCTGTATTAGCAGTCTCGTTAACTACCACCTATACGCACTTGGCCCGCGTGGTGGTTTATGGCCTGTTCTCTCTATCGAAGGGAAGGTTCGTGCTCCAGTAGTGGGGACATAAAATGAGATGATGATGATTTTGACATTTGGACAGTATCAAGGCTTTGTGGAAAGACGGAGACCCATTTCACAACCCTACAGTGCGCAATAGGAATGATCTGAAGAAGCGTATCGTTCGTTCAATGAAAGCCTTTACTAGATATTCTATTTGCATATCCAAAGTTTTATCATAACAACTGAAACCACAGATATAAAACCCACTGGAATTTAAAACAAACTCATACAGCTAATTATTATTGCCAATAATTACTTAGTTATAAGTTTATTTAAATGAAACAACTTTTACGGATCTACTCGCGTTTATTTTATTACACATTATTTAATGTTTATCCTGACGTTTCGAATCCTTTGCAGGGTCCGTGGTCACAGGGAGACTGAGGTGTTGGTCATCTCATAATTAGTTAGTAAGTAGCTTGTATACCCTCATTTAATTTAATCGGGTGCGTTCCGTTTTACGCAGAAAGAGCTTACAGTATCTTTTGGTCTGGCAGTATGGTGTTGGGGCTGGGATTTAATATTTTGTATGATGGGTTCCCAGGCTGGTGGTAGACTCCAACCATCTTCTCTATTAAAATTAGGATGTTTTTGAATTTCAATAGCCTCGCGTATCATCCTAGGGATGAATCGTTGTTCTCTAGCGAGTACTTGCGGTTTATCAAATCTGATGTAATGGTTGGGCCCCTCTAGGGAATATTCGCATACTGCAGACTTATTTTCGCGCCTATGCTTGACGTCTGCAGTATAGAACCTGTCTGCCTTGCAAGGGACTCTGAGGAGCAGCAGTACCCCAGAACGACGTCGGTTCAGGCCAGTGTTCCCCCCTTACCTATAGGTCGGAGATATATCTCAACAAGACGTGAGGCGGCCACAAGGATATTAGGCTTTAAAATAAACGATTGGTACATAACGATAATCGTTTCTTTTTCGAACCCCTATCTACCTGTGGCTGGCGGGTGAATGCCAAGTGCCGCAAAACATCTGTTAAACCAAACTTAAACTACCTGATTTTGAGCGCATGTTCGTGTAAGATTAGTTGGTCCAGATAACCCGACGCACAGTGTCCGGCGTAGAACAAGCCAGGTGGACAAAAATATATTTTCATGGTTTTGGAACTATATCTATGAATTAGTTAATTATAAAGTACTATAATATATTTTTATAAATAAAATGCAAAGAAATTGTATACAAATATTTTATTTCATGTAAACACGATTTCTATTAGAAATGAAAGGTACAGGAAAAAAATAAGAATAAAATAATTATCTTAATCGCTACAAATATCGACGCTAATTATATATACACAACCTTAGACTAATATATTATATACAAAAATTATAAATCTAACGCTAGAGGTAGGTATCTATTTACATTTAAACTAATTCTCAATATCAGAATCATCGGATGCAGAATCCGATGATTCCGATAGAAGATAGTCTTCCCGAGCTTGTGGAGGTCTTGGTTGGAGTTGGAGTCGAGGCTCTATAGTGGGAGCTATGATGAGCTTTAAGACCTCCGCGCTCAATTTATTCGACTTTTTTTTTGGTACTTCCCGGAGGCTGTTGATCAGAGGATCAGAAGTTATAATCAACATATTGAGCAAGTCTCTATTCGTGGCAAGACGAGAGCACTTTCTGGTGTTGTGCTCTCTAAACCTCCGGCAATCTTTGTTTCTCGCTTCTTGCGCTTCCTCTGAAAGCTGCCCTATTGGAACTATTGCTGTCTTAATTACCTCTGTACTATGAACAAGCAATTTATGCACAGTAGCAGGCATGTAGTACCACGAGTAAAGACTTAAATAAAGTCTTCTTGTCTCGAGACAAAGCTTGTTGAATTCAACAAGATTTATCTCGAAACCAGAAGACAATGTCCTCAATAATGTATCAAAGTTTTTGATGATTGTAACATCCAATCCTGTGATCTGAGCACTCACTTCGGGGTTCCCGAAAAAACGTCGAGCTGTGTTTCCATCATTTGTGGAACCAAATCCTGGCTTTGGCTTGTCCACAATTAATCCCATTTGATTCTTGAATCGTTGTTTGATTTCGTCTGATCGTTGTTTTACACTTTCTTTTTCCTCTGAAGACCTAGCTTGCCATTTCTTAATATCTAACTTATAACTAATGTGTAAAAAGCACTCAAACGAACGAATCCAAGCATGTAATGTTGACAAACCAAAGCCAAAATTATCCTGGTTGCTATCAACATGCCTTCCTTCATCATTCATCATTCTGGGAGTAGCCCCACAAATATAGCATTTCTGCGATGAATGTGTCTCTGTCAAAGCATTGCATACTTTTCCATCGGTCATTGTCAGTAGTAACTTGTGCTTAACAGAAATTTCAGAACCACCAAGATCACAAGATGTAGGCTCCAAGTTGTTTATTTGTTCCAAAACCTTATTCGTCTCGATTTTTGTCAACTCCGTAGTTTCTTTGGCAAAAATGAATTTAATTGGACGGCAAAACATCGTCGATGATGGTCGAGGATTTTGCCAGATAATGTTATTACCTTCGTCGATTAACCTAAGAGGAACAAACGAATAAACAAAAAGGAACTCATCAGTGTCTTCGCTATTCTCAAATCTCTGTTTGTAAGTGCTATGGCCGGAACTTCCATCACACCCCCATTTACTTACAAGAGTAAACGATGAATTGGGTAGCACACTTGTGACAACATCTCTCTGAGCTTCCACTAAACGTTCTGTTGTTTTATTTAAAATAGCTTGTAGCTCAATTTCTACTCGAGATTGTGTCACAACAATATGCTCCTCGGATGGATAACATGCTTTTTTTGATTTTACAACGCATTCATATGATGGAAACACGTGATGTCCAACTTTCATAGTCCACTTCCTAGTCTGTTTGTATGTGTGAGTTGTTGATTTTGAATCTATATAATACGCTAATGCCTCGTCACTACTTAGCGGTCTATCACTTTGCACAGCACTTGCTTGTTGGAAGCTAATGCATGCATTTGCAGAAGCTGGATTTTCGGCAATGTCTTTTATAACTCTGGCAACGTTCTTATGCCCAGTTGACCGTGCAGCTACCTCTGCAGCAGTCATTAATTCCCCAACACTCCGCGATTGAACTAGATCTTCAACTCTACGTTTCTTAGTTTTAAAAGACGATTCTTCGAAGACTTTTTTAGGTCTTCCGGGTCGAGAAAAGTCAGCGGATGAGGTAGAAGGTTGCGGTTGAGTCGATCGTATGCAGAATTGTATATCTTCGCCTTCCAGCCACAACTTATTCTTATCAAGGAAACGCTCTTTCGACTTTCCCGAGGACACCCATTTGGTAGCAATTTTCGATGAAATGCTGGCCAATTTCACCTTAATTTCCCTTTGACAGTCTTCAGTGATGTCAGAGAAATCAAATTTAGACGAAAGAAACTCAAATAGACGTTCATTTCTTACGTCTTTTTCGTGCTTAAGCCACTCTTCGAAAAACTCTATTTTGTTAACCGAGTAACACTTTTCTGCAAAAAAAAAAAAAAATGGTTGTACTCAAGTGTGCTACATAAAATATATGTCATAATCATTAATAGCCATGCAGCTAAAGCATATCAAAAATTTAGCCTGGATACAAGAGGATACATGGCTTTTCCAAGCTCGATAAGTTCGAAAACAAAGAAAAACATTGTATTTTTTTGTGTATTCATAGATAGTCTACTTAATGAATATTTATGACACATTAAAAGATTGTAATAAGAAAAATATATTATACATACCTTCAGAAGTAAAATCCATCACTAAACTTTCCACAAAATTAGGAACTGCCACCATGAGATGTTAGTGCAAGTGTCGCTAAAATGCAACTGACCCATTTCTTTAATTGCACTTACCTTTATAGCTTACTTTGATAAGCGATGACTCATCAGTATGGAATGTTAGACGTAAACAATTCTTGGAATCAGGAATTTAGGGGTGTTGTTTACAGGTAGAAAGTACCTATTTCCGGTAATTTGATAATGACTTTTGTCCACCTGGCTTGTTCTACGCCGGACACTGTGCGACGCTAGCAGTGCGGCGCACGCCAACCGTAAACACTGAGACGCCATGTCCTCTCTCACAATTACTACACTGCACCCCTGACATTAACCGAAACATTCTGGAACAAATACAGGAACAGCACTGTGTGTGCATGTTTGTCTTAAATCATTCCGTTTTTAATTCCTAGAATTTACACGTTCGATGAGTAAGCAAATGAATTAGTGTAACTGCATCTGCGCCCCTTACCAAAACCAAACCAAAACAACCAAAACATTGTGGAACAAACATAAGATCTGGAACCTTACCATTGGCTCTTAGAAGAGTATTATTGCAATGTTATAGTAGTTGTGAAAACGAAATGCGTTTATAAGTGTACGCGCGGCTAGTGTTCACAACCTGACATTGTGACAGTACTGTGTGACATTGTGAAAATTGAAATTGGTAGGTACCTGATGTAATTTTTGCAAACTTAGAATTTTTTTATTTTGTTGTATTTTTGGGTGTTGTGATTGTCCTTGTTTTTTTGTGTGTTTGTTTGTGATGGAAAGTGTCCTTTTATGATAGGGCATTTTCCAATATTTTTCACGCTGTAAGGGAGAAAAGAGCTTGACACTTGCTGAGTTTCTTGCCGGTTCTTCTCAGTACAAGGTCTCCCGCCCAGAGTAGACTTACGAACCGATGGCATAATGACGTTCAAAAGAGCTTTTTGTAGCCTAAACTGAATAAATGATTTTGAATTTGAATTTGAATTTGAACCACAACAACACTGTTATTACAGGTACACGAGTGCACATCAGATTATCACAAACTGTCTTTCCTTCGTAGACTTTGAACTTTATATGCAAACATTTATTTGTCAGTACAGGCGTCTGTACTTTTAAAAGAGCTTAAGCCAGTTGCATTGTTATCATCCTCAGCCGTAATTCCGCCTTAGGACAAAGGCCTCCTCCAAACGCCTACTTTTCTTTCTGTCGCCAGCCTCTCTCATCCAGTTGTGACCAGATGTGTTGGCCAGGGCTTAACTAAGATACAATAATGGCGAGTCAGCTTTAATATTTTATTGTAAATTGTATCGTATAAGTAAGAGCTGCACATGTCTCGTTACCAATAGTTCCGCACTTAACTAAACATAAAGTCTGTGGCGGCGGCTGAAGCTGAACTCCTGCAGGGCCAGGTGTAGGCTTTTTTTAACTTGACCTTCATCGCACCTGATGTTAAGTGATATAAGGCCAAAGATGGAAACGCACTTCACTCGGAATCCTCAACTACTGAGGCACTGGCTACCTTATCTCTTAACCACTAGACCACAAAGGCGGTTAAGGTGAACAGCTCCAGGAGTGTGAATAAGATGTTTCTCAGTAACTACTAGTACTGAAAAAAAACAGCGGAGGAGATGGAATCAGATATCGGTTTGGTATATGACATAAATCTCACCATTGTTCTTTCAACATCTCATTACCTTGTGGCAAGCAAATAAATAAACAAAAACAATAATATATCCAGAGACCAAACAATATTTTCCATTAAGTACACCACCGTTTATAAAATATTCCATGGAACACAGAATAAATGTTTATTATCAAAACCCTTCCAGCAAACAATTGAATCAGACCTTTCCGACTTGACTTGCTATTTCAAGATGGCTGCCAGCTGGACCACCGAAAAGCGACAGTCGGCGTTCCTCTAATTATGACCGAAATTACCGGCGCCCATTACCATATATTAAAATTAATTATTTCGAAGAAAATTTCGCTTCAAACCCTCCTAGATAACTTTAAGTGTGGAATTTTAATTTATTTCAAAAGCCTTCAAAGAACTTTCGGACTGCCGTTATTTTTATGGGAAAACAAAAGAGCTTCGCTCTTTCATTGCGGAACGTGAAATTATATTTTTATGTTTCTGTTTGACTGACAAATGTATTAAATTCGCTTATCTCAAACGGTTCACCTTCAAGCAGCATTAACCAAATAAATATCGTTACCACATCTTCAATTATTAGTACTTCGAAATGCAGTCTCATATAAATATCTAAACCGAAAAAGAACAATGACTGAAAATGGTACCGAATCCGGTAGCCATTTTGTATCGTCACCAGATATTTATATACGTTGGAGCGCGCCGCACAGTCCTCCATCAGCCGCTGAGGTGTTTGCTCGGCTTCTGTTTTTAAATATTTCTTTCTTTCTTATAATTGAATTTTCCAGCCAGTTTTGTATGTTTGTAGAAAATTTGCTTAAAAATAAAAATCTTTCCTTATTGTATTGAATTTTGTTTTCGTTTGTGCAGTGTCAATTACAAAATTGCGTGTAATAGTTCTCGAATTCAAAGTTGATTTTTTGGCACCTCGGTAGCGGAATTAAAAATCGGCCCGATATCCAGAAGTCCTGGGTTCAACTTCTATGTGAGGCAAAGTGTGTTTCGGATTTTATGATGCATAACCAGGGTTTGATTGTGATCAAACCTCATTTGACAAGCGTTGTTATTAAAAACAAAACCAATTACTTAAAATATATTTATTTAATTACTTTTTGAGACAGAAACCTATGAAATGTCTAAACACAAAGCGCACCATAGATCGCCGATCGGCAAAAACGGACATTAAAAAAACAGGTTGATTTTAATGTGTCCTGAAAAGTGTTTGCGTCCGCAATGCTCAACCTTTTTACATAAACTTCAATTATTTTAATGTATATGTTAAATTTTAATAATTGAATATCTTTCGAGTAGTTCGACAGTAACTAGCGATCGGACCTTTTTTCCTGAAACCATTAAAATTGCGGTAAACTTTAGCAACGAAAAGCAAGAGTCGATCAGTCATACGTAAACGTATTATAGGTATACAGAATATGAATATGAAGAGAGACAAATAAGAAAATCGAGGTTTCCGGGTGAAGTGTACTTCCACCATTGGCCTTATCATCACTTAACATCAGGTGAGATTAAGGCACTGTGCTGACCCGTTAAATATTTAGAAAAAAAACAAACAACAAGCCAGTCTTTTTTTTTTTGTTTGAGTTTGCTGATTGCCTCAGACGGCATTTACAGCTTCACCGGGCTTTTTTGGGGGCGGCGAGGAACGTAAAGGGTCCCTCAAGCCGTGTGAAACGAATCACCTTCGGAGGTTTTCTAGAGGGAACGGCATCGCGCACTAGTGCGCGTCCCCGTGCCCTACTAGATTCTCCGAAGGGTACGGATCGGATCGGCACAAGCCAGTCGAAACAATAATGAATTTCTTATTTACAGAAAAACCAAAGACAAAGCGCCCACCGTAATCCCATTAGTTCCGAAATCCGACTAAGAAATTGATATTCATTCTGAATTCACTGAATTTTGAACGCTCCGAAACTATCTTCCAAAGTTATTTGTCTCGGACGATTCAGCTGAGAGCATTCCTTGAATTAAGAAATTAGCTCTCAGACCAATCAGAATTCATTTCGACCACTTTTCAACTTTTATTTAAGGGGATGCCGCGCGGAATTTCGAATATTTACGTGTTTTGTCACTGGAAAAAGGAAAAAGGACTAGTGTAGGATAGCTTGATCCTTTCACAAAGCCATGGTTGTCTTGGAATTTGAAACAAATACCCAGAAACTGCATAAACAATACGTGAAGTAATGATATCTAAAAACTTATTTCCTCAGAAACTTTGTAAATATAGCACAAATGATCCGACATTAAAATGTTTGTATTGATATTCCGCAGCCCACTGTTGTCTTATTTTACAATAAAAAAATATGAATATGAAAATATTAAGACTTTTTTTATTTTTTACCCAAACGCCTATGATTTTACGAAAGTAAACATTGCTCTAATTAAATCACCAGCCTACTCTGTACAGATATTAGTGTGCGTGCATATTCTTGTCGTGCGCCGTTGTCACCACACTGCCACGCGCCGCTCGCTCGCTATCATAAAGAAACTTGAAACTCGCAGTTTTGCGTCCGCGCTGCACCCCCTTAACTTTGGTTTGTCATCAAAAATTATCTTTCTTTCGTCACTAGTAGTAGAGTGGCGCCAGTGAACCACTTTAAGCCTAGTGCCTAACACATTTATGGTCAGTAACAAAATAACTTTAATTTTCATTGATATTTCACGGGATGCCAGCTAGGAAGTATGTGGTCTATACAAAGTTTTTACTTAAAGACTAAAATCAGTTTTTTTTTTAATTTATTTATTACACCATAATTACAGTGTTTGTTTGATAAGCATCACAAAAACCGTTTGTCGGTTTGTACGGATGCTTAGTGCGTCACAAAAACATAAGAAGTAATAAAAACAACAACAATAAACCAACAATCAATTAAAACGGTTAAACGGTCAAACGGATTAAGAACCAACATGTGTTAGTATAAGTTCCTACTTAAATATCTAAGAAATTTGTTGCTGATCCCTATTTTTAATGATTAAAGGAAAAAATGGTTGAAAAAAGACAAAATGTTGAAAAAATTCCACAAGCGGGATTCGAGCCCGCACCCATGACATACATAGTCAGGTGCACTGCAAAAAATGGTTCCTGTTGAACACTGTTCCCATTACCACAGATAAGTACTTTTATAAGCTGGTTACGCGCGTCCGGTCTGCGAGTGCTGAGGTTAAGCAACTTTCGCAAAGCCCGGTCATTGGATGGGTGACCAAAAATTTATCATCTCGAGCTCCTCCGTGCTTCGGAAGGCACGTAAAGCCGTTGGTCCCGGCCGCATTAGCAGTCGTTAACAACCACCAATCCGCACTGGGCCAGCGTGGTGGTTTATGGCCCGTTCTCCCTATCCATTCATAGGGATGGTTCGTGCCCCAGTAGTGGGGACATAAAATGAGCTGATGATGATGATGATGAAGCTGGTTACTGATGTTGTAAATTGTCGATTCAATCTGAATCCCTCGGAGAACCTAGAGAACACGCTTGCGTGATGCTATTACCCTGAAAACCCTCCGACTTCACAACTTGGGGAACCTTTATGTCCAGTGACGCTTTATGGGACATTTGTGGCCAAGAGCAAACTCTCAAACTCACAGATAATGATTAAATAATAGTAATATTAACACACTTTTTTTTAAAGGCAGCTTTTTCTAACAACACTTAGCGTCGTTTGGCTTACAGAGTAAGAGTAGATAGTGTTGATTAATTTCGGTGAGTTGGACAGAGCCACGATAGCATAGTTGGTGGTGCACCTGACCCGGCATTTCATGGAGTGCGGCTTCGAATCCCGCTCGTGGATTTTTCAACACTTTGTCTTCTTTTTTCATATTTTTATTAGTTACTAGCTGTGCCCTGCGGTTTCACCCGCGTTAATTGGCGAACAATCTATTAAAAAAAAAAATTATTTTAGCGTTTTTGCAACATTTTTCATTGCTGCTTTACTCTTATAATTCATAGCGTGATGTAATATAGTCTTCCTCAATAAATATACTATTCAACACAAAAATAATTTTTCAATTCAGCTTCATAATATTAGTATAGATATAAAAAAATACCAATAAATAACTTCAAACATTGTTTTACTAAAGTAATTGTTTTATTTAAAACTTAAATATTATGTTGTCACAACCAAAGTAGCATTATTATTACAACAATTACTTATACTCGTAATATAATAAAGTTATGTACAAAATTAATACTTCACTACATCTTCTTTAAACATTTTGATTTTAATTATACTGTTTAAAATTCTTCTATTTAGAACGCAGAATTTGTTTTTTTTTAATATACAATATTACTGACATAATTCCCGCAGCAGCCTATTTTATAATTTTTTTTAAATAACATGCATGTGTATTTCATGTTCTTTTTAACAAAATTGCAACCTCTGCTCAATATCCTCTAAAGTCAAAGTCAATGTTAAATAAATTGTCGAGATAAATAGCGTTTAGTAGATTAAATAATAATGCGTTAATGTTCGTAGCATTATTAAATTAAAATATTTTTAAGTGATTACACTACTAAAACTACTTACTACTTTTTAATTAGCTAGAGATCGAAAGCGATGAAAGGAATGGAGGAGACCTGTGCCCAGCAGTGGGAAATTATAGGTTAATTAATTTAAAAAAACTACATAATATCCAATATAGGTATCAGTCGGCTCGTGACTACGACCGGCTTACCTATCCATATAGACAATTACAATTTTATAATTTCAATTGTTTTATTATCAAAATCAAAATCAAAAAATCAAAATACTTTTATTTCAGCACTAGAAACATTGTAACAATATTATCATTTGGAGCCTCCTATTACACATGAAAATATCTGTAACAGAAGGCTCCGCTCTTCCATAATCATAACTTTATAATATTTCTAGTTTTAATTGCTAAAGTACTTAAAAGTTAAATTTTTATTTCATTTAATTTATTATGATCTTTAAGTTACTTTAAGACGTCGTTGTTAGCCGTTGTCAGCCATCAGTTCACTATTGTAATTCTTCCGTCTAGTACCGGTTTCACCGGTGACATTTTTCTCATATAATTTTCAACAAGTTTGGCATCTTCTCCGATGTACGTTAATTTTTTATAATTTTCTTTGATCATCTGAAAAATAAAAAAATATCATCATCATCATCATCAGCTCATTAAGTCCCACTGCTGGGGCACAATCCTTCCCTATGGATGGATAGGGAGAACGGGCTATAAACCACCACAAGGGCCCAGTGCGTGTTGGTAGTTGTTAACGACTGTTAATGCAGCCGGGACCACCGCTTTACGTGCCTTCCGAAGCACGGAGGAGCTCGAGACGATAAAAGTTTGGTCTCCCATCCGATGACCGGCCTTTGCGAAAGTTGCTTAACCTCAGAACTTGCAGACCGGGCGCGTTAACCAATGCACCATCGAGCTCCTCTAATATAAATAATATGGTTACACTTTATTATATTAATAACTAGTGGACACGGCGGACTTCGTACCGCTTTGACAGTTTCCATTCATTCCCGTGGGAATATCGGGATAAAAATCAAATATCCTATGTGTTAATCCAGGTTATAACTATCTGTATGCCGAATTTCACCCAAATCCATTCATCCGTGGCAGCGTGAAGAAGCAACAAATATACACACATACACACAAACTTTCGCATTTTTTAATATTAGTGTGATATTTTAAATCAGGACCATTATTTAGTATTGCTATCTTAAAAATACCAGTCGTTACATTCACCATATCCCATTATACTAGCGTAATGGTATGTCTTGATCTCCATATATATGTCATTCCACTTCTATTAGTCATAGCGTGATATAATATAGCCTATAGCCTTCCTCAATAAATGGACTAATCAACACAAAAAGAATTTTTCAATTCGAACCAGTAGTTCCTGAGATTAGCGCGTTCAAACAAACAAACAAACAAACTCTTCAGCTTTATAATATTAGTATAGATTAAGGCGAAGGGTAAGGCACACTAGCGCCACCAATTGATAATTTGACAATTATTGCGTACCGTCCGACAACAGGAAAGCATCCATAGTATTTATTTAATAATTGTGCACTACTTTTTGTTGCGTGGTTTATTCACAAAACGGGCTATAGCATTTATTCACAAACAATGGCCACTTTTGGTGTTAGCGAATGAATACAAAACAAACTAAAAGTAGTGCACAATTATTAAATAATAGATGTTTACCTAGTGTCGGTAGGTCTGCAATGTTTAAAAAAAATCCAGTTTAGCAGGTATCAAATTAAATCCATTAGTGGCGCTAGTGTGCCTTACCCTTACCCTTTGCCTTAAGGTAGGTCTGTCCGAATGGTGGAACGCTTACAGGCTTTTCACATTTACTTTTCATAAGGAAGTCTCAGTAAAGTTTGATCTTTACTGAAACTTAAAGAGACCAGGGTTATTATAATTACATGTTGAACCTATTAATTTAACAGTTACATTGCTATAAAAATTAAGAACTATATTGGTTAAATCAATTGTTTTGTAACGTTGGCTTGCGGGACAATGAACCGTTTAATTACCATGATGAGACCTTTTTGATACATCCTTATTCTAAGTTAAGGTTTTTGTATAAGTACCTATATATTGTTTTTGTATCAAATAAACAATTTCTATTCTATTCTATAAAATATGCTTCAAAGAATAAAATTTATTTTACGTTAATAAACTCCACTCTTTCATAAAAAAAATTGAATGTTTACAGTTCAAATCAATTTATTTATTACTAGCGGCCCGTCCCGGCTTCGCACGGGTGTACTTTTATTTTTAAACTTTTATTTTTTTAAATATAGCCTATATTACTCAGCGCTAATATAGCATTCTAATGGTGAAAGAATTTTTTTAATAGGTCCAGTAGTTTTTGAGTTTATTCGTTGCAAACATACATACAAAAATACAAAGCTTTCCTCTTTATAATATTAGTATAAATATCTAATCATATCTTGCTTTATGTCAACAACAATTTTACAACCAAAGAGTTAAAAACAACATTAATCCGACTGAAAACCGAACAGCTACTAAGTAATTGTATGTGGAAAAATAATCGCTTGCAAGCGTAAGAACTTGGTCATTCTGATCGAGTCTGTCCCCTTTACCACAAACCGCTTTGAAACAGCGCCCCCTTGATTAAGGGAGGAGGGAGCCAGATTAATTACTCCATCAATATGATTCTTCATTCAAAAAACCCGGCTTAGCGAATAGTTTTCCGTTTCTAATTAGTTTACTTATAAGAGATTTTGTTCTTTGCTGGGCTATTTTCTTTCTAATAGTAATAATGATAATAATAAATAAATAAATAAATTTGTTTATTTCCATTAACAATTTTTAACGTTACAAACAATGGGTTGGAGATATTGTTTTCTAAAGTTTACGCGAACACTACACATTTAAATGAAACAACTTTTACGGATTTACTCGCGTTTATTTTATTACACATTATTTAATGTTTATCCTGACGTTTCGAATCCTTTGCAGGGTCCGTGGTCACAGGGAGACTGAGGTGTTGGTCATCTCATAATTAGTTAGTAGCTTGTATACCCTCATTTAATTTAATCGGGTGCGTTCCGTTTTACGCAGAAAGAGCTTACAGTACGTCATCCTTCCCGGTAGCATAATGAACAGTGCAGCCGCCCGGATTGCGGAAGACCCAGGTTCGTTTCCTGGCTGGGTCGGGTTGGCATTTAATTTTTTCACTGTATTTTATAAATATTTAATTCAGCTTCAGTGCAGCAATTAGCACTTCAAAATAAAAAGTAAAATTTATTATGTATTTATGTAATAAAAATCTCATCGTACTTTACCAAAAAGCTGTAAAGTGACCAACAGGTACACTATATCTGGATTTATAGGACAAAAACTTACCTATTTTAGGTCTACTGCCACCTCTAACCAAGAATTGTAGAGTGACTAGTAGATACCTCATCTGCATTCAAGCGATTGAGAATTCATCACAAATCCATTGCTTTTCAGACAAGAATTGTAGTGACCAGCTAGTAATTTCTATTTCTCTAAAATCCTTCTAGACAACGTAGGTGCTCTAATATAATACATTTTTATTGATTGTCATAAAGACATATAATTTGAAAATACTAAATTAGTTATTAAACTCACCTTGAATCCATTGCCACCTCTAGTTAAAAATTGTAGAGTGACCAACTGGTACTCTCTGTCTGGATCCAAAGGACTGAAAACCTCATCCTCTTTCACGAATACTGATCCTACAGTCTTATCCGTTGTATTCAGAGTCACTTGCATACCTGATACAAAAGCATACAAAATAAACAAAATTATGACTAAACAGTTTCATCATCATCATTATCATTTCAGCCAAAAGTCGTCCCCTGCTGGACAAAGGCCTCCCCCAAGGATCTCCACAACGACCGGTTTTGTGCTGCTCGCATTCAGCAGCTACCCGCGACCTTCACCAGATCGTCGGTCCTTTTTGAAGGCCAAATAGTTTATTAGCGGTCAACTAGTATCGTCTCTAAGAGTGCTAAATACGACTATTGAAGCCTGAATGAATAATTACTGCTCTTACCGGCCACTTGCGGTATCCAAGGCCCATTGAACGGGTATTCCTGCCAAAACGATACCATACACCTCTGCAGAGCCTCCAACAGGAATCGACCTTGGATCTGCACTGTCACAACTTTGTTCGTGAAGGGCAGCACGTTAATGATAGCTCCTCTAGTTATTTCTGGAAGTAATATTATCGAATGTGAAAATGGCACTTGGAAAAGACGAATGCCCTAGTCGGGAGTCGAACCCACGACGTTCACGATAAGGGCGACCGATCAGCTTACCGAGCTACCAAGATATAAGTTTCATTTTTCAACACTTTACCAATGAATTCTGCTTCTTCTTCTTCTGTTTTTTTTTGTCTGAGTCACGCGTCCTACCTACAACTACGTCCAGGGAGGCAAAGAATTATGTGAGACTTTCCTCCCGACGACTGCTATCTTACATCAACTGGGACCAATAGCTTAACGTGTGCTGAAGCAAGGAGAGGCTGAAGATAGTTTAGTTTGGTGTGCCATTCGGTAACCCTTCATTACGAAAGTTGTTTAACCTGTACGACGGCAATCCTTACGTGCAATCTGCTGATCCTTTAAACTCCCTAATTGACATCGACTCTAGAAGTTATAGCAGAACCTTTCAATGGAACTACGAATATTTGGACCTAATACCGATTTGTCAATTGAGAGAACTCAAGAGATTGATTTGTGTCTTGTTTACTCATGGACTAATTACTATCAGTTGTCTTCGATCATAGTAATAGTACTAGATTCCCAATAAGCGCTTCAAAATCAGTACGAGAAGTTAAAACAATTAAACCACATATCTCATTTTATATTATTCGGTCGATTACAGTATTGAGTAAATTTGACAATCTTTATTGGCCTTTATGTTCGAGACTTAAGGTTTATAATAAGCTGTTGATGCTATATAACCTTTTTACTCATACTTATGTAATAAGATTTAGTGAGCAAACTCGGCAATTTTCGTGATGCATTTTTATTTCGGGTCCTTATGCTTAGTACTGTTATTGATCAAAGTTAGTTGGATAGAGGAAACTAAGGAAAGAGAACAATTCAAGATTCTAACTTACCACCTCCCTCGATCGAGCCACGAATCATGTTCCTAAGTAAAAATGTAACATGAGGAATGTCTGATACATTTTTGTTTATGGTCTGTAACAAAAGTTTTTGGTAAGTTTTTGAAATACAGAAACTGCCTCTAGCCGAGTGGCAGAGCGAGGTATTACTGAAATGACTCTCAAATACCCACCGCATCCAAAAACGCGTCAGCTACGAAGTCTCCAATAGTACACTCTTGAGCACCACAGGTATCCGCTATAAGATCACCGTCCGTGACACCGATCACTTCATTCACTAATGTGGACAGCTCATCTTTGTATGGCTGTAAAGCCTCTTTTATGTGTGCGTCTGCAAGATTAAAAGATTTACATGAATTATTTGTTGCCACTGAAGGTGCTGAAATTGCAAAACGCAAACCGAACGTCTCTGAACTTTAATAATAATAATAATATAAAAATCTAAAACAAAATATAATATCAATAATTAAAAAAATATATAATAAACATATTTTATAATATAATAAATCAATACTAAACATATTAATAGAGAACAAACAAGACCATTTTCCTGGACTTGGATATTCCTGTATTTGAAAGCCACACCTTATAAAGATCTACTCGCATTTCTTTAGAGCTTCACGGGATGACTATATCTCTCTGTAACCATGTGAGGAAACCATCTCCTGCAAAAGTTTCTACATAAATCCTGCAAAATAACGCAAAAATTCTGCAAGAGTTCTTCAAAAATCTGGCCAAAGGTTTTCTAAAGGTCACATTCCTTCAACTAATGCGTGTAAATAATGTTTCATTTTAACGTGTTTGAGTAATTTTTAGAAAGGAATTGAAAGAGTAATAGGAATTAGAACTGATTTCCCCACCTTCAGGTATAGATCTGTTCAAGAATATTGGCGTCCCCTCAAACGACTGCAACTCCCCTTCGCTGTTGAAGTACGCGGTAATGTTGCCCAAGTATTTTGTGAAGGCTGCTGCTGTTACCACCACTACCTGGAATCATCATCATCATTATCATCAGCTCATTTTATGTCCCCACTGCTGGGGCATGAGCCTTCCCTATGGATGGATAGGAAGAACGGGCATTAAACCACCACGCGGGCCCAGTGGGATATGGTGGTTGTTAACGACTATTGTAAGTGACAATAAGGTTTAGTTATGCGAGTACGGTATCTTGGGATCTAGTCGAAGTCCAATCTATCTTGGAGTCTAATTATATAATTATAAATATAGTGAAAAAATTTAATGCCTACCCGGCCAGGAATCGAACCTGGGTCTTCTGCAATCCAGGCTGCACTGATCATTAGCACTTTAGAAAAAAGTCTAATTATATATAGGGAGAACGGGCCATATACCGCGACAAGGGCCCAGTGCGGATTGGTGGTTGTTAACGACTGCTTATGCAACCGGGACCAACAGCATAACATGCCTTCCGAAGCACAAAGGAGCTCGAGATGACAAATGTTTAGTCACCCATCACATGACCGGCCGTTGCGAAAATTGCTTAAATTTTGCAATCGCAGACCGAGCGCGTTAAGCACTGCGCCATCGAGCTCGTTCTTCGAATGCCATAGAAAAATTTTAGTGATAACAATCGCAAATAAACAAAAAATCGTATATTTCTAATGAGTAAATAACAAGTCGAGTTACTCCTTGCTTTGGAAGGCACGTTAAGCCGTTAGTCCCGGCTGCATTAGCAGTCGTTAACATCCACCAACTCGCATTGGGCTCTAGTGTTGGTTTATGGCGAGTTCAGTCATGATCGGCTTTTAATTTTAACTTCAAAAATACGAGACATCTCGAAGGAAAAACATTTGAGAATATTTTGTCTACGTGGAAACAAAATATGCTCGTGATTGGCCCATAAAATAGGAATGTCAACTGCTAACTACCAGAGATTTATTTACTTGTAAAATAGCTATTTATATTAACTAGGTGAGACATACGACCTTTGTTGGATTCCGACCAAACACACTTTACGGACATTATAAACAATTCAATTTACCTACTTGACATAAGTTTTGACTAAGTCCTTTTAAACGAACGGGCTCTCACTTCAAAATACATAACAGTAAAGCTTGAAAGGCACATAAGCAGATTCAAACTCCTGCCCAGTCTTCGAAGTGTGTTGTGAACCTAAGTAGTTCTTAAGTACCCTGCATCTAGGTACTATGAAGCTGATAGAAAAGATGCTTATCATAAAGCCATTGGAAACTTGTGATATACATAGTTTGAACTGTCGCATGTTGAGGAAGGAATAGGAAATAAATATGGTCTTTGTTTACCTAACACATTATTAGAAGGAAACAAAAGGTCTAGTTTATTAATATTCTGCTAACGGGTCAAACGTCTGGCTTTCATCTGACCTGATGTTAAGTGATAATAAGGTCAAAGGTAAGAGAGCACTTCACCCGAAATCCTCAACTACTAAAGCACTGGCTATCTTATCTTATCTCTAGCTGCCGGAACACATCAATGCTACTAACATTGATGCTATCATTCCGACATATTTACATAAGATGGTGGTAGCTTGCCAGGCAGGCAAACAAGCCCTACTATAAATAAATAAATAAATCAATTTTTCCCACACTCACACCAAATATCTAGCCTCTAGAAAAGCTTCCTTAAGAAAGTCGTTATATGTTTAACTAGACAACGGATAAACATACATAATATACTTAAATACATACTTATTATTTATAGGAAACACCCAGACCCGAAACAATTTAGAAAAACAGGTATTTCTAAATTGATCCGACCGGGGATCGAACCCGGGACCTAAGAGATGGCGACACCATGAAAACCGGTGTGCAAGCCACTCGACCAAGGAGGTCGTCTCAAAGTAACTGTCAAAGTAACTTCTGGCAACTTAGGTATCCATTAATTCAATGGCAACCATTAAGGCGAAGGGTAAGGCACACTAGCGCCACCAATTGATAATTTGACAATTACTAACGGACCGGATCTTTTTTTAAACATTGCGTACCGTCCGACAACAGGAAAGCATCCATAGTATTTATTTAATAATTGTGCACTACTTTTTGTTGCATGGTTTATTCACAAAACGGGCTATCGCATTTATTCACAAACAATGACCACTGTTGGTGTTAGCGAATGAATACAAAAAGAAACCTAAAAGTAGTGCACAGTTATTAAATAATAGACGTTTGCCTAGTGTCGGAAGGTCCGCAATGTTTGAAACAAAATCCAGTTTAGCAGTTATCAAATTAAATCCCTTAGCGGCGCTAGTGTGCCTTACCCTTCACCTTAATGCTGTAGCAATAGCAATAGCGACAGGGTCTATTGAAATATATTGAACTCAACCAAGGCTTGATACCGTCACCAAACTTTAAGTACTGGTAAGTAACGTTATTTCTATAAAGGTAATCATCATCATCATCATCTCAGCCAAAAAGACATCCACTGCTGGACAAAGGCCTCCCTCAAGGATAAATAATTTTGAGAGGAATTTGCCATAATCGCCACGCTTGGCATGCGGGTTGGCGATCGCAGTAAGGTGAGAATAATCACAGAGGGACGCTGCTGCCCATCCTCTGGAATGGTCCCATAGTCGCCTTCTACGACACCCACGTGAAGAGAGGGGGTGGTGCAATTCTTTACCCCCGGCACCACACGGGGAATAAACGGGGATAAAAGTAATTTTATACCGGTATTGCAGGTAACGTTATCTGAAAAAGTATATCGCTTCTTTTTGCGTTAATTGTAGCGATTTAGCCAATCCGCGTAGAGCGGTTAGTTAATTTACCGGTAATTACCGGTAAATGTCACCCAGGTAACGATACCAAGCTTACCGTTATTTTTTACCCGACTGCAAAGGAAGGGTTATGTTTTTCGCGCCTATCATATATGTAATATTCTTTATTACCTCATATCTCCAGAACCGCTGAACGGATTTACATAATTGAGGTATTGTTAGATTCGTCTTAGCTGCCCAAGTGTTCTTAGATGACGTTAAAAAAAAACATGGCGGCTGTGCGACGCCATTGGAGTTGGTGAAAACATTTTTTTTCGAATACTTCATTATGGGTATCAAATTAGAGGGCCCAACACAAGGATTTCAAAATGGTATATCATGAAATTTGTATAACTAAAAAGACATAATTAAAATAAAAATAAAAAAAAAAAACAAAAAACCCGACTGTGTAAAAAATCATCATCATCATCATCAGCTCATTTAATGTCCCCACTGCTGGGGCACGAGCCTTCCCTATGGATGCATAGGGAGAACGGGCCATAAGCCACCACGCGGGCCCAGTGCGGATTAGTGATTGTTAACGACTGCTAATGCAGCCGGGACCAACGGCTTTACGTGCCTTCCGAAGCACGGAAAAAATAATAAGTAACTAAATAGAAAATCAACTGAAAAGGCCGGAACAACACAAAAATTCAATTTATGTAACATCATACATAACATGTAGTCAGAGGCATAAAATTTGATGAGAAGTCAAATCATTCTCACTTTGTGCGTGCCTCTTACGCAGGCGGGTTTTTTTTAATTTTTTTTTTACCGGTGTCTTCGTTTGACAGAAGTATCGAGAACAATTTTTTTACCGGTATTCAAAGCCCTGGCCTCAACAAAGCTTACTGCTATGAATAATTAAAGCGACCAAATAGAAAGTGACAAATAAAAAATAACTTAACTGCATCTGTGGTATGGTAAGATCGGTCACACACTCTTAGGCATTTCGCAGACAGAGCAACTTTGACTTCCGTGTTGCGGCAACAGGCAACTCGCAACTAGCTGTTTCTATGTAACCTAAAGAAACTACGCAGGCATTTTATTTTCATTTAAGTATACTTACTATTTGTGTTTATATGCACTTAACTAATCATAATTATGTAATATAGTTACGCCCGTTTAATTATGTTAAATAAATAAATTTCAACTCTAGTTGCGAGTTTCGATGATTGACAACATTTTTCAGTTGCTGCAACTAGCAACATTTAATATACAGTTGTGACAAGTTGCTTTCCCTAATTTCCTTAACGGCAAACACAGGTTCGACTCGCAGCTGGGGTACCTACATATTTGTGCTTTTTAGTTAACTTTAATCGTTAATTACCACCACCTCATCTAAGCGTGTCGACGAAACAACGTTAGCTAGCATTGCTGTGTTCCGACAATTTTTTTTCTTTTTAGGAAATTCATTCTTTAATTATCCATCGGGCTCCAACTTCGGTGGTACGTGGGGTTAAGACCGGTTAAACCGACCGGTTAAACCGGTTAAGACCGGTTAAGACCGGTCGTGTGCTCAGGTAGGCTACTCTTGACGCAAACTCAATCTCAATACAATTCCAATGCGATTAATATGTATCGATATTGGGATAAGTTTCGCAATTTCGGAACGCCCCATCTCGATAATAATTTGTTCACTCAATTTCCACGCAATTTAATTGCAATGTAGCGCTATTATCGCTTTTAATAGTGCCATTTGAATTTTTTAGATTTGGGATTGGAATTGTATTGAGATTGAGTTTGCGTCAAGAGTAGCCTACCTGGCACGCCGCAGTCACAAATGTTTGAAATCCCATCTGTGCATGTGGTAAGGTAATAATAGCATTTTGCGCCACCTGTCCTATTTAAAAATGGTCGTCTTTGTAATGTTCTGCAAGAAGGTCGGGGACATATTCTATTACATACAATTTGTCTATAAATCCATTATCAATCATTCTTAGAGTTGTTACCATCTGGACGTATTTACAGTACACAATGTGCATGCACAGAATAAATAGGCACAGAAGTGCGGCTCCGGCTGATAACGAGTTTAATACTTACCTGCGCTAGAATTAACAACGCCCACAATGAACATGTTGTGATATGTAAAGTTGAAGGATTTAAAATAATAGCATAAAATCTCAACTAATTTCTATTTATTGCCTTATTTAAACAAATTAAATACGCTGCAAATTTTATATATATTTCACCGATTCATGGTAACAAAGTGTGCGTGGCGCCTTGGATGACTCACTCACGTCACGACTGGCATTCTCCCGAGCATAATTGAAATTAGTATACGAATGCGTTTGTGTGAGTGCGCCTATATCACGTTTGCATTGCCTTTCTGTATCTACTTATTTATTTTGTGGTACATACAAGCCATCACTCGTGCTCGTGCGGTAGTGTAGGTACTTGTTATCTTGTATTTCATTTTATGACGTAAATGGTCTTACAATGCTATTATAAGTTATTGATAAGCAAACTCAAGGAGCTATTGTAAAGTTGATGAATAGATGTTGACTTGATGTTTATTAAATTGATGTAAATATTAGAAGCATTAAAAATAGCTTAGATTGAAATAAACGGATTTCAATATTAGTTTAAAACAAATAAGATAAATAGTAATTACGGGTGCTTGGCATATTATCCTACTAATATTATAAGAGAAATAATTAATTGATCCCCTGTGTGGTGCCGGGGATAAAGAATTGCATCACCCCATCTCTTCCCGTAGGTGTCGTAAAAGCCGACTAAGGGACCATTCCAGAGGATGGGCAGCAGCATCTCTCTGAGGTTAACTCTCAATCAAATTACTGCGAACGCCAACCCGCCTGCCAAGCGTGGCGATTATGGCAAATCCCCTCATGTATCCTTATGAATCCTTGGGGGAGGCCTTTGTCCAGCAGTGGACGTCTTTTGGCTGAGATGATGATGAATTAATTGATCCACAAAAAAATTGTAGGCTAGCACTTAAATGGTAAGTTAGCATCTAAATGTATTTTTAGGTGCTAACTTAGTATTTTTGTGGGTTACGTTAGGTTACTTTGGTGATCGATTAAATACAACCCATATTATAAACGCGAAAGTTTGTAAGTAAGAATGGATGGATTTTTGTTACTCTTTCACGTAAAAACTACTGAATGGATTTGGATGAAATTCGGCATACAGATAGTTTATAACCTGGATTAACACATATAATAGTTTTTATCCCGATATTCCCACTGGAATGAATGGAAACTGTCAAAGCGGTACGAAGTCCTGTGATATAGTGAATTACACTATCAGCACGTACTCAATAGTACGTGATAATTAAGGTCTTCCTGATTGACAAGGCGTCCTTCCTCTAGTCACGTATAAATGTGATGTTAATTAGTATTTAAGATGATACACTAGAGGATAAAGATTATTCATTAAACGCAAGACATTGTTTCATTTCGGGTCTCCGTCTCAACACCATTACATGGCGACCGTGACATGGTGTCACAAGTCCGCGCCGCGAAATCGCTAGTTGAAGTCTACAAAATATCAGGAAAATAGTGCTACACGGGCCTACAAGAAGGACGAAGGAAATAAGAAGAAAAACTGTAAGCCAAAATTGTTTAACTATGGGAAACCCACAATCTAAAGACAATATTATTGTCAGTCAATCACCAACTCAATCGGCGGCAGCATCAACTCCCTTGGCCGTTGGGATGCAACTTTCAGAGATCTTTTTACTGACCATCGTCGTTGTACTAGCGGGCTATATAGTACTTAGGCTGCTACGTTACTTCAACGCACGACTATTAGAAGAGGTAGAACGCAGAGCGGTTCGACGGGCAAATTGGAGTACCTGGATACCATATTGGTGCTTTGCTTATAATAATTCTGTAAATACTAGTACCAAATACTCCCCTTATGAACTAGTTTTTGGGAAAACATGTAACGTACCTAGTAATTTAGTTAGTAAAGTTGATCCCTTATATGTATACGACAATTATCCATCGGAGTTAAAATTTAGATTGCAAAAAGCTCATAATGATGCCAGGAACAACTTATTAATATCAAAACAAAGTAGAAAAACTAATTATGATTTAGATTGTAAGGAAGTACACTACAAAAAAGGTGATCTACTCTTGTATAAGAATGAAAATTATAATAAATTGAATGACTTGTATTTAGGTCCATTTGAAGTTTTAGAAGAGCTAGGTACTAATGTAAAAATATTAAAGAATAATAAAGAATATATAGTTCATAAGAATAGGACTAAGATATTTAGAAAATAAGAGTTTACTTTTCAGGGAAGGGATGCCTAGCCTTTTCAGGGGAGGTGTGATATAGTGAATTACACTATCAGCACGTACTCAATAGTACGTGATAATTAAGGTCTTCCTGATTGACAAGGCGTCCTTCCTCTAGTCACGTATAAATGTGATGTTAATTAGTATTTAAGATGATACACTAGAGGATAAAGATTATTCATTAAACGCAAGACATTGTTTCATTTCGGGTCTCCGTCTCAACACCATTACAGTCCGCCGGGTCCACTAGTTTACTATATTCTGTGCTATTTCATATAAACAAAGACCAAACTGCAAAGTACGTAAGAACTTGTATTTTGGTTTTGCATTCGCTTTATTCTATTTCACAAATTAAATTTCATGTTGTTATGTAAATATTGTTTTCTAAAATTTACGCGAACACTACACATTGAAATGAAACAACTTTTACGGATCTATATACTCGCGTTTATTTTATACATGCATGTTATGTATGTTGTTGCATAAATTGAATTTTCAATTGATTTTCTATTTAGTTCAATTCAATTCAATTCAATCATTTATTGCTCTCCATAAGTATACATGAGTTGTTACAATATTAGTTAGATAGAACGTTATGGGCCCGGATTGGGCACGACAATTAAATCAATTACAATTTACTTATGATTTTTTACGCAGGCGGGTTTTCTGTTTTTTTTTTATTTTAATTTTATTTATGTCTTTTTAGTTAGACAAATTTTATGATATACCTTTTGTAAATCCTTGTGTTGAGCCCTCTAATTTGATACCCATAATGAAGTATTCGAAAAAAAAATTGTTTTTCACCAACTCCAAAATGATGTCGCACAGCCGCCATGTTTTTTTTTAACGTTACCTATCTAAGAACACTTAAGCAGCTTAGACGAATCTAACGATATCTCAATTATGTAAATCTGTTTAGCGGTTCTGGAGATATGAGGTAATAAAGAAATTACATACAAGATAGGCGCGAAAAACATAACCCTTTATTTGGTAATTATAGTCTAAAAGGTATTGAAGCAATGAAATTCATTCTGCCTGAACTAAAAAGTAATATAAAAAATTATCGTACTATTAAGGCGCTTACAACCATGAAACAGCGCTCTCTATCATTCTGCATGCAAGCACAATATAATATATGTTTTTCTTGATATTGTAAGCATGTTTTTATATAAACCACGCATACTTAAGTGAGCGCATTTAACAGATATCAGCGCCTGAAGGCTGTTTACCTTATGCCCCGGTTTCTCGTTCGCTTCCATCATAACTGGATACGGTCCTGACGTGGACTCGTTGCTCGGGGATTTCCCGTTCCACAATAGACTATGCGAATGTCCTCCGACGATAATATCAATGTTTTCACCGACATTTGCCGCAATTTTTCTGAAATGAGGAACCACGTTGTTTCATTTGGACACTACACGTTAAAACAAGGTATATAATTAATTAATTGATGTATTGCGTGCTTTTGAAGGCACGCAAAGCCGTTGGTCCCGGCTGCATTAGCAGTTTAAAAACCACTAATCCGCACTGGGCCCGCGTGGTGGTGTATGGCCCGATCTCCCTCCCTGTGCTCGTGCCCCAGCAGTGGGACTCAAAAGAACGGCTAATGACGATAAATATGCTCTTAAAATATATACCTACCTATGTCATCTACCAAACTAACCCTATAAATTTTTACTTTTTTTTATTTTAAGTGCTAATTGCTACACTTAAGCTGAATTAAATATTTATATAAAATACAGTGAAAAAATTAAATGCCTACCCGACCCAGCCAGGATCGAACCTGGGTCTTTCGCAATCCGGGCGGCTGCACTGACCGCTATGCTACCGGAAAGGCTGACGTAAGCACGAATTTTTCCACTGCTTTTTGATTTTTTTAAATGCTTTAGATCGACATTAGTGTCATCTATCCAACGATCATTGCCCATTACCCTATAAACATCCTACATACGGTTTTAAGTAATAAATATTAAGACTTTAGTCGTGTGAGTGAAATGATTTCTCTTTAATGTGCATGATTGTCGGTCATTAGTGGGAAATCAATTTTAGGGTTGAAACTTTAAACTTAATTTACCCCTAAATGATTTTTGGCGCAGTTAGCAGTTTTCCCTTACCACCCACGATATCATCTTCATCTCAGCCAAAAGACGTCCACTGTTGGACAAAGGCCTTCTCCAAGGATCTCCACAACGACCGGTTTTGTGTTGCTCGCATCCAGCGGCTTCCCGCGACCTTCACCAGATCGTCGGTCCACCTTGTTTGAGGCCTGCCCACACTGCGCTTTCCGATACGCGGTCGCCACTCGAGGACTGTTCCGCCCCAGCGGCCATCAGTCCTGCGAGCAATGTGCCCTGCCCACTGCCACTTGAGCTTAGCAACTCTTCGGGCTATGTCGGTTACCTTTGTTCTTCTGCGGACCTCCTCATTTCTGATTCGATCTCGCAGAGAAACCTCAAGCCCTCTCCATTGCTCTTTGAGTGACCTTGAGCCTTCTGATAAGGCCCATAGTGAGCGACCACGTCTCAGTCCCGTATGTCATCATTCTCAACACACACTGGTCAAAGACTTTCGTACCTTTCTACTTTCGACCCAGTCAGCTTCAAATTTATCTGAGCGCTCAAACACCAAAAATATCTGAACATTTGACAAAAATCAACCTTATGTCAAGACGTAGAAATTAATTTTTATTTGTTGTTTGACAACAAATGACATTGAATGAAAGTACTTCTTTCACGTCAATACGTTGCCCAATGGCTAAGAGTGATTTTTGTCACATGTTCAGATATTTTTGGTAGGTTTGAACGTTTAGATTATTTTGAAGCTGACTATACACGGTCTGCCTGTGAGATGCGAATATCAAGGAAAATACGACATTGAGTTTTTATTTATGCCTTAATGATTTTCCTGTAAGAGTAGGTCAATGCACCGAATTTATTGAGCACCTATGATGCTGCTTGTTGACTCCGCAAGAAACATGTATTCATTCACATATATGATGATAAATATTTCTAACAAGATTTTTTACTCGACTTGTATTGACTAGTTTATGTATTACATACACACACATACATTAATTACATTTTTTCTTTTCTTACCAGACAATTGAAATCTCTACTATCTATGTTTTAAAAATAGGCAAAGGATGGGCGACATGATTTTTACTATCCATTGTTGTAACTTTGTATAAGACATTATGGTTACAATAGCATTGAATTGAGAAATAATGCTAATCTCTATATTATAACGAGTACTCATTATAGGTATATTAAAATAAAAATTCGGCTTAATTTTGAATTGTCTCTGGAATCACTTCACATTCACTTGAATTCGTATTTCACTTGGTTATTGGACGATCCCCTGACACTTTTCATTCTAGTTTACGGCCCCTGAGAGTCGAGTTTATTGGAAAATATGGCCACGGAATACTTAGAGAACTAAGCTCTGCTTTGCATTTAAATCGACGATAACACTCTAAAGATAAACGCCAATCTTTTATAATCATACTGTGACTTCTGACCAAGAGTAAGTTAAGTGGGTATATATCTTAGGTATACATACATACATATAAATAAGTAGGTATTTCTTTAAAAAAATGGGAGAAATTAAAAAACTTTTACGGATCTACTCACGTATATTTTGTACATTCGTTTTGTTGGAATTTACCATCAGCCTGGGATCCCATCATACAAAATATTAAATTCCAGCCCCAACACCATTATGTCAGACCTAAAGAAACTAAGCTCTTTCTGCGTAAAACGGAACGCACGATAATTAAATTTAAATGATGGTATACAAGCTACTAACTAATTATGAGACGACTAACTAAGTCTCCCTGTGACCACGGACCCTGCAAAGGGTTTAAAACGTCAGGATAAACACTAATTAAAACTAATGTATAAAATAAACGCGAGTAGATCCGTAAAAGTTGTTTCATTTCAATGTGTAGTGTTCGCGTAAACTTTAGAAAACAATAAAATGGCAGAACTTAATATTTTGCGGAAGCCATTGTAAAGTTTTTAGTAATTGGTATCCACTCAATACTTTACACAAAGTTATATTGACAAAAAAAGGGTATCACCTCAAGTTTTTTTGCTCGTTTATAATTAGTTGCCTTGGATCATGTCAAGGCAGAGCATAATCCTAATTAATATTATAAATGCGAAAATGCTACGCTTTCACGCATTATAATTATTTAGGGATTTGTTTGTTTTGTTATTATAGAAACTGTCAAAGCGGTACGAAGTCCGCCGGGTCAGCTAATAAAACATAATGTAATGTATATAATACATCATTCTGCATTCACATTATTAAATTCGGGCTACTTACAAACCACTACCAAGAGTCCATCACACTAAGCAGCTTCAAGATTCTTCTCAGACACACGTTCAACTAAAGCTCTTCGTCAGAAAACACAGTTGAAAGTGTAAACAACTCTCTAGAAACTTACTCATCAATGTCCAGACCACAATGTGACAAGACTATAATGATATCAACTCCTTGTTGCGTCAGGATGTCAGCTTCTCTCTTGACTGCCTCAATAGGGTCCGTAAATATTACTGCTTGAGAGTTTGAAGATGTCTGAAAGATGATTATAACAAACATTATTAATCATAATTTGATCAACAGTTTTTAATTAAAGTTTTATCCTTGAACATAATTAATTACGAACTTTGCTTTAAACGAATATGCCAATACTTTTTATAAAACTTAACATTGGGAAATATAATGATCTGAGCTGAATTTATGTGATTTGAAACTTTTCATAGTGGACTTTAAATCGTATAAATTGCAATTTCGAAGATTGTGTCAAATTGCATAAAGGCTCTTCACAAAGCACTTTAGTCACTCACTGCTGTTTCAACCGTCGTAACCCCAATGACTCCGATTTTCCTTCCTTTCCTCTCCAACACGACATGCGGCTTGTACAATCCATCTAGTGACGGTTCGTTGCTTGTATCCAGGTTGGCCGCGACCACGGGCGCGTGGAGTGCCGCAAGGTACGGTGCTAGGCCCGCTACTCCATCGTCGAACTCGTGGTTACCGATCGCCTTAAATAAAACAGTGCATTAATAGACAGATACATATTTGCACAAAATGCTTTCACATCGAGATTCTTTTTGAGATTATGTACACACCATAAAAATTACTTTTAATTATTATTATTATGGAGCGATCTCTTTCAGACAATTAATCAGTTGGTTTATGAGATCACATACACACAAAAAAGGCACTAGAAATGGTGGTGCATAAATAATAAGCTAAGTTTCATAATTATTAATTTAATGATATAATATTTATAATAGATATAATATTTAAGGCAATTAAAATGACCTTAGCAATCGCAGACCGGGCGCGTTAGCCACTGTGCCATCGAGCTCCTCAAATTAATATATTGATTATTTAATTAATGATTTTGATTTTTTTTTTTATTATTTAGTAGTAGTAATGATAAGGCAAAAGCAAAAACGTTGCATCACATCGGCATTATATTGTGTACACTCTTAGCTTGTATACGACAATCTTAGTTTCAAGTTTTTGCATGGGAAATGTCATTGTCTTTACAATTTTGCCGAAGACGCAAGCAAGGTTCATCATCATCATCATCAGCTTATTTTATGTCCCCACTGCTGGGGCATAAGCCTTCCCTATGAATAGATAGGGAGAACGGGCCATAAACCACCACGTGGGCCCAGTGCAGATTGGTGGTTGTTAACGACTGCTAATGCAGCCGAGATCAACGACTTTACGTGCTTCGGAAGGCACGTTAAGCCGTTGGTCCCGGCTGCATTAGCAGTTGTTAACAACCACCAATCAGCACTGGGCCCGCGTGGTGGTTTTTGGCCCGTTCTCTCTATCCATCCATAGGGAAGGCTCGTGCCCCAGCAGTGGGGACATAAAATGAGCTGATGATGATGATCATGATTTACATAATGTTATGATTGTATCAAAAATTATACAACACTGTAGAAGGAGCGACAGTTAGGCAATGATGCTTCTTCGAACTTATAACACAGAATAATTAATAGTTACTCTTATAATATCGTTGATACAGTTTACATCTTCATTGGTATCTAAATTGATACACATACAACACTGCAGAGAAGGAGCGACAGTAACGGCAAAGACTTTATTTCACAATTCATAATTCAAAATCATTTATTCAGTTTAGGCTACAAATTGCTCTTATGAACGTCAATATGCCATCGGTTCGTAAGTCTACTCTGGGCTGGGAGACCTTGTACCGAGAAGAAACAGCACGAAAATCAGCAAATGTCAAGCACCTTTCTCCCTTACAGTGTCAAAAATATTGGAAAATGCCCTAAAATAAAAGGACACTTTCCATCACAAATAAAACACAAAATTTAAAGGACCAATCACAACATGTAAAATAAATATCTAAGTTTGCAAATTTACGTAAATTTTAAAAACACTTTACATTTTAAAATTTTTAACTTGTAACTGACGTCAGTTACCAGTTAAAATTGTTAAAATGTCATACAGTACTAATTCTTTCAACCTAGAATATCGTTGGTAAAGTTCACTTTTCTTTGCCTTGGAATAAAAAAAAACAGTTAAGGTTTGGGGATTCCCAATCCTCAAATTCAAATTCAAATTCAAAATTATTTATTGCATGCCTCATCCTTCCTCCTCATCTTTTCCTCACCTAAGCTCACTAAACAAGGTACCTTACAGGTCTCAACCTGCCGAGGTTACCCTCTCATAGTAGCACTCTTCGCGATCTTTTGTGCAACCCCTCCTGCCCTGTCAAGGGCTCAGTAGGAGTGTCCCACATAATTCCAGCTGCTTCAATAAATGTATTATGCCACAAAACAAATGCTCCACAGAATGCATCTACCAACAAATAGCTTGTGTAGGGCATGTGGAGAGGAAACGGAGTCAATGCAGCACCTACTGTGTGACTGCGACTCTCTGGCTAGGAAAAGAATGGGACTCCTGGGGTCGGCTTATCCGAAACCGGAGGACTTCAGGCTCTCCGCTCTTAAGGACGTGGCCAAACTTATGGCATCTATCTTTACAGAGGAAGAAGAGTGAAAGGACGGGGTTGCACAAAAGATCCCGATGGGTCGAAGTGTTACTGCAAGAGGGAAACCTCAGCAAGCCCCACTAAGATAAGATAAGTTAAGATATATGCTGTTAACTTTACTTATTTACTGTTGTAATTATTGTTTTCTTCTCAGCCGAAAGATTTAAATTGTCATTAGGTAACTTAATTATACTCGTATTAATTTACGGCAAGAAAGCTTATCTTATCTGATGGCATTATGCAAAAGCAAAAACGTTGCATCACATCGGCATTATATTGTGTACACTCTTATCTTGCAGACGACAATCTTAGTCTCAAGTTTTTGCATGGGAAATTTCATTGTCATACTTTGACATTTCCCATGCAAATTCATTGTCATTACAATTTTGCCGAGGACGCAAGCAAGTTTCATCATCATCATCATCAGCTCATTTTATGTCCCCACTGCTGGGGCACAAGCCTTCCCTATGGATGGATAGGGAGAACGGGCATTAAACCACCACGCGGGCCCAGTGGGATTTGGTGGTTGATAACGATTATTGTAAGTGACAATAAGGTTTAGTTCTAAGAGTACGGTGTCTTGGGATCCAGTTGAAGTCTGATTAGACAGTATTCATTAAAGACAGATTTATCTTGGAGTCTAATTATAAAATTTTAAATATAGTAAAAAATAATAATGCCTACCCGCCCCGGCCAGGAATCGAACCTGGGTCTTCCGCAATCCAGGCTGCACTGACTTAGCAATAAAAAATAAAAAAAAATAAAAAAAGTCTAATTATAATTAGTAAAACCTAGTATTTATTATTATAGTTAGTGCAACAAGATTACGCTGTTTGTTTGTTTGTTTTATTTGATGAGTCTATCTAAGTATAATAATGAATAAATACTAGGCTAAAATTTAAAGCCGATAAACACTTTACATAAAATAAATTATGCACGAATTTAATTATAGGAATGTTCCAAGATTATTTTGAAACTTCAGCTACGTGTGCGTTACACTGGCGCCGCTACTAAGTTAGTTTATCTGGTTTTCGTAATTAAAATATTAATTAACAAAATTATTACACAAATTATTATACAACTGTTCTGTGTGAAATCAAGCTTGATATAACTTTTTCCAAAAGAGATAATTGTGTTAATATATATTTCTTCTTCTCATTGAGCAGAATTCAGACCGAACAGAAATGTTAAGAGGCTTTTTTTAAAGGTTAGATTTGACACAGTTTTGCGGATAGGCAAAATGAAGATGGCTAGTGGCTGGATTCTGCCATCCTGCTCTACTAGCAGTTAGCAGTCTTCACATCTGGACACTGCTTCTGTTTTTCTTTATGCCCAGCGGTGGGACACAAAGTAGGACAATAAAAAATTACATATATAAAGTGGGCATATCATATTAGGTCCTTACTTATGAAATTGACGTTTTATATGAAGATTAAAAAAAAAATTTTCATACTAACGTTTTTTAAATTTTCATAGCATGTATTTAAGTTAACACTATAAAAATTCAAGGGTAGTGTGTTTGTTTCACTAGCTAAATATAGCAGACATTAAAAAGAAATAAAATCAAGTCCCTTCAAAGCTACAACGAAACAAAAAGTCAATTCCGCAAAACAAAAAAGTCAATTTAAAAAAATTTGGGTTATAAAGACACAAAATAAATAATCATTGTTATTACTGAAGCCTAAGTAACATAGTCCTAATTAAAGTTGTATAATAATATTAACAACCGGTATTGACTTTTAGATGTAATACACCTATTAATAAGTGAGGAAAAAACGTCAATTTCATAGGTAAAGACCCAATAAATTGCAGACCTTAATACCTGCTACAATAACCTACAATGTACATATTTAAGCGAAAATACTACATCCTGTCAAATCTAACCAACCGCCTCTGTGGTCTAGTGGTTAAGACGATTTAGTTTTATCCAGACACAATTTCAATGGGACACATTCCCAACGAGACACAGTTGCAAATAGACACAATATTTTTATTTTTTTATTTTTATTTTATCTTACGGACACATCGGTACTATCAAATACAATAACATAACAAAACTCTTTAGTTAGTAGATGATACATGGCCACTTACATCAAGTACCTCCAAGATAAAATAAAATGACATCATGACTGACTAAATAACAATTGTCATCACTGGTTTAGACCCCGCGGTCCCGGGTTCAATTCCCAGCGGGTGGTACATGTTAGTGTGCTCAGTTTGGTTGGTGGCAGAGCTTGTTTGTCCGCCTAGCTAGCTACCACCAACTTATTTAAATATGTCGCCATAAAATGTTCAAATAATTTTTAACGCAAATTTTGTTACGCACAAATTACAAAAACACAAATGTTGAGAAAATTTCCACGAGCAGGATTTAAACTTGCACCCTTCTGACATTCCGGGTAAGGTGCTCTTCCAATTGAGTTATCGTGGTTCTAACCAGCCCGCCGAAATTATTCAACACTTTTTACTTTGAAAGCCAAAGGCGCCCATTCAATGTCAACAACTACCATTACTAACATCCGACCATAATATTTTTACAAATATTAAAGATCAGTTAAGAAGTAAGCAAGCTATTTATAAAATGTTCAAATAATTTTTAACGCAAATTTTGTTGCGCACAAATTACAAAAACACAAATGTTGAAAAAATTTTTCAACATTTGTGTTTTTATGTCGCCATAACATCAATATTGGTACCACATTGTTGTGTTCCTGCAGCTAGAGATAAGATAGCCAGCGCCTCTATAGTTGAGAACTCCGTGTGAAGTGCGCTTCCACCTTCGGCATTATCATCACTTAAAATCACGTGAGTTGAAGGCCAAGTGCTTATTCATAAGGAAAAAAAGAGAAAATAAGCGTTTATTCACGAACTAGTGCGTTCGGGGCCTCGATTCGTGTCTCAATGACCTGATTTTGACTTTTGGACAGTATATGGTCAATACTGAGATAAGATAAGGGACGTTTTATAATAACTTTGCAATTAATGTTGTACCTACTGTTTTGTTAATTTAGTTTTTTTAAATTTAAACTTTAGCTAAAACCAAACAAATATACACAAAACTTTATAAAAAGTTTGACTGTGTTTGTGTTACTAGTTTGGTTACAAAAACCAACTCTGTAACCTTCACTTAAAAGTTTCATCTAAATTGCGTAAAGCGAAAGCATGTGGAACAAACAAATTATAATTTTTCAAACGATGAACTCTTTTTTTGGAAAATTCGAGCGAGTGCCTCGTTTTGTCTCGACCACTCTCGACGACGAGGCTCTAATTTCTAAGTATTGTATTATTTTAGTTACTGTCTGTTAAATTACCTAAAATTGTAAAACTTACCTATCATGAAAATCATTATAATGAATTATATCTAGCCGATATAAGTCATCTCTTAATACTGCACTATTCACAAAACATCCTAAACACACACTGCAAAATATGATATACACAGGCCCAATAAGACTCATTTTTGCACTTTCTCCACAGCGTATATGACACACACACCTACTTCCAAAACATTGTATTTTAAGGAAAAAAATAAGTATTATTAAAATACAACGGTGTCCCCGTCAACTACACTCAACAGTGTAAGTAATACTAAATTATTTTATACGACATTCAACTTTATACTGCTAAGGTCTCAACCAGCGGTTCCCAAAGTGTTTCAACAGACCAATTCTGATAAGTTAAAGTCTTTAACTCTTTAATGGGCAGAGCATGTTGAAATTTTTATTGGTTTTCGACCTTATGATAACGTAATAAAGTTAAAATTGTTAAAAACTTGGTGGTTGAAAAAATTCGACCACCAAGTTTTTTACAATTTTAATTTTAATATTTAAAAATACCACAGAGCTTCAAAGAGTTAAACAGAATATATGAAATTAAAGCGTAAAAGAGAAAGGGTGAAGAAAGAGACTTAATGCAATTGTGGAAACGAGAAACCGATCTGAAAATGTTGACTGATAAAATTGGAAACATTCTCAAAAGAACAAATCTACAGCAAAGGAAATAAGTTGCAATCATTGACGAGGAAATGTGTGTTAAGACATCGCAAATTCGCAATACGTTAAATCCATTTATAATATTTGGCATTGTGAAACTATGGAATATATTGTTGCGAATAACTCTATTCCTATTTTTAAAAAAAATATATTAACTAAACTTCAGTAATTTACAAAACGTACACTTGATTGAAGAATATGCAATAATTTGCTACCCATTGGTGCATAGCCGGTTACAGCTTTTATTTCCTCGATAAACTTAATTTATCATAATTATTTGAACATACCTACATTTTATGATATTACGATGAAGTGAAAATATAAACAAACGAACGAACGAACGAAGATATAGTCTCAAATAAGGGGTTCCCGTTTATGAAATTTACATACCTTCAAATTAGATACTCATTATAAAACATTCAAACATCACCAACTCATTATGTCCCACAAGTAAGGCCCGTACTTCAGGGGTACAAGCCTTCTTTATGGATTCAATCTAACACCCCCAAGGGACAAAAAATTACGTGTTATTTAAAATATGTAGTGATTATACACTTGGCAAGTTTGTAAAAAAGGTAATTAACTAATTATATTAATTAATGGCTTCGCGTTTAGCATTTAGCCAATTTCAAGTATTTTTTATTATTAGTGGTAATCATGCCTAGGGATGAGACAATACTGACGTAATTGCGTCAAATGATAATTGAAGTTATTAATTAAATATCATTATCCTAATAAAGTACTTTCGTTCCTATCTAATGTGCCAATTTATTTTCTTTTCTAATTTTTAGAAGATCTATATTTACGTCATGTAGAACAAAAAAAATTAATAAGGGTTAACAAATTTATTAATACAGCTATTATGAAAGATAGAAAGTAAATTAATCGATTGGTAATTAAATATCAATTGAGCTTCACTTGGTTTTCTATCCCAACACTAGTATTTATTTGTAATGTTTTAACATTTTTGTTAAATGTGTGTTATGCGAGAGTTTATTGGAATAAACCTAATCTAACGTATAAAATAAAAACATTAAAGTAATTTGTAGTATATTAAGTTATGGATTATACAAAATAATATTATTTTACCATTAAAATAACATTATTATTATATGACTCCATAGTCAAATAAACTCATACGCTTTTACAAAGTCACGTCTTCGATTTTGATGACTTCTGTCACAGGTATCAAGCTATAATGAACAAACTATAGTGGCTCTACCCAACGTGACAGATGGTCACTCCGTCTCGCCTGGCTCAAAACTATAAATAAAGAAAAATAATTTAAGATAAAAAAGTTTTGGAACCTCTTGCGGGTCTAAACAGAGTGACGAACAAAAAGTTTTTAACTTAGTACAGTCATGTACTGTAAATTGGTGTTTATAACCAACGTGTAAAGGTTTAAAATGTTATACGTCGTTATCTTCTATAGCTGTGGAAATGTTTTGTTACGGTATGTTACTATAAAGTTATTAGTTATTTTAAATTGCTGTCTAATGGTTGCAATTGTCACTTGTAGCTACAAAAACTCACTAATACGTCTTACACAATATTTCTTGTTGCTGTCAGTTTAATTATTACTTTTTTTATCTCAGCCTAACTTTTTTTGTTGAGCATCACTATCAAACTAATATTAAAGATTTTCTGTTCATTATAATAACAAAAAAAATAGTTATCAAAAAAGCAAGATATTAACCATAGCAACCAGAAAAATATTTTCTTGTTCAATTCAAAGCAATGATGTGTTTGGATCAGTTTTTTTTATGGAATATAAATAAACCTTTTCCAGTCACTGTATTAATATATAATACATAATTTTCTGCTATCGGGGAAACCCAACGATTATATAGAGAAACCCCCCAAGAAACCTAAAAATTCTGCAGGTTTTTCACAAAGTAAAGCAAACCCCGAGTACACGATTGCGTTCCCACGAACCCGTTATCCAATCACTCTTGAGTTAAATACCTCTTATGCTATCAAGTTAGCCTCTATTCGATTCTAACTCCTCGGAGTATATAACAGGGAACGGGAACACGCTAGCGGAATGCCAATCCTACATGGATCCAACTATCCTCTATGGAACCCCTGAACGAAGTAACGAAGAACTCCCTAAGTTACTCGCTACAAATGTCCAGCGACGCTTTATAAGCAACAGCAAACTCTCCAGAAATAAAGTTACGAAGCTCTAATTTTAATGTTTGCAACACATGTTTTGATTAAAGTTATTTAATTAATATCTAATAATAATAATAAATAATAAAACAAATACAAATAATTTTATAACTTATTTGTTTAAACATTCTGGTTTTCAACTATTACTTGCAAAAAAAAAACACACACACACACAAACACTGAATAATGTCAATTAAATAATAAATTAAGCATATTTACTAAAAGATGATTTTAGTGAATATTATGAATATTAATTGATTTTTTTGTAATAAACTCAATTATACATTATGTTAGTAAGCTAAGGAAGAACAGGTTGGTCCCAACCACATGTAAAATTGAAAGATTAATGTAAATTAAATAAAAAATATTTTCATTTTCATTTTCTAATAATGCTGCAAAGGATTTTGCAGTTAATGGAAAAAATGCTACAAAATAAGAAAACCCGGAACGTGTAAGCTTCATACATAGACCCTCTCACGGACACGAAATCTCCTTATTTTGTGTGTCGATGTGAAATTCTAAAGAAAATTTCTACATAAAATCAGAACATAACGCGTAATAAGTATCGGTATCGGGGCACTTCTGATAAATCGCTCATTTGACGCATAACGAATACGATTACACGATTACCAATAGTTTACTATGTAATGTATGGCGCTGTAGTTTTATCAGAGCGGTCGGCGAGCTATTTAATTTACTTTCACGTGTAATAAAAATAATCGATTGATCGATCACCCACAATCGATGTCTAATTTGTTTTTTTTAAATTCTCTTAATATTTCAGATACTTCATTATGTACTGGTTTCTTTATTTATCTTTTGACTTTGTAACTATACATTACGTTTATGAGAAATACAGAGGTAACCTTGGCCTTCATCACACTTGATGAGTGACGATCACCCGGCACTCCACCCGGAATCTTCTACCTCTTTGAGCCGGCTAATCAGACTAATCTTAAATCTTAATATTGTTGTGTTGACTTACAGCCGGAATTAATAACCTATCCTCAGCAAAAGATAGGCCTACTAGAGATTTGTTGCTTAGTTATTTCTGTTATTTATCGTAAAATTACAGCGGTTGCTAGGTAACTAAATAAGATGTGTTGAATAAGTTATTACCCTACGAATATATTATATAATAAAAATAAATAAATAATATAGCTATCAAGTAAAATAGTCAAATAAAAGCAGAACACCCACTGCTCGGAATGAAAGGTGATGGATGAATGAGTAGTATGTAGAATAAAAGTACGAGAGGAATAAATGATGGAACTAGAATGAAAGAGAATATAAGCTAAAACAGGCTCCGTTCATGTTGGAGGAAGTATGTAAAAAAAACTAAACTAAGATAGGTTATTAATTTGAGATTGACCATTGGTATTTGTTTAACGACTTACGACGACAACTGGACAACGTGCCTTCCGAACTCATTTGAGATTTTCATTATTTGATCACCTATCCGTTATTATCCTATGCTGGTCTTAGAAGCGAAAAGAATGTATCGGCTGCCTAACTTCCTCGTAAGAGACGACTAAGGTATAAGGGTACCAAGATAGAAAAAAAAAAAACCAAGATGCTCGCATCAGGCGATCGGCCAGCAACCAATCACTGATGTTTTCTATGCCACCTCGGAGTCACCTACTTCGAGGTCACTAACTGCGAGTTTACTCAAAATTGGTGATTTTGATGCTCTGTCATCCTTTTTGGAAGAGGACGTGAGAGTATGTATGTATGTACGTTGCGAAAGTAGATCTTCCTAGTGAAGGTCAATTTGGATTCAGAACATTATAAAATCTTCATTCTCTGACAAGTCATTAACGACGAATAGGCACATAAGAATAGGTCGTTAAACGACTGCATATGGTATACCTACAATGGCTTGCGGACATTAGATCTCCACTGTTTCTGGAGTTGTTTATGAATACGTATGGCTCCTCAAACTCAGTTGGATTATAGGATATCTACTAGGAGAGATGTTCTAGGTTATCCTGTTCGAGCCGGATCTTTTTTGTTCGTCTACTTACGTATACAGGAGTAAACGGATAAGGCACACCACTGCGTCTAGATAAACGCAGGTAGTTAAGTGAGACTCTTCCCTCGAACTCCCCTAATTGAAAGGATACCTATTAAAATCACCAGTAATTCCCCTCACGTACCGCAAGGGTACCACGATCAGCTATCACCGGAGTAAGAGAAGTATCTAGCGCTGCGTGATGGGTTATGGCTAGTTCAACCCATGTACACAAGGCGGCAGAACAACCTACCCAAATCTCTCCAATGAATATTGATCATCATCATCATCATCATCATCAGCTCATTTTATGTCCCCACTGCAGGGGCACGAGCCTTCCCTATGGATGGATAGGGAGAACGAGCCATAAACCACCACGCGGGCCCAGTGCGGATTGGTGATTGTTAACGACTGCTAATGCAGCCGGGACCAACGGCTTAACGTGCCTTCCGAAGCACGGGAAAGCTCGAGATGATAATTTTTGGTCACCCATCCGATGACCGGACTTTGCGAAAGTTGCTTAACCTCAGCACTCGCAGACCTGGCGCGTTAACCGCTGCGCCATCGAGCTCCTCCTTTATGTTGATATATGATATTGATGAATATTGATCCTTATAACCAAACAATAAAGTTCAAAATTGATTGTAGAAATTTGACAGTTTTGGATAGGTTGATCAGCTGCCGACTGAACTGTGCTTAGGGTAAAACCGGGATTAATAGATTAATAATAGGTTACCAAGTGAAATCAAAGACATAAAAGATTTAACTAAATTTAAAATAACATTAAAAAAATATCTGAAAAATAAATGTTTTTATTCGCTGCAAGAGTTTTTGAATGAATAATTTATAAAATAATTGATAATATTTTTTTTATGCATTTATATTATAATAATTTATCCCTGTTGAGTGTTATTGATTGATTTTGATTGGATTGTTTATGATTGAATGTAGATTTTAAGAATTTGTTATAATAATGTTATATAAATTTAATTTAATGGTAAGTACCGTAATTTTATATGATGTATTTGCTGTGCCCTTGCAGGGTCATGTTTGTATCTTTTTTATCATTTTCAACACCTGTATATGTACAACATGAATGCAATAAAGAACTTTGAACTTTGAACTTTAAGGCAATATACGAGGATCATTTCACCAAGGTGACTTACGATTTTATTCATCTGGGGGAAAACAATGCACTGGGATAGCGGCTGTTGCTTAAACAGCATTTAGTGTATTGGATCCAAACGAGTGGGCCAAGAGTGATATCGATTACGTTGTAATCATTGACGATAAATACTACAATGATTGCATTTATTATTTATTAGCGGATCGCTTCACATCACCGCTCTGGTGGTCCCTTGTGGAGAGAGTGACAATCACGGGGACTTACCCTTTCTCGTGATGGTCACTCTTGGCACAATAGAGATTCATACTTATTCATACCTATATAAATACTAACAATATTTTTAAGTCTTACTAACAAATATGGATGAATAATCTGAAATAAACGATTTATTATTATTATTATATTATATTGCTGCTAGAGATAATCCTGCGCCCGGCGAAGTTAACCCTGACTACCTCGCTGTAACAGATCTTTTGCCAAGACTTATCTATAATAGACAAAATGTAGCGGTCACAGTACTCAAGGGAACTAATTATAATGGTCACATAGACAATGACAACAGTTCCGAGGGCTTCCCTAACCTTAAGATTTTTTTCAGAGTACTAAGTCGTGTTGGTTATTTCTCCCTATTACATAATAAATCATAATTACGGCTCGATCCACACCAAAATTGAGTGAAAAGTCACTAACTCTCTTCTATAACTTATTAATTAAAAATATCGGTATACGATTTGAGGGTAAAAAATGACTAGCTTTGTTTTTTGTTTAATTTTATCTCAGTAATTGAACGTGATAAATTGAAAGTAATAATGTATTACCTTATGTGCTTATCTGTTGTTTAAGATAGGAAACCATAAAATTAGAATTATTTTATACCAAAACTAAGTTATGTTTTTTTTTTATATAAAATATTGAACCGTCATACATAACTCAGACACGCTTTAGACCTATTTAGTGACTTTTCGCTCTACGCCGACGATATACGCTATTAATATAATTAAGTTAACAAGTTGGTTAACTAAGTAATTTGTTTTGGCTGTCACACTGTTATCAGCGGACAACCTTGGTTCCTATTTTAGAATAAATTAAAATGCCATTTCTGCATAACAGTCTTGCACGTACTCTCATAACAACAGAAGTGATTGTACTAAGAGTTTTATTGTACATTGGAAATAGATCAAGGCACTTGCATCCAAAAATAATTAAAAAATAATTTTTGAAAGTTGCAACTCAGTGCGTCTAAAAAGGTTAGCCATTGTTTTTAGTAGAAAGTAAAAGTAAAAGTAAAACAATGGGATTGTTGATTGATTAGTGCTATGACAACAGAGAAAATACATACATGTAAAAAAATATTAAAGCAGCACAAAAATGCTTAATACTTTAGTTTATGTCAGACAAAGACAATAAATAGTTCTTGAACATGTCCACGGAAAGCTCACTCTCTAACAGCATTTTTAATTTTTTTTTTGTAACATACTATAGCATTCATGTAAAGCACACTAGCGCCGCTAATGGATTTAATTTGATAATTGCTAAAATGGATTTTTTTTTCAAACATTGCAGACCTTCCGACACTAGGCAAATATCTATTATTTAATAATTGTGCACTACTTTTAGGTTTGTTTTTGTATTCATTCGCTAACACCAACAGTGGCCATTGTTTGTAAATAAATGCGATAGCCGATTTTGTGAATGAACTACACAACACACACAATTATTAAATAAATACTATGGATGCTTTCCTGTTGTCGGACGGTACGCAATGTTTAAAAAAAGACCTGGTCCGTTAGTAATTGTCAAATTATCAATTGGTGGCGCAAGTGTGCCTCACCCTTCGCCTTAAGTTTGTAACAGGCCATCATATACTATTATATTACTTTATTACTGTATGAAAGCGATACTGTACACACAAGTGCAATCATCATCTCAGCCAAAAGACTTTCACTGTTGGACAAAGGCCTCCCCCAAGGATCTCCACAACTACCGGTTTTGTGCTGCTCGCATCCAGCGACTTTCCGCGACCTTCACCAGATCGTCGGTCCACCTTGTTGGAAGCCTGCCCACACTGCGCTTTCCGGTACGCGGTCGCCACTCGAGGACTGTTCCGCCCCAGCGGCCATCAGTCCTGCGAGCAATGTGCCCTGCCCACTGCCACTTGAGCTTAGCAACTCTTCTGGCTATGTCGGTTACCTTTGTTCTTCTGCGGACTTTCTCATTTCTGATTCGATCTCGCAGAGAAACCCCGAGCATAGCCCTCTCCATTGCTCTTTGAGTGACCTTGAGCCTTCTGATAAGGCCCATAGTGAGCGACCACGTCTCAGTCCCATATGTCATCACTGGCAACACACACTGGTCAAAGACTTTTGTCTTGAGACACTGCGGTATATCGGACGAAAAGATATTTCGTAGCTTACCGAACGCTGCCCAGCCTAATTGGATTCGACGATTGATCTCTTTGCTGAAGTTGGACCTACCTAGCTGGACCGTTTGTCCTAGGTAAACATAATCGTCCACAACTTCAAGGGCAGTCCCCAACCTTTAGAGGAGTGGGTACGACACGTGAGTTCGACATACCTTTCGTTTTCTCCATGTTCATTTTAAGACCCACTTGTTGAGAGACTCTGTTGAGGTCACCGAGCTTCGTGCCGAGGTCTTCCAGGGTCTCAGTCATGACCACTATATCGTCAGCAAATCGAAGGTGAGTGATGTATACGCCGCTGACGTTGATGCCGAGTCCTTTCTAGTCCAGAAGCTTGAAAACATCTTCCAGTGCAGCAGTGAACAGTTTCGGAGATATCACATCTCCCTGTCTCACTCTTCGCTGCAACTGGATAGGTTTCGAGCTCTGGTCCTGAAGACGGACTGACATTGTGGCATTTTCATACAAATACTTCAACACTTCGATGTACCGGTATTCAATTTGGCACCGCTGAAGAGACCGTAGCACGGCCCATGTTTCAATCGAATCGAAGGCTTTTTCATAGTCCACAAACGCTAAGCAAAGAGGCTGGTTATACTCTTCGGTCTTCCGGATAACCTGCCGCAGCGTATGTATGTGGTCTATGGTGCTGAAACCTTTTCGGAGCAAGTGCAATAAATAAATAAAATTGTCTAAAACATGTTTTATCTTAGGTATAGTCTGGACTCACCATTAGAGACGTCTTTTTTGTTTTCAGTTTATTATATAAAGTTAAATTAAAAGTTTAATAAAGTGTCGTATGATTGTGCGCGTGTGTGTGTGTGTTTGTGTAAACATTTTGAAGTTACACAACCTTCAAAATGTTCCACTGTCGTTGAGGTGTGGTTTCTCGTCTCATTTCTGGCCCATTTGCCCGATGGCACTTTTGTTTTTGCATGAATACGCTGCGAGTGGGGCGAGCCGGAACGCCTTGTAAGGACGCGGCTAAAAAAGTAATAATAATACAAAAAAGGTTCAATTGTTATGTTATTAGAGCCCATTCACACTAGCGTTTCTCTAGCGCAGGCGATTGATGAACGTATAGCGCAGTACTGGTAGACGGACGCCCGCGACAACGCAACACTTAGGTATCGAAAATGCTATTCGTGTCACACACATCAGACTTCAAATATCAAAATCCCTAAATCGACTTTGAACTTTATATCTAATGGCATATGGTTTAACACTTATTGAAGAAATTTTACCGTTTTTTACCGTTGCTGCGTAGCTAACTAGCTGAGCGTAATGTACAAGGAGCCAAGTGCGAGTTTCATTCGCCATTTAAGACTTATCCATAGATACCCACATGTATGGGTTTGATGAAAAAAGAATTTTTGAGTTTCAGTTCTAGGTATGGGAAACCCCCAAAATTTATTGTTTTTTTTTCTATTTTTGTGTGGAAATCTTAATGCGGTTCATAGAATACATCTACTTACCAAGTTTCAACAGTATAGTTCTTATAGTTTCGGAGAAAAGTGGCTGTGACATACGGACGGACAGACAGACAGACAGACAGACAGACATGACGAATCCATAAGGGTTCCGTTTTTTGCCATTTGGCTACGGAACCCTAAAAAAGCACCCAGGCCCCAGATTAAGTAGGTACCAGGCGTAGGTAAGTAGGTATATGTTGCGTTGTCGTAGCGAATGCACTGCTCATACGTTTATCGAACGCCTACGCAGAAGAAACGCTATTGTGAATGGGCTCTCATTGTTCTTGTACTGGTAGTAATCAACCGTAACATTATGGTGTCAAGTTTTTTAAGCTACCTGTAGACCTTGGTGTTAGGTACAAATTCATCATCTCTCTCTGTTGGTCGCCATTTCAATCCAGTTCTTTCCACTTTATCGATGTCCTCTTATCTCTAATCTTAAACAAAAGAATTTTAAAAATATACTCGTCTCTATAAAGCGATTTTCATACTATTTGTTTACGTATCGCTACATTCGTAGCCGCGACTCTACAGCCCCAGTTTTTGGAGAGAAGACATTTCGACGGCTGCTCTTATGAGGGGCAATACGGTAGAGATGGTATGACACCTTTCAAACAACGCGTGCTTTTATCAGAGCAAAACACCGGGCCCGACTTTCGAATGCATATGAAAGTTGAACGACATTTTGGCAATAATTACGAGGCAAAATCTTTTACGGTTTCTTTTGTTTGTTTTTTTTTGTTATTTTGCATAAAATACGAATACGTCAATAGAGGAGCTCGATCAGTGGTTAACGCGCCTGGTCTGCGAGTACCGAAGTTAAGCAACTTTCGCAAGGGCCAGTCATCGGATGCGTGACCAAAATGTATCATCTCGAGCTCCTCCGTGCTCGTAAGGCACGTAAAGACGTTGGTCCCGGCTGCATTAGCAGTCTTTAACAACCACCAATCCGCACTGGGCCCGCGTGGTGGTTTATAACCCTTTCTCTCTTTCCATCCATAGGAAAGGCTCGTGCCCCAGCAGTGGGGTCATAAAATGAGCTGATGATGATGGCGTCAATAATGTTATGACAATATTGATTTATTAATTCCAGATTCATCATCAGCTCATTTTAATGCCCCCACTGCTGGGGCACGAGTCTTGCCTATGGATGGAAAGGGAGATCGGGTCATAAACCACCACGTGGTCGTTGTTAACGACTGATAATGCAACCGGGAACAACGGCTTAACGTGCCTTCCGAAGCACGAAGGATTACTTAAGATCTAATTTGGTTAGTAACAATTTAACTTAAAAATATGATAGTCAGATCATCACAAGACATAATAATTATGATTACATAAGGAAAGCATTAAATTGTAAAACTTGGCACATGATCTAAAAAAAAAACTGCATCTACCTAAACATCTTTCACCACCCACTTAAAATACTTACAAAAAAACTATTTTTACATTTAACACACTATCAATAATTATCGTATAATGATATAACATATTCCACAACATATTACGTAAACAATTAATTTCACATACCACATAAAATACTTACACAACACGAGTTACAGGCAACGCAATTCCAACAGAAAGAGAATAATCTATTGTAATGAGGAAGATGAGTGTTTTTATTTTATTATCTAGAAAAATCAAACTTAAAATCTTAATAATAATAGTGAAAGAATTTTTATGATATCTCTAAAACTGTATTTTTAACAATTTTTTGAACTTGGGAGTTCTTAAATCCAGAGCGCGCTTGACCGCTTAGCGCGTGACGTCAAATCGCCGGTCCTTGCTCGTTCGCGCGCTGTATCCGAAGCATTGTTTTTGCGTTACTTTAATTATCTTCGTTTATATTTGGTAAATATAGAAAAAAAATACCGTATAGATATTGTATAGTACTTTTATGTACTAATACAACAATTAGCACACCGGAAAAGTACTTTTTTCATGTTCCAAATGACAAAAAACTAAGAAACAAGTGGTGTAACCTGATGAGAAGGGAGGAGACGTTATCTACCAAAACAAGTAGACTTGTTGCGAAGATCATTTTAATGCGAGTACGAGTAGGTACTAATTATGTCTATACATTTTTGCATTATAGGTAAGAAGTAACTATAAATTAGGTACTATTTGTGTAATAAATAATTGATATGAGATACTCGTTCGTACTTGCTTACAGTGTTGGCCTATTAAGTTCAAGTAATTTGACGAAGTTTTTCACAGATTATATTTGACATTTATAATTTGATATGTTATTTTAACAGAATGTAATCTTGAAATAAATGATTATTATAATTTAACAAGATCTACCTTTGCGACTGCTTTGATAGTAATAGTAATAGTAATAGTATACTTTATTGTGAAATGTAGGTTAGTATTACAAAATGTGTTGATGATAGATGCGTTGTGTTTGTGTAGAAGATAGTGTAGTGACATTTTATCGATAAAGTTTTCTCATTATTTAATGCATCTCGTTATTTTCAACATTTAACTGTCCCGCTCGTTCCCCAAATTTAACAGCACCAGATTATTTTCTCTGGGGTTATTTAAAAGACAAGGTGTTCATTAATAAACCCAGGATAATCAAGCTGAAGGTCAACATCCGAGCTAAAATGCAGTTGCTAACTCCTCATGTTCTGAGGAAAGTAATGAGAAGTGCTTTCGAAAGAGCCCGCCTTTGTGAGGCTGAAAATGGTGGTCATTTACGTGATGTAATTTTTAAAACCTAACTCAAAAATATCTCCATGAGTGTTTTTTTATTATCTTATAATAATTAAGATGAATTTAAAAAAATTAAAAGTTGTAACCAATTTTAACCCCGTCGTGAAATTTGCGCCACCCAATATAAAAAACAGGAAATGCATAGTATCAAACTGCAAGTACGACTAGCAAGCCTATGCTATTCAGAGATGAACTTTTTATAAAAGTCCTCAGATCCTCACAGAAAAAAATATTGATAAAATATAAATTTTAACCCAAAATCCACCCATTCTTAAATTTAGCGATTTACAACAAAAACTTATTGCAGATTGAATCGGACACCGAAAATTATGTCAAGGAGATAATACATTGATACTTTTTGTATATCTTCAGTTGGGTGAAAGTAAGTCATAATCTTCTCCGGTTGTCCATATCTTTGGCTTTTATAAATTTCAACTGAGACCCAACTTGCGACAGTTTTGGTTTCATCCAATAACATGTAATTTCTGTGCAAGCAGGCTCCTCAATCACGTCTATGTAACCACATGACCAATGCCATAGTATGTTTACATCTTCCTCTACTTGCCGCACAACCTTCACAATCCAGACTTAAAATGTTTCTAGCTATTTCATCACAAACAAATTTACAGTGATATGGCGTGGTTCGGACCTTATGCTCGGGTGTAATTCTTGCCTTTACTGACTTACACCCAACTACAACTATTAAAACATGACGTCTTCTTTTAGCTTATTGTTTTAACACATTATAGAACGAAACTCATTTTTATTGATAAGAGATTGCAAAAATGGACAGCACTAGTACCTAGACGAAAACTATTCTTTCCGCGCATATTGTTTGTATTAAGTACCTACAACAATAGTGTCGCAAACAATAAGCTCGCAATCTGGTTACCAACTGGGAAGCTAAAAAAAGGCCTTTAAATACGCACACCTCAGCCACAACTCACAACGAAATAATGAATTTCATAGTAGTGACTTACAAACAAACTACTTTTACTATTATTAAGTACTTTATGCATAATATCGTCCCACACCCACACTCACTGCTTAGAGGGTAGATACTTAAATAGGTATCTACTATACTATATATCTATATCACTTCGCATGACTTGTGAAATATTCCGCAAGGTCAACTTACGGCAAATTATTTGATTGTCCACGTGAAAATCCTGGCTCTTTAGACTACAGGTAGCACTATTACCTACAAGGTATAGATAGAAAACAAACGCATGAAAGTAGGTAGCCAAAGTGAATTACTTAAAAGAAAAACCATCGCGTCGTATGCGGGGCGGCCGAGCGGCGCGGCGGGCGGGGCAGGCAGCGACCGGCGATGTGACGTCACAGAGATCACGCGGGCGCGGGTAGGCAGTTTCGGTGCTCCCAAATTAATTAATTCATAAAAAATTCAATTTTTATGATATCGTCTTGATTTTTACGTAGTTGTTATGACAATTCATTACGCGTTTTTTTAAGACTAAGCAATCGCGATTAGTTATCATTTACATCTTCCTCATTGTAATTGTAATTGTTTATTTGCCATAAATAGGGTATAATACAGTTGGTCAAAGAATACAATGTCGCTTAACCTGTCATCTACCGTGAATACAGACACAATAGAATTTTAATTGTTTATGGCACTGATCAGTGCTCGCGGCAGATGACAGGTTAAACCTATTTAGCCGTAAGCTACAGCATGCAAAATATTTAGGTACAGAAATACTTAACTTATCTAAATAGAGTCTATGCATCCACCACATCGCGTCTTTCTACTTTCGTTTCAAAAATTCATCAACCGAGTAAAATGTATTTTCAAGCAACCATTGACGCAGGGCACTTTTAAATTTCCTCAGCGGTAAACATTTTATGTTTTCTGGTATGTGGTTGAAAATGGTAATACACGTCGCATAACAAGTTTTTAGGAAGCGCGTTGTTTTAGGCACTGTGTCTAATACTAATCTGTTAGGATCTCTGTTACTCCTATATGTTAGGTCCTTAGACTTCGAAAACTTATCTAAACGCTGGTATGTAAAGACTGCCACATCGAGTACATATAAGCATGGCAATGGGAGTATATTTAAAAGTTTAAAATATGGTCGACAGGGTTCATCCGGCGCTATGTGACATATTGCGCGCGCATATGTGCTATATATTAATACGTGAAGCAAAAACTTTGTACCCGTTTTTACGAAAATTGCGCGTACGGAGGAGTATAAAATTTCGCACACTTATAGTTTATACAGAAAAGGTTATCCGAATGTTAAGATTTATTTTTATTTATGCATAAAAAATACATTAAATGAACAAAAACAACATTACACACACTACCATGTATTTGACACACACGCATATGTATTTGACACACATGTATTGTTTGTCTTTAATGCAGACGACATCTGTCAATGCCAATCCAAACTCACGTTCTATCTTTTTTAATTTTCGATTGCTTAGGATACAATCCGTGCAGCCTTAATAAAATTACGGTCGAATTTCGACCACTGGGCGATTACTATTAATAATAGTTACTAATTAAAACTTATATAATCTAGGTTTCAAAATTATAAGTGCAGACTCTCTGATATTTCTATTAGCGTGCGTGATCTATGTTGTTTATTACACACGTCACGCATTGCCGTCGTTGATGCGTCGAACGCAGTCATGTTTGCCCCGTCATATTGGTAAAATTATAAATTACTAGCTGACCCGGCGGACTTCGTACCGCTTTGACAGTTTCCATCATTGAGTTAAATATATATCAATGGTTTCCATGACAACAAAACAAACAAATCATTGTATTGGAAAATTAAATTGTCGTTTTTTGTATTTTATTTAATATATTTTTTTAATATAGTCTATGTTACTAAGCGCTAATGTAGCATTCTAATGGTGAAAGAATTTTTTAAATCGGTCCAGTAGTTTTTGAGTTTATTCGTTGCAAACATACATACATACAAAAATACAAAGGTTTCCTCTTTATAATATTAGTATAGATAAATCTACCTACTTTGTCATATTACTAACTGTGTTTACGAATACAATTGTAAATACTTTACTTGTGCTGTATTCCCGAACCGAAAGCATTTGGCGCTATTCGTGCGACAATAAATGTTGTTCTATAATTATGTTATACTTATTAAGTTTCTCATTTTTAAGTGAATGTAAAATTCTTTTAAGAAATAAAGTCTTAACCCTTAAAAATACCGTTGCACCGATATCGCTTTTTGCCCGAGTCGACAAGAGTGCACAAAGTTATGCTTAATTTATCATTCGACTGAGCCGGACGCTGTGGGCACGGCAACTAAGAAAAATTTTGGTGAGATCTGAACCTCCGAGAATCTACTAGAGAAAGGGGACGCTTGCGTGATGCAACTCCCTCTAGAAACGCTTTACTGTGTTTCTATCACCCGGCTTGAGGAACAC